>CAWUFW010007600.1:600000-989282 GCA_963921515.1 Calotriton arnoldi | reverse complement strand
GTTGTGGCGCTTCTGCTATATTTGGGGACCTGTTGGTGGTTACGTGGCTGGCTGAGTGTACACATGTCCCCACGCATCTTACAGTTGTTCGGTTTGGGCTGTGTGTGGTGGTGTCTGTTGCATGTGTGTGTGATGTGTTGTGTATTGTGTGCTGGACATGGGGGTGTTTGTCCCTGGGAGCTGTGGCATGGTGGTAGTGCATGTGAGTACATAGCGGTGTGCTGGTATACATTAGTTTGTACTTACCAGCCTCCACTCCCCTTGCTAATCCGGCGAGGATCTCGGGATGTATGATGACTCGCACCTTCTCCTCCCACGCTTTGAAGGTCTTGAAGAGCGCGGGATTCCCTCCGCCAGTGACGGCACCAGCTCTCTGTTCTTGCTCTCCTTCTTCTTGACCAGGCTCTTGACGTCATTCCACCGTTTGTTTATTTCGACTCTGTTCCTGGGCAAGGTCCCGACTGCATTGACCTGGTCTACGATCCGGTTCCACATTCTCTTTCTGGTGGCTAGTGGTGTGTGCTGGACCAGGTTCCCATAGATTTGTGGGTGCACCTTGATGATCTCGTTGACCATGACCGTCAGCTCCATGGGCGTGAACTTGGGCATTCTTTGTGGTGCCATGGTGTTTGTGGTGCTGGTGCGGTGTGTGTTGTGTAATGTGCAGGGGGTTTGTGGTGCCGGTGTTTGGTGGTGGTGGTGGTGGTGGTGGTTGTGATGTGTGCGTTTCTGTGGTGTGCTGCTGTCCTTGCTGTGTCACTGTGTCCTCTCCTCTCCTCTCTAGTTTGCAATGTTGCAAGGGGTTGTGGTCTGTGGGAGTGCTGCTTTTGTACTTACCTATGTGGGTGTGTCCTCATGGTCTGTTGTTTTCAGGTGTGTTGTGTCTGGGGTTCTGGCCTTTGTAGTTTTTGTTTGTCCAGGGGGGTGTTTTCGGGATGTGTACTGTGCTTGTGTATTTGTGCGTGCCTTGCTGTGTGGACTTGTTGGCCATGTTGTGTGCGATTGTTTTTGTCAGCGGATGGTTTCTGTGCAGGGACGTGGGCGCCATGGCTTCTGCCGTGTCGATTCTCATCGGCGTTGTTTGCGCTGGCGGGCGGTATATTTGTAGTTTTCCCGCGCTCATGGCGGTGCGATCGTAATCTCACGTGCGGTGTGTCGGCCGTGAGGGCGGGCGGTTTTGTGTTGTCGTGCGTGTTTCCGTCCGTGGCGGGCGGTTTGACTCCGACGATGGCGGGCGGTATCTTGTGTGATTTTTCCGCCGATGGCGGTTTTCGGTTTGTGTAATCGTAATGGCGTGGTCGGTGTTCAGACGGTGTGTGCGGGCGGATTTTTGCCGCTTCCATGCCTGGCGGATTTTTTTACGCCGGGTATCGTAATGGGCCCCTTAGATACTGGAAGTCTTTGGGTTCAATATATTTTATTTTAAATCGGGATTACTGGGTAGCACAGTGAAAGCAATTGTTCATAATAACCTAAACCAAATTAGCCGATTCTCCACTCCCGGAACACGTCCACCTTCGAGGTTGCCGAGTAGTAGCATGCCTAGGGGTAATTTGCAAAGAAATGGCACGATGCTGCAAGCAATGTAGCTGCGCCGCGCTGCATCATTTCAAAAATACAGGGATGCGCCGCATATAGAAGAATATAGCACACCCCTGTGTTTTCCCTTGCGTTGTCACTAAAAACTAAAAAGCTGCCTAGTACCAACACAGACACCTTTGGACCATAGTGCAAGGGTGCCTGCATTGCAGGGAATCATCCCTGCAATGCAGGTATGATTAATTATGTGCAGGAAGGGACACCTTCCTGCACATAAACAATCTTTAAGGGCGATTTGCTCCTTCTAGGTCTGCTGCAGAATGCAGAATGCAGCACACATAGAAATAGCAAAAACGAGGAGAAATAAAAGTATTTCTCCTCGTTGCACCAATCGAAAGCCTGCTATTCAGTGGCGTTAGTTTTTGGCGCTTCCTCATATTAACACATCCTTGTAAATCTGGGGCAGCGTCAAAAAGCAATGGCTGTTGCGGTGGAATGCCCACACCAACACCTATTGCACGCAGCTTTCAAGCAGATACCTGCATGAAAGGGTGCAATATTTACAAAGTGGCATTAAGCCATGCAAACTGGCTTGAAACTGCTTTGTAAATATGGAGCAGGGCATTGCACCACCAGAGCGTTATTAAAAGTGACACTCGGGTGGCGCAATACCCTTGTAAATATGCCCCCTAGTGTGGCCCGATAGGCTCATACTAATGACAGACTGTGCGCTCACAAGTGCCAGCTAATAATACCATAATATAACTTAGAAGTCGTTCAGCTTTTCCTTCTACCTGACTACAAGCAATTGGCTGTACCTGCCAGTCTCTCGAGTAGGTTTGAAACTTGGGGGGTTCAATTTAACAGCAGTCTTACTTTTATTCATGTGAGTAGGGTCCATAAGAGCGCCTTCTGCCATCTGTGTCTATTTCGCAGCACACGACCCCTCCTATGACCTTAAAAGACTTCCCTGGCACTTGCCGTGAGGTTTCCCACTAGAACTACCTTAATAGGATATACCTGTGGCACCCAATGAAAACAATTGTCCTGGGGCAGACAATGCAAAATCATGCCGCTTGCCTTACCTGCAGTTTAAGTTGAAATTACTCATGCCCTAGGTTCCCTACATTGACTCCTGGTAAAGGAGAGGTCACAATTTCAGATATTTTGCCCCGTCCACAAACCTCTCCATAGCTGCGAACCAGGGGCTGTTTACACAGTGCCCCTGGAATGCAATGCACATGTGAGCCCATTTTCTGCACCCCCGGGGCATTGTAGTATTCCAGAAGAGGGCACAGTTGCTTGTTCGACCCCTTCTGTAATCCAGATGTCGTTTGAACATATATAGCGCTAGGCCTATCTTAAGGGAGCGTTCTCTAATTAGCATGGGAGCATGGTCCCATGTACCCCCAAAATATTGCCCTGCAGATGGGTGAAGTCATTCACTGCATCCGCCTACAGTGGGATCTCTGCACCCCTTAGTAAAGCATGCTGGGTGCCAACTGCAATGTAAAAGACACCCAGCTACTTCAAACAGCCACTCCTTCTTTCAATAATGCGCTGCCCCCAGGGCAGGCCCAAGTTTGCAGCTGCCCTGAGGACAGTGCAGTATATGTAACAGGGCACAATGTCCGTGTCTGTGTCATGGGGCTTTGTAAGTGACTCTACCTTCCTGCAGCAGGATTCTGATGGGGTCCATGGAATCTCTTTTCTCCCTTCCAGGGTGTGCCTTCGGGTGAGTGCACTGACTGTGCAACTCCTATTTGTTGCACACAGTCAGTGCGCTTCCTAACATCTTTGTTTCTGCACCTGCTTCCATAATACAGCGCGGGCATGGAGGCCAAGTGTCTCCATCATGAGCTTGGTGCCAGACACCCATGCTAATGAGGGAATGCTGCCTTAAGATAGCACTGGTACTGTATGAGTGCTGGCGCTATCTGCAAAACACAAGAGGCCGAACAAGCATATGTGGCCCTTTCTGTAATGCTAGCGTACTCAAGGGTGCAGAAAATGGGACCACATCTCTGTTTCATTCCTGGGGGACATATGTAATGCAACCTTTGGTTATCTAATTAAAGTCAAACATACCAACCCACCAGGCCTCTGAGATCTGCTGCATCCAATCTTCTAGACATCCATCCTCTGAAGATAAAATAATTTGGTGGACGATCACTACATGTACATGGTTCCACATTCTGTAATGCTCTACCTCTTTGCTTTAGACTGGACAAAGACTGCCTGAGGTCCGCACAAAACCAGAAAACTAATTTCCATGCTTAATTTGTAAAAAAAAAACTAGTGCAGAGACCGAAGTTTTTAATGCCAGGGTTGCTTACTACTAAGGCTGCATAATCTTACCTTTATTTCATTCTGCTTTCTTCCACCTCCCTACACTTCTTTCTTATTTTCTGACTCTTGCTTTTGTTTTTACACCTTCTTTCTCCCTTTCTGATGATAAAAATAAGTCCTGATCCCCAAAAATGAGTGCTGCTGCCCAACAATGGCAACCACCGTTACATGATTTCTTGTACCCAGCCACTAGTCTTTGCTTCAGGCAGGAGTCCACGAGATCCCGGACAGCCTTTGGCTTATGACTACCTACATTTACCAGGCTATCACAGGCCCACTGCTGTTCAAGGGGGTCTTCTCTATAGCTTTACCTTAGTTGGAGACCCGTGGCCTGGCCAAAAAAGGAGACCCTTTGCCCATCTATAAACTCCATCTATAAACTCCTTCAGCACTTTTATGTTTTGTATGTTTGGGCTTTGGCCATGCACCCTGTCTCCTACCTTTGTTTTCTCCCACTCCAAGGAGCAACACTGCGGTTTGTAGTGCTTCAGCAAACTCTTAAATTAACATAACATAACATAACATAGCATAGCATAACATAACAGTTTCAAAGTGAATTCGGTTGAACAATCGCTACCACAGAGGATGGTTGTAGTTTGTGAATTGTGAATGATGCCAGAAACTTTTCACAAGAAAATAAATGGGACCTACAAGATTAATACAGTATTACCTCCAAAATCTTCAAAACTATAGTTAGCAGTTTCGAATTCTATTCAAGCTTCATTTTCTTTTATGTTGTGTCCCTCTTTGATTTCGCGTGACATACGAGCTTACTTCTAACACTCATCCATTGTTGTCAAATAAAAGGTGCAACTCTTTTATTCAGACGGCACCCTTTGTGAAGGGGCTATGGCGGGCATGAGGTGTCTTTTCAAGTGTGCCTCCTGTCTTCGTACATTGGATGTATCAAACAATTGCATGCCCAGCTTTTTCGTGAGAAGTGTCCAGACAGCTTTCACTCTACCTACCTATGCGCTGCTGCGAAGGTGCTTTTATCAGCACGAGTGAAAAGATTCTAAAGTCCATTTTCTTCCTCATCCCAGAGGAACTTCTTTGCAACCCTGTTCCCTTTTAAGTATATCAAAGAACAAGTGGTAAATCCAAAATCAAATTCTTTAATTTTTTGCAACCACAAATACGACTTAATTTGGAGAAACATAATGACAGAGTCCTTTATTTCTTGGTTCGGGTAGCTGTTAGCACTTGTGCACCTTAAAAAATCCAGCGTTTTCTCTTCAAAATTGAGGTTTTAACAGGCAGTAACCAAAAAGTGGACATAAAACATTTTTTTTCTGTTACGAAAAAAAGTGACTTACTGAAATGCACATTTTCACTGTATTTACTCTTGTGAATTGTCTGCGAAAGAGTCAAATGAACAGAGACTGTGTGGGATGGCAGCGTGGACAGTGGTGATCTCAAGGGCGGTATAGTAAGTGGAAAGATATCTCATGAACTAAAGTTCACATTATGAGATGGGTGGTTGGCGGGCTGAACAGTAGTGATCTCAAAGCCGGTATAGTAAGTGGAAAGGTATATCATGAATTTGAGTGTTCATGTTCACATTATCAGACTGGGTGGGTGGTGTGATTGACAGAGGTGATCTCAGGGCCAGTATAGTAAGTGGAAAGGTATATCATGAACTAGAGTTCACATTATGAGACTGGGTAGGCGGTTGGGGTGGACAATGGTGATCTCATGCCCGGTATAGTAAGCGGAAAGATATCTCATGAACTAAAGTTCGCATTATGAGAATGGGTGGTTGGCGGGGTGGACAGTAGTGATCTCAAAGGTGGTACAGTAAGTGGCAAGGTATCTCAAGAACTAGAGTGTTCATGTTCACATTATGAGGCTGGGTGGGTGGTGGGGTTGACAGAGGTGACCTCAAGGGCAGTATAGTATGTGGAAGGGTATATCATGAACTAGAGTTAACATTATGAGACTGGGTGGATGGTGGGGTGGAAAGTAGTGATCGCAAGGGCGGTATAGTAAGTGGAAAGGTATCTCATGAACTAGAGTTCCCATTATGAGACTGGGTGGGTGGTGGGGTGGACAGTAGTGATGTCAAAGGTGGTACACTAAGTGGAAAGGTATCTCAAGAACTAGAGTGTTCATGTTCACATTATGAGGCTGGGTGGGTGGTGGGGTTGACAGAGGTGACCTCAAGGGCAGTATAGTATGTGGAAGGGTATATCATGAACTAGAGTTCACATTCTGAGACTGGGTGGGTGGTGGGGTGGACAGTAGTGATCTCAAGGGCGGCATAGTAAGTGGAAAGGTACATCATGAACGAGAGTTCACATTATGAGACTGGGTGGGCGGTGAAGTGGACAGTAATGATCTCAAGGGCGGTGTAGTAGGTGGAAATGTACATCATGAACTAGAGTTCACATTATGAGGCTGGGTGGGTGGTGGGGTTGACAGAGGTAACCTCAAGGGCAGTATAGTATGTGGAAGGGTATATCATGAACTAGAGTTCACATTCTGAGACTGGGTGGGTGGTGGGGTGGACAGTAGTGATCTCAAGGGCAGCATAGTAAGTGGAAAGGTACATCATGAACTAGAGTTCACATTATGAGACTGGGTGGGTGGTGAAGTGGACAGTAATGATCTCAAGGGCGGTGTAGTAGGTGGAAAATGTACATCATGAACTAGAGTTCACATTATGAGACTGGGTGGGTGGTGGGGTGGACAGTAATGATCTCAAGGGCGGTGTAGTAGGTGGAAAATGTACATCATGAACTAGAGTTCACATTATGAGACTGGGTGGGTGGTGGGGTGGACAGTAATGATCTCAAGGGCATTGTAGTAGGTGGAAATGTACATCATGAACTAGAGTTTACATTATGAGACTGGGTCTGTGGTGTGGTGGACAGTAATGATCTCAAGGTCATTGTAGTAGGTGGAAATGTACATCATGAACTAGAGTTTACATTATGAGACTGGGTGGGTGGTGAGGTGGACAGAGGTGATCTCAAGGCCAGTATAATATGTGGAAAGGTATCTTATGAACTAAAGTTCACATTATGAGATGGGTGGTTGGTGGGCCAGACAGTGGTGAGCTCAAGGACGGTATAGTAAGTGGAAAGATATCTCATGAACAAAAGTTCACATTATGAGACTGGGTGGGTGGTGGGGCGGACAGTAGTGATTTCAAGGCCAGTAGAGTAAGTGGAAAGGTATCTAATGAACTAAAGTTCACATTATGATACTGGGTGAGTGGTGGGGTGGACAGTAGTGATGTCAAAGGTGGTACACTAAGTGGAAAGGTGTCTCAAGAACTAGAGTGTTCATGTTCACATTATGAGGCTGGGTGGGTGGTGAGGTTGACAGAGGTGACCTCAAGGGCAGTATAGTATGTGGAAGTGTATATCATGAACTATAGTTCACATTATGAGACTGGGTGGGTGGTGGAGTGCACAGTAATGATCTCCAGGGCGGTATAGTAGGTGGAAAAGTATATCCTGAACTAGAGTTCACATTATGAGACTGGGTGGGTGGTGGGGTGGACAATAGTGATCTCATGTCTGGTATAGTGAGTGGAAAGGTATATCATGAACTAGAGTTCACATTATGAGACTGGGTGGTTGGTGGGCCAGACAGTGGTGATCTCAGGCCTGTATAGTAAGTGGAAAGATACCTCATGAACTAAAGTTCACATTATGAGACCGGGTGGGTGGTGGGGCGGACAGTA
Organism: Calotriton arnoldi; assembly: GCA_963921515.1. NCBI lineage: Eukaryota > Metazoa > Chordata > Amphibia > Caudata > Salamandridae > Calotriton > Calotriton arnoldi. The sequence goes on along the minus strand of CAWUFW010007600.1, from coordinate 981,703 downwards.
GTGATCTCAATGGCGGTATAGTAAGTGAAAAGGTATCTCATGAACTAGAGTTTTCATATTCACATTATGAGGTTGGGTGGGTGGTGGGGTGGACAGAGGTGATCTCAAGGCCAGTATAGTAAGTGGAAAGATATCTCATGAACTAAAGTTCACATTATGAGACTGGGTGGGTGGTGGGGTGGACAGTAGTGATCTCAAGGGCAGTATAGTAAGTGAAATGGTAACTCATGAACTAGAGTTTTCATGTTCACATTATGAGGTTGGGTGGATGGTGGGGTTGACAGAGGTGATCTTTAAGGCCAGTATAGTAAGTGGAAAGGTATCTCATGAACTAGAGTTCACATTATGAGACTGGGTGGGCGGTGGGGTCGACAGTGACGCTCTCAGGATAACATCAGAACATTCTTTTACACGGATGTCCCGGGAACTACATGGAAAGTAGTGGCCAACAGTTGTGCAAAACCTTGGGAAAGATGAAAACCCTGCTAACATTTATTACAGTTAAAATAATTGTTATTATTACTCAGACTTTGCTGTACCAAAAAATATGCTATGACTGAAATTAGAATAGTTAATATATATAATTGAACTTTGTTTCCCACTGCGTCAGATTAACAGTGGCTAATAGGTTATGCTGAGGGCAGAAATCACTGTTAATTGTCCATCATCGGGGAGTCAGAAGAAGGGTAAAGAGGACATTATTCCCTAGGCCTCACACTTCATCAGAGCTTCACCTTTGTGCAGCAAAATCTATTCTATTCATAGATTTTCAAGCCAGCCTGCCCTTTTCATTAACGATGAGACCGGTAACATGAGTGAAATCACTAGAGGGTGCCGGATGCTGGAACTACAGTGTTTTCTCTTTCTTTTAGGACATTTTGCTTCTAACTAAGAAACAGGTGCTTGTGAAATTTGGGGCACCTTGAGGTTTTTGACCCGGGCTCCACAAAAACCTCTGACTTACCTGCCCACCCTACAATTATTGGTCCCTGCCAAAGGCGAAGATGCATAATGAATAGAAGGAAAATTAACAGTGACTCGTGGTCGACAGCATGTTGGTAATAAAGCTGCTAACATCTGCCCTGTTATCTCATCTAACACCAACAAGAACACACTCTCTCTATTAGCTAAATGTACCTGCCACTGAAACTGGAATGCAGGCAATAAACAGTAGTTAAGGTCAGCATCCGAGGCATTCTGAATGGTTGAGCCAATATTACATTTACAATCATTGGGTGAATAATAATATATTTTGTTTTCATACAGCACGTTTCCACAATTCTGCAATTTCTAATAGCTATAAATGCCAGGTACCCATTTCTATGCTTCTCAAGTCACTAAGACCTGAAGGATGGAAAGCTATGCTGACCTTGCTGGAATTAAATCTTGTGAACGTTAAATTACAACTAATGCAAACTGCCAAATTTGCCCTAAAGAAAGAAGAAGTAAACTTTATTGTTCAGTTAATTAAAACTTACAATGTAACACAATTTAATCACCCAATTAAACATCATCACAAAATAACATCATAAAACCATCTCCAGACAATAAAACCCCCCAAGATTCACTCCCTAGGCCTAAAATGAAGAGATTGTTTTTGATAAATCCGCTATTCTTTAATAATAATCCACAGCTACAAACCCCCAACTATAAGGTCGACCTGGGAAACCTCCATATAAGTACTTGGTTCTCAATAACGTCTCCTTTTGGATAATAGCATTGCCCAGACAGAGTAATGAAGCCAGGCAGAATGCATAATTTATATTGAGAACTATGTGTATGAAGAACAAAGCAATTTTTATCTGATAGCAATTTAACTGTTTTAACCTTTTTAAGGAGCCATGAATTTTGCATATATGTAATTATTATCTTATGATTTTATTGTATTATCTGAAACTCGTATTGCAATGATTTTAAGTAACTATGCAAATGTAATAAAATTCAATTCAATTCAACTATAAGTATTGCCCAGGTACCTTTTTCCAAGTTTAGGCTAGTTAAAAAAATGTAATTAAAAAAACTCCATTCTACAATTCTTACAGTTCTTGTTACCCTATCTTAATGTTTTTACACCTAAAATGTATCTGCTGCCATTGTTATGACTAAATGACAATTTGTGCAAAGTAGTCGAAAAAGTGAATGTGCCTTTGATAAAGTACCTTTCTCATATTAAAACTAAATTATAACCACAGAGAAAACAACCTAATTTAACATGTTCAATCATACATATCAATAAAATTAATTGTTTGGAATAAAACTTTAACACTCTTACAATTTAGACCAATTCATATCTTCTTTTTCATTTTACCCTGTTTTCTCTCTTTTTTTGAGCACAATATGAAAAGCCCTCCTACACTCTGCAGTACCACTGTCAGTAGCCATTACAACTCACACTTTGCTAATTTGGACTCAGCAAAAGACATGAATTTCAGAAATTTTCCACAAAATATCAACTCCTCCCCATGGAGACAAGTTATAACTGCTTGCCGACATGTTCATATAGTGTTTTTATTAAAGAACTGTCTCAGCAGTCTTTTCCGCTCTTCCATTAGGGCTGGGCAACAGCAGACAATATAGCAAATTTCTTCCCTGTGATAATTACAAAGATGACATGATGTCTCTTTAGACAATCTCCTCCAAGACGGTGAATTAACTAATTTGCCAATCACCAAGTCGGAAGCGCAGAAGCTTTAATTTTGGTATTAATCCATTCAACCCTCCTAAATATGACTGAAATTTTAAGAGGTCATATGAACCAATAACCATCCATGCGTGGGCTCTTTTGGACAATACCTCTCTATCCATTAAGGATGAAATCTTTTTACCTATTCTATTTATAGCTCGATTAAAAGCAGTTTGGGAAAGGGACAAGGCTAGAGCTCCTCTGTCTTAACGGTGGATAGGGCCAGGTTAAAATATTCATGTGCTGCAGTATTTCTAGGGTCACTTATTGCATCCCAAACAATTGTACTGAGCGTAGATCTTAGATAATTTTTTAACTTATAGCAAAATTTCAAATACGCTCCAAAACTACTTATACACTGCCTCCTATGGTCAATCTCTAAACAGATTTGGTCTGGTGGAGCCTGCTGAGGTAAATGGAACAGGCAACGATAAGTTCCTACCATGACGTTGCCTATAATTTTATCTGCTTTTCCTCTCAATATCTCAATGCCATACGTCAGAGAAGGGGCATGTTTAGCAGACTTTACTTGCAGGAGAGGCTGAAGAGACAGACCTTTTAAAGAGTTCATCAAGGAAGACAATGCAACAACTAATTAGTTTTTTCTTCTTAAAAGTGCAGCACTCTGAATCTTAAATGAGCCTCTGGAGTCAAAGCTCACCCCCAAGTATTTATACTCAGATACAGATTCAAGAGCTGTCCCTTCTTTAAAGTACTGGTGGTGAAGATTTTCCCCTTGAGACAAGCATGGTTTTAGTTTTATTAAGATTAACTCTTAACCCATGATCCACGGCATACTGAGTGGTTGTATTAATCAAACACTGAAGCCCAACATTTGTATAGCTAATCAACACAACATCATCAGCATATAACATATGTGAAACATTAACACCAGCCACTGTAGATGAGTGTGAATTAACACTATTTAAAACAGGAGTAATTCCAGGAAGGTATCAATTAAATAAAAGCGGTGACAGTACACAGCCTTGTTTTAGGGCATTTCTTGTTGGTATTTTTTTGGAGATTGTTGTACCATTGCCCAACCTGACTCTTGTCCAAGTATCTGTGTACAGCAATTGAATTGCTCTTAAAGGAGGAGGAGAAATTCCCCAATTCAACAACTTTAACCATAAGATGTTTCTCTGCACTGCATCAAATGCTGAGCGAAAGTCCACATACCACAGATGTAGGTTTACAGAGCTATACCTTGCCTGTTCAATTATTAAAGCCAGCATCTGAATGTTGGCAGTTGTACCGATTCCCTTAATAAACCCTGTCTGCTGCTTCAGCACCAGAGATTTGGACTCAGCCCAATCGGTTAATTCAGTTAGCAAACATTTTGCGAAATATTTTGCTTCCCCATCCATTAGAGCAATCAACCTATAATTAGAAGGTAAAGAGGTTTGACCGGCTTTGTAAATTGGGGCCAATATAGACCTCCGCCAGATGTCTGGAATTACTTGGTTGTGGAAGATGTAATCAAATAAGATGACCAGCTTCTCTGCCCAGAATTGTGAATTCTGCTTTTAAGGCGACTGGAATTCAATTAGGGCCCGGGGCCCCATCTCAACAACTCTTAGAGATAATTATTTTTACTTCTCCCACTGAGATCGCTTTAAGTGTAACTTGCCCCTCCAACTTTAGAATAATAGCTTTTGGGGGATCCTTTATTGGGTCCGCACCCCCGTACATTTCCTCTTGATAAGTAAACCAAGAAGCGTCTGCGATAGTCGAGGTGGAAGGGAAAATCCTTGAACTAGCTGGTTGATTCACCAACCTACAAAATTCTCTGATGTGATTTAGCTTGGAGGCAAAAAGGATTTTACACCAATATCGGTCTGCTTCTGATTTCACAGAAACCTATGCAGCTTTTTTATATAATGATCTTAATTTAGGAAGGGTCTCACTCTGTGTGCTCGAGTTTTAATTATTTCTCAGCACCTTCAAAGCGTGATTCAGCTATTTTCTTGCTATTGTGAGTTAGGCTGATGTTTTTCTGGGCCGGAGTCGTGCCCCAGCTGTAGTGGTTCCTACCTTATGAATACCGAATTGATTCTCCAATAAAAGCTTAGGAAATTGAACCCACTGCTCCAGAGGGTTAGTGGTTGATTCACATTATGTCTCTCATTGTAATCTGGCTTGATGTTCTACTTTGTCAATGGAATCTACAGACCACCACAACTTCTTATAGTTGGTGGTTGAGGAATAGCCTATATCCGGTAAAGCTTGTTCATGCAAGGAAACTTTAAAATTTAATCAAATCATCTTCGCTTGATGGTCACTTTCCAGCCTATTTCCCAACTCATATTTTCTCACCCTATGAAATAAAGGGAAAGACACCAGAGTGTAATCTATAACTGATTGGGAGTTTGCTGAGTGATGGGTTACTTGCGACGCGATATCTGGGACCACCCGGCCATTCAGGACACTCAGGCCCCAAATGCCCCCTGATACTTATGAATTGTCTCCCACGCGCATCTTTCCTCTGTTTATGAGGTTGAAACATTGGAATATGCCAAATCCGGTCTATTTTTTCCAATATTGGATCCCTTGACCCTGCCTGGAACAGGTTAATGTTAAAATCACCAGTCATAAAAATATAGGGAGCTGGATTTAATGTAGATTGTGTGGTCATGAACTACAATAAAATGTTGATAGTTTCTTCCTTTTTTCCCAATAAAGGGTGAATATAAACATTTATAACCCACAAGGGAGGAGCGCTTGGTAAGTTATGATCCCAACCTTTACTACTTGCAAATTGGGTTGGCCAATATTGATCTCCTCTATTCTGGCATTAAGATCAACTGCTACGTATAAGGCCAGACCTCCTGCAGAATGCCACTTTATTTTAGTTTTAACCACCGGTTTGCTAAAACACAAATATGCTGGAAGGTCTTTAACATCTTGGGCCCACATTTCTTGCAGGATCACCACATGGAAGGTTTTAATGAAATTTAAAAGTCCTCATCCTCAGTTTTACCTGAGAGACCCTCTATATTCCAGACACAAAATGATAAAGACTCCTTTAATGGACTAGCAACCAAATGTTTATTCTTTCACTTATTCAAGTTCCTTTGTGTAACAGATTGAAGGGCACCTGGAAGCCAAGACCAGTCTGTTACTATGGATTGTGATTGACGTACTGTTTGAACCACAGTGCTTTGAACATTTATGTTAACCTCTTGGCCACTTAATCGCGTGGTCAATCAATCAATCAATCAATCAATCAATCACGGCATTTATAGAGCGCGCTACTCACCCGGGAGGGTCTCAAGGCGCTGGGGGAGGGGGTAAGTTACTGCTCGAACAGCCAGGTCTTGAGCTGCTTCCTGAAGGAGAGATGGTCCTGGGTTCGCCGAAGGTGAGTGGGGAGGGAGTTCCAGGTCTTGGCTGCCAGGTAGGAGAAGGATCTTCCTCCGGCGGTGGTTCTGCGGATGCGTGGTACGGTGGCGAGGGCGTGGCTGGTTGATCGTAGCTGGCGGGTGGGCGTGTAGAAGGTCATGCGGTCGTTGAGGTACGAATGGCTCCGGGCCCCTCTTAGAATTGAGGCTGGTGTAGGCTGATTATTTCTAACTAAACCTTTGTTCTGGCCTTGAGGACCCCTGCTCCCCCCCAGCCCTATATCCAAGGAGCGGGCCCCACGGCAACTAGATAGGAGAAATTGAGGGTAAGCTTCTTCGTTCTCTCTAGAAATGTCAATTCCCCATTTTAAAAATACCTGCTTCTCTGCACACACTTGTTCAGCTAACAAAACTGTTGCCTAGGCAACAATGGTTGATTCTTTCCTGCCCTGAATTAGAGTCTTTGAAAAAGTAATTGAGTGAATATCTGATGATTTAACATGACTTAGAGAAGGGATTTCTTGAACCATACAGAGCATTGTCCCTCTATTAATTTTATCGAAATGCCCCCTTGATTTATATTTTGGTGTAAAAATCGCATTACAGAGTTTGTTAGGGGGGCAGACAATGTTCGAAGCTGGTCTTGAAATTGGTGATAATTTGAACTCCTGCACTCACTGTTGAGCAATGAAAACCTGAACGGCAGGTCTTACATCCTTATTGGCCATTGGAGAGGCCACAAGTACAGGCTGTTGTACCCAAACCTGAATTTTCCACCGGTCATGACTAAAGGTTGTCCTCCCTCCAAGGGGAAGGTGTTCCCCCTCTACAGGGATCTACGACGGATTATTTTCCATATTTACTAAGAGAGTTACTATTGGGGACTGATTTTTTATAAGACCGGTTCCCCCTCCTATGTTCAGGTAATCTCCTGCTGATACTTGCTCTTGTTCTGTCCTCAAGGCAATAGGACCCATCACACCCTGAGAGTGAGGAGATTTAATCTGAAGATTTAAGGGCTAAACTTAAGCTGTTTGAGAGTGCCTTCTTGTCTTCAATAATAGTTACATTAATCATATCTTTATCAGTTTTTGCCTCCCCTAAATGGGCCTCTTCATCTCCCATACGGTTTAAAATTGAGTAAACTTGTCCAGTCGGCCCAGGCTGTGCTTTATCCAAGCCAGAATTTTATTATGGGCTTTCCTAAGCCTCTTACGCTATCTTTTTGTAGACTGAGCAGGTTCAGCAGGTAGACCCGACGCTGGAACAATGTTTGTTTCAGACTCGCTGAGCTCCAGGCTTTTATCTGAAAGTGATTGGTGCTGATTCCGCTTACCGCAGTCAAATTCTATGAGGTGCTTACTAGTGGAAGGCCTTACGGCTGAGTTGTTCTGGAGTTCCAAGTCCATACCACTCAAATCTCATTTCCAATAACCCCTGCAGTTTCTTTGGCAGGCTTTTTATTATTAGAGATGGCTTCAGTTAATTGACTGTTACCCAGGGACCGTCGGCTGGACAACCTTTTGGTTCCTCATATTACAAGAAGGAGCATCCTGCTGTTGATCTATAGAGGTACTTTTGGCATAATTGATTACCGTTGGTATTACTTTTTTATTTTTTTTATTTTTTTTTTATTGCAATCTAGAATTTTAAATACATACAAACAAAATCATATTACAGATGAGGTAAGCATCATATAAAAGTCCATGTTATTTCCAAAGAGGTTAACATAAATTTCTTAACATAAGTTTCTTAAATATAAAAGCTACATAACGCCTGTAAAGCCAACCCAGGGAGACAATACATGATTAAATTCATATTACTCCTTCATATGGTTAATCACAGGGCCCCAGATTGACAAACCTAATTTCTGTTTCCGTATCCCTTTGAAAGCGTATAAGCTATGTTCCAAATTAAAAATACCCAAAATCTAGCTCTCCAGATTTCAAAGGTTGGGACTTCCTTTTGGAGCCACAAGGAGGCTATGCATAGACGGGATACCGCTACTGCTATAAATATTAAATATCTAAATTCAAAAGCTAAACGTCCCTCAGTCAGATCTTCCCCTATGCCCATCAACATAATGGACGGTGTGATATTAATTTTAACTCCCGTAATTTCCGAGAGGAACTTTTCTATATGGTCCAGAAGTTGAGTCAACTTTCTACATGTATAAAAAATATGTATAATATCAGCCACGTCTGCCCCACATCTAAAACATTTCCCATCATTAAGCCCCCCCCATTTCATCATCTTCGCGAGTGTGTGATATAGATCAAATATAGTTTTAAAATGTTGTGTTCTTAGATTGGCTGATATTAAGATTTTCCCTGCTATGTCAATTGATTGTTCTATATGTACGTCTTGATCTCCAAATCTGTTGCTCCAGCTTATATTTTGGGCCTCTAAATCTTCTCTCTGTGTATCTAATAAGCAGTTATAGATCCCACCAATCCGTTGCTTCCGTCTGATGGCCTCAACTAACAAGTATGGCTCTATTGTCCTTTGTTTTTTCATCAAAAAGTCCCTCATCTGGAAGAATTAAAAAAATTCAGTTTCGAGGAGTTTATATTTATCTGCTATTATCTGAAAGGAGAGCAGACATCCGTCCTTATACAGTTTGCCTATACATGTAACTCCCTTATCTTTCCATTTCTGAGCAACTCTATCAGTGAATACCGCAGGTAATAAAATGGGTGTGTTTATTGGTGTATAAAAGCAGACCCCCTCGATTCGTAACTTCTTCCGTACTGCTCTCCATACCTTGTAAGCAGCTACTACTATCTTAAAGCGTGTTCTCTTGTAGTAGTTATACTCCAGCTTTCTAAACAGACAGTTCTTTACTTCTGCCCCCAATAACATCTGATATATAGAGGGGTATTCTGCGGGGTTAGCAATATCTTCTCCGGTAAGCATTATCCTGATGTTTTGCAAAATACATGCATAATAATAGAATGTAAAATCAGGTACAGCCCACCCACCTTTCTCTCGAGGCAGCGACATGAAATGCATTGCTCTTCGTGGTTTCCCTTGGGCCCACAAAAATCTCGTACAACATGATTGTAATTGCTGTAACTGTCCCTTAAATAATTCTAACGGAGCAGACCTAAAAAAAAATATAGAACTTTAGGTAAAATTACAATTTTTAAGACATTGCATCTCCCCACCATTGTGAGGTGCAGGCATTCCATTCTGTCTAGTTGTCTCTTTACATTCATGATAATAGAATTCCAGTTGACTTCTACCAATTCATTTAAACAAGCCCTAATTTGAATCCCCAAATAACTTACTTCATTAGTCACTCTAGGGTCTTGGACACAGGTCTGGTTGGTACATAATATTTGTGTCTTAGATGCATAAAGTTTAAACCCAGAGACAGCTCCGAACTTATGTGCCATTCGTTCTATCTCACAAATTGCTATACCCGGGTCCGTTGTTACAACCACCACGTCATCTGCATATGCTAACACTCAAAGTTGTTCCGATCCACATTCTACAGATTTAATTCTTGGGTTTCCTTCTAACATAGTCAGGAATGGGTTTATATATAATGCAAATAACAGTGGAGAGCACGGGCAACCCTGCCTCGTGCCTCTTGTTATGTACACCGGTGCAGATTCTAAACCATTAATGCAGATTCGAGCTTTGGGGGTCTTATAAACGGCTTGAACTGCTTGAATAAAACCAGGGCCAAACCCCATAGATCGTAGTGTCCCCCAAAGAAAGCTCCATGACACGCGGTCGAATGCCTTCTCAGCGTCTAATAAAATTAGTCCTAAGGTAGTGCCCTGTACATTAGCTTTGTCCAGCAATGCTACCACCCTATTAATGTGGTTTACAGTGCCCCTATTGGGTATAAACCCATGTTGTCTCAGTGATACCAGTGGGGTAATAACATTCGCTAAGCGAGTGGCTAAAATTTTAGTATATATCTTCCCGTCGGCATTTACTAAGGAAATTGGTCGATACGACCCTGGGAGCTCTGCTAATTTATCCTTTTTTTTTTTAAAACAATAATATTTGCTTCCTCCCATGATGGGGGAACTTTCCCCACCTGTGCTTGTTGTAGGGTAGTCAAAAGTTCAAGTTTTAGCTCCTGGAAGAATGTTCTGTAAATTTCCAGAGGCAACTTGTCTGGACCCGCCGCTTTGCCACTGTTCAGATTGTTTATTGCCTCTTCTAATTCTTCCATGGTAATGGGTTCATCCAGAATATGTGCCTCTGCCTGCCCCAGTTGTGCACAATCTATATCCTTGAAAAATGTCTCAATATCCTCTTTCCCCTGGTTAACTTCTGTGTATAATGTATTAAAAAAAGAGTAAAATACTTCCAATATCTCCTGCGGGGTTTCCACTACTTTACCCTGTCTATCCTTGATATTTTCGATTCTCTGTGAAGCCTCTTTAGACCTTAACCTTTGTGCCAGGCATCGCCCGGTAGCTTCGCCAAACTCATATCTTTCTTTCTTAAACAAGTTGTATTTGGTAGCAATTTCTTTGCTCCAGTGAAGGTTGATTCTGGCTTTGCATCGGGCTACTTCTGATTGTAAAGGGGCAGCATCTCCTCTATTCGCTATCTTCCGCATCAGTTCTACTTCTGCCAGCCTAAGCTTCTCATAAAGATCTTGAACCTTAGCTCTAAGTTGTTTCTGATTGTGAAGCCCATAGCTCAGAGTCTCTCCCCTGAATCTTGCTTTTAGGGCATCCCAAACATATGGTTGTGAGGTCGAGTTATGGTTGATTTCCAAAAATTGCTGAATCCAATCATTCATATGATTTATAAAATTAGACTCTTTTAAAAGCTTACGGTCGAACGAAAAGGGTCTGCGTGAGGTAGAATTACTGTTACATCTGGTCGGGATGTCTATCACTAATGGGCCATGATCAGATGTGATTCTTGGGTAGACTTGTATTCTGGCACCCGTTAATAATTCTAATGGCGCAAAAAAGTAATCTAGTCTGACCAATTTGTTGTGGGGGTGAGAATAAAACGTGAAGCCCGGATCTGATTTCTGCAATGTTGACCATGCATCTTTCAGGCCATGATCCTCCACCAGGTGTTGTAATGCCTTGAAAACTCTAGGTTTTCTGCCTGTATAGTATTTCCACCCCTTCTGAAGATCTTGGCTATCAAAGTGGATGTTAAGATCCCCACATAAGATCAACAGGGTAGGCCATGAGGCTAATTCCAAATTAAGACCCTCTAACACTGTGGCTTCGTCCAAGTTGGACCCGTATATATAGCATACAGTAAATATAAATTCTCCCCTAGCACATTCAATAACCACCCAACGACCCTGATTGTCGACCGCCGTTCTACCAGTACTTTGTATCCCATTCTTGACTAAAATGGCTACTCCGCGGTTTGTGGTGGACTGTTTTGTGCAAGCTAATAGTGAATACCCCAGCTCACTGAAAACCCTCCGCTTGTCCCATGAGATGTGAGTCTCTTGGAGACATACCAAGTCGGGTTGCATCACCCGCAACTCAGCAGCAACCCTTTGCCGTTTCGCATTACTATTTAGCCCACACACATTAAATGAACATAAACGTATATTACCCTGGACCTTTTTATCCCCCATCAAAAACTGTTGTACCTCTCCAATTTATGGCCTTATCTCCTAATTTCCATATCCTCATCCTCATCTTCAATTCACTGTGGATTGCATTTTCTTTTTACCCCCTCCCGCTCTCCCTTATCCTGGCCCACCCCCTCCTCTACCCATGCAGTCAGTAAACTGACTCCATCCCACCCCCACCCCTCCTGTATTGAGGCTTTAGGACCAATGGTCCCGGTGATGGACAGCTAACCTCTCCCAAGGCTCCCCCCTGTGTGTCTGACATACCAATAAAATTCCTAATAACCTAACTTAGTATTGATTTCATACGATCAACCTAAGCATATATATATTTTAAAAAAAGGTTCCTCTAGTGGCCTAACATAATATTATCTTTATACAACCAGCCTAAACCCCATCTGTTTGCGTCTAGGCAAGATGGCGGCCGCAAGTCGGCCGACGGGCTGAGCGCTCCCAGGAACTCTCCCCCCCTTGAATTAAACTTAGTTACGCCATGAATTTGCCCCCCAATTGCTTGGGGAAAACCACAGGACTTACCGGAGGACTCCAGGGCATGCTTCTTCTGACGGCGGTCGCTTGGGCCACAGCACGAAGATTCCTCGGCCTCAGCTGGCATCTCTCTCTGCGTCTCTCTCTGCCCCGGCTCGCGGCGCGAGGCAGCTGCTGCGGCGAGGTCGGAGCAATTGGAGCAAGCAAGCCCCGCGGATCCAAAGACTCAGCTGCAATGCCCCCGAAGGCGGCTCGAGGTAGAGCACGCACACCGACTGAAGCAGCACCTACAGGGAGAGCTGGCCAGTCGCAACGAAATACTAAGAATGGCAACATAGGGACGGCTGAGAAAGGACGAGAAAAGAAGGTGGAGGTGAACAATGGTGATGGTGGTAAGCGCAGTATACCTGCTCTGTACTTACCAAATAAAGGGAAAAAACAACATAATCCTGGTAGCATTGAGGGGTCAACAGGGGAGATATGCAAGGGGATGAGCTCCACTTCAAGTGCCTTTCAAGAGGAAGATTGTGGTGACAATCCCAATGATCAACAATGCAAGGCTCAGCTAAATAATCCAATAATTGCCACCCCATGTAGCTCAAATACTCTATTTAGTAAAGACACAGGGGGGTCACTTGCTATCGAAACCTCTTTACCGCAGACAAAGGGAATGGCGTTACTCAACATGGGTAAGAGGAATTTGGTCTGCAAAGACATACAGAAGGATGGCATAGAGAACATGGATGAAGTAAATGGAGAACTGGACGGGGGTGGCGGCGTCAACACCCTGCAAGCATCAACGAAGGAAGCTGATTCTGCCGATTATTTTTTTTCCCTTTCTGACCCCTCGGATTCTTCAGGAAATGAAGATGATTTAGAGCTCAGGATCGGATCTATGAGGGTATCTTCGAGCAGTGAATCAAGCAACACTAGAACTACCCCTCGGACAGTCCGAAAAATTGTAGGCCATATAGATTATATCAACCCAGATGGAGGGGATGGAAGAGATGGAGGGGAAGAAGCCCTGGTATGGGATTATTCTTTTTCAACCGGGACAGGGGCTAATAAAGGCACCACAACTAAGGAACTGACTGAGGCAGTGACAAGAAAACCTGAAGAGATATCACTAAATCTGATTTACGAGACCATCATGATACACAGGGAAGAAACCCGTATGGAGAGCCAAAGGACCCAGGGGGCATGCCGCAAACTTCAAAATTCAATAAGACGTATTGCAAAAGCCTGTTCCGAGTTTGCGGAGAGAGTTACGGAAGCAGAGACACAGATTTCTAAACTCGAGCATGAACTGGCAACTCAAAAGACGATGATGGAATCAGTGCAGGCGTCAAAGGAAGATACTGTATGGAAGCTTTCAGACCTTGAAAATCGCCTTCGGCGCAACAATTTAAGAATCTTAGGTATAGCAGAAGGCATGGAAGGCCAAGACATAAGAAAATTTGTGGTAGATATGTTCTCGGAAGCCTTCCCGGAACTATCACAGTGGGACTGGAATCAAGAAATACAAAGAGCCCATAGATTCCCATTTACACAGCGAGCAAGACCTGGGCAGGATACTATTAGACCTAGAGCGATCTTGATATCGGTTAATAACTTCCTAGCCCGGCAGGCAGTGTATGAGTTGGTGCGGCCCGATAAAAAAAGAAAGGGGAAAGGATCGGAATTTTTTGTAAGGCCGGACTTTTGCCACCAGACAGTAGAGAAACGCTGGCAACTCAGACAGCTTATTAATCCGTTCCAGAGTAAGGGGGCTCAAGTATTTCTACTAAACCCGGCTACACTGAAAGTTACGTATAAAGAACAGACCCGGTTCTTCACGTCGGAAGTCAAAGCCAAGGAACACTTACAATCTATTGTTTAGTTTTTTCAGGAGTAGTGAAGGGGCACATAAGGTTGTTCTTCTTTTTCTAGATGTGATATTCTATTATGAAAAGCTATCTCTTTTTCTATCTCTCCATTTTTTCTTTTCTTTCTCACTCCTTCTTTTTCTTGTCTTTTGTGGCGCGGGGGTACATAATTGTCTGGATTTTATGAATATCTTGGAGAACCGTTGGTATTACTGCTGCACCGGAGTCTGTTTTCAGTTGCTGCATAATGTCTGTTAACACTGATTCTAATATGCCTGGAAGGCATACAAATGTGTCTAGTACAGGGCTACAAGCGCAGGACGAGACAAATCGAGCTTAAGCTTGGTCCCTCTACTAATAAATTAAGTGCACCAATCTTTGAGTCTATTGCAGTGATGTAGATAGCCATTGTGTTAAAAAGATCCACCTGTAGATTTAACTTACTTGACTGATATGTTAGGGCATTAACTGCTGCTTTAAATGAACGAAGCAAAATGCCCCATGTGTTATTATCTCCTCTTTCCACCTGGGGTGATTTGCTGTACAAAATATCAGTTTGGAGTGAGATATCTGGGCTCACTAATAAAGGGGAGCCTTCCAAAGGCATTCTTTCCTTATGTAACACCACTGGCTCTAAAGGAGTAATTGCTTACTGGAAGGGGGCACCATAAATTCGTTCTGGACTTTTCTAGAGACACTTTCAGATGGATCTTTTTAGCAGTATGAAAGTGTAAAGGGAAGAAAATCATTAGTACACAATCAATTTAACCCACTACTTCCGAACACATAATAACCAAAGGACAATTTAGAAAGGTCAGTTTGACTTATTACAATGCCACTAATAGTTGGACATAAACACACCTCACCACGAGTGTATAGCAATACAAAGGAAACAGCATAAAGTCAAATCTGTGCACCCAATTCAGATGATGCAACATAAACAGAACTATTAGTTCAAGAAAGAGGATGTGATGATCAGGAAGCAAGAGTCCAAATTTCCCTGCATCAAGGGTTTGTGAATAAAACACATCAAATCTATCCCTACTCTATTGCTAAATTGACATCCCTATGTTAATAGATAAACAATTCGAGTCAAGAGGAAAAAAAAGGTGTCTGTCGTGGAGTCTTCCTAAGAAGTCTCTCCACTATCACGATGGGCCAGGTAGCATTAATCAACCCTCACAAAAGACAGAGCTCGCTCTGAGATGTTCCCTCTCCAAAGGCAAGAAAGATGTGCGGGCATTCCCTAATTCCAACAACCAGTTATCCACAGGAAGATTCCCATGATGCACAGCTTTACATGAATCCCACAATGAGTACAGTCATGAGTGTACTTTTCCACGGTGTTCTTCATGTACATCTTTTGCAACAATTTGTCATTGATTCCTAGGCCTTCTTCCATGTGAAACCAACGTCTTTCCTTTATTGCCTTCGAGTCATACGATCTTTACTGTCCTAGTTGCTAAAACAAAGACATTATTTTGCCTAAAGAATGCTTCTCCACCTTCAATGCAAAATGTGAGAAAGAACAATTACGCAGTGCACATGAAATTTAGAACATTAATTCTAAAGTGAGAGTTGTCAGAGGATTGCATTTCAGGCCTACTGCTTTGGTTAACATGAGAATACATAGTTTAAACATTACAAGTTACATCATTAGATTGCATGTCAAGTAACACATTTAGCTAATTATGAAAAATATCATTATTGTTAAACACTTCTAACACATAAGTGAAATCAGTCTGCACAACACAGTTTCTTCATGTTAGCATTTCTGCTAGTTACATGTAATTCCTACTTTAACTCTTCACACTACTTATCAATAAAGTAAATAGGTCACGTAAATACGTTAACACAGTTCACAATTTTAACACCTCACATTTACACAAGACATGATTATATGCGGGTGCGCTCTACTCGTGATTATGATACAACCCTACAATTGGATTGAGACTTACGCTCCATCACTTTCCCCCTCTGATGACGTTGAGTCATCATAAAATCTCCAACATACCCCTGCAGAATAGACCGATCTACACAGATGTCGTAGCCAACCGTCTCTGTCTGAACCCCTCCATCCGCTTCAAATTCCCACAGTAACTGTCCTGCAGTCATTCTATCCTTCTTTCTCTTTTTCTTTCGGAGTTCTCCAACTGCCTCGCCTTGTGCCAGTTATATGCCCTCAGCATTCCAACCAAAACAATGATACAGATTATGAAAATCAGTATAGGTTTCAAGATGTATCCTAAGATTCCACTTCCCAGATTAGATTTGTAAACCACTTTCCAACTGCACCAAATCCCTTTCCAACCTTATCCCAAACTCCTTCTGCTGCCAAATCCTGTATTTCCTGATGTATATCAGTGATATTACTAATACATCCCTTCAGACCTTTACTTTTATCAGAGATATAAGTACAACTCTATTGGACCTTCAGCATTCAACAGACTCCGCCCTCTTTTGTGAGTAAAATGTCTAATGCAAGTCTGTTCTGCATCACCATCGCCGTTATCGAAACCATCTCCCCATCAATGAGTAGTAAAGACTTAGGGGCCGATTCCGATCTCGGCCGGTAGGGCTCCGAATCGGATTCGGCTTAACCGGATCCGATTCGGAGCCCTATTGCCCGACCGATTCGTACGCGCGTCCGGGCGAGCGAGTACGATGCGAAATCGCCGACCGACTCGTCCGGGCGTCCCGACCGCTCCGACCGACTCGTTCCCGGGTCTAACCGCACCGACCGACTCGCTCGGACTCGACTCGCACCGCGCAATGGAGACGTTCCCCGGCCGGGTAAGTACGATGCGCGCCGCGAGCAGTCCGACCGAGCCGCGCACTCCGGCTCGAAAGAGCAGTCGGAGCCGTACTTTGGGGGTCCGTGTCGGACCCCCCTGTATGCGTAGCCACGCGAGTCGCACACAGGGTTGACCCATGGGTCCCCCCTATCTGTGCGTGTACGGCGCGAGTCGCTTCGCCGCGTACACGCTGTAGGGGGCGCCTTGTCCGCCTCGCACCCATTGAGTCAATGGGAGCCCGCGTACGCGTTGTACGACAGGCTCCCATTGACTTCAATGGGAGTCCGACCGACTCGAGTCCGATGGCATACGTGCGCATCGTACTCGTTCGGTCGGGCTGCACGGGTCCGTTTCGGTCGGAAATCTCTCCGGGTCCGGCTCGGTCCTTAGCTGTGTTAACAGACAATTTATCCACTATGGTAGACAGCCCTCTAATCTTGATGTCATTAAGCACTAGTCCCAGGCTAGGAATTATTGCTCCAAAGAAATCTCCCACAACCTCTCCAGCACTCAATCCACATTTTTCTCTGCTTGTTGACTTTCTTTCTGGACTCTCCAAGTCATCCACATGGTATATTTTCGGAAACACAACCACCAAGTAACACGTACCATACCATTTGCTTGGCAGGTGCACATATGCGTTCTTTCCACATACAAAGTATGCTCCCGGATCCATGTGAACTGACTCTTGCAAAAACGTCTTCCAAGGACCATTGACCAAAAATAGATGATCACACATACTCTGTCCCACAAATAGTGAATTGTAACTACTCTCAGCTTGTCTATGCAAAGCTTTCCTCAATTCCAATCCAAAGCTATTGGACCAGAACTTCCTTTAGCTTTATGAGCTAACTCCTCCTTGGTCCAATCAGAATCCTTGTCCTTATTCTCACATTGTTAACTAATCTCCTACGTCTATCTTCTATCTGATCTATACATTTCTTTTCTATCTCTGTTAGTGTGCATATTAAGTTATGTTTATGCACATAAGCAGTGTCTAGCATCATAATGGGTGCAAAATAATTTTCCATTCTTTCTACTCTCCTCTGAGTGTCATACTTACTAAGGAGTAGACTACAACTAATGCCATACGTCAAGGGTAAGTGGTGGTAGGTTATTCCCTCCTCCACTGATGCAGGTAATTGCATGCACACATAACAATCTCTAACTTTCATAGTGTCCAATACTTGTAAAACAACCTAGCATAAGCATTCAGCGTATAATCTCCCTTAGATAAGTCTACATGCAGGTAGCGAATAGTTTGCTCTATTAAGCCTTTCTCCGATCCTAATATGCCCTCATTTGGAATAGCAGTAGGAGGTGTGGATGACCCACCCCATGCTTCTCGCTCTCAGATGAACTTAAGATTGACTCTATAATGACCACAGCTATCACTACAATTACCACTACAATGTGTGCACCTATAATACATTTGTGCCTACGATTCGAATTTCCAGACTCCATTTTAGAGTAGCTTAGACCACAGTTCAAAGGGTAAAATAGCACTCAGAGTCTCTTTTCTCTATTTCTCTCCACGAGTGACAAAGTCTTTGATCAACTTTTGAAGCCTTGGAAAGTTCTTATTCAACAGTCTTTCTTTGCAGCAGTTACACAGTTCAGAAGGCCTCCCTATCCCTCTTTTCTTCTTCTTCTTCTTCTAGATGGAAACCCTAACTTTTTTCTTCTTCCACTCGGGCCTAGATATTCTTCTTTGGATAAGATTATTTACAGGTCACAGCTCAATTCACATCCCTTATTAGGTGAGAGACAATCTCCTAAATAACTTGTTGTAACAGTTCAGCTCTCAGTGCTGCAATCTCTTGAGGTGACTGTGGTGCTCCAAAACTTGGGAGTTTGATGTCTTTCAGAATCAGAGACCGTAAGCCACTTAGCCTTGGTGGGAAAGGAACAGTCAGCGACAGAAGTGCATTTGCTTCAATCCCAGGAACTCTCAGCAAGATCTCGACCACCAGCACTCAGATCTCGGACCTCGCTCTCCCCGGCATTTGCGGACAAATAAGTCCACTTGGGAGAGTAATACCTTCTACAAGGCACTCGTGCTCTGCTGGATCTTCTCACACTTTCTGTGTTCTGCTCGGTCTCGCTCAGGTCTGACTCTGAAGTTTCACTTATGGGTGCAAGTTATTTTTCGAATGCGAGTCTCAGGTTCTTTCTTCTCTGTCTCATAGGCCAGGTTTCACCTGCAGCATCTTTCTTCCTCAACTGCACCTGATGTCTTGTCACACCAGTCTCTTTCACTGAGTCAGACTCTCTGTCACTCGCAACAATACTGTCCCCCTCAGAGTCTAAGCTAGGGTCTTGTGTAGCTTGACCCCCCTCAGATGGACCTGGTGTGTGTCCAGCCTCTTCAGGTACCTCTACAGCTTGGCTTGTCCCCTCCCGTGACCTTTCAGTCACAGCTGGAAATTCTTCTGGGAGAGGAGCTGTTTCATCAGAGGGACCTAGAACTCGATGTGTGTGAGACGCATGGATCCAATTCAGAACTCCGCCACACTTTACAGCAGTCGTAGTCACCAGAATCACTTGGTATGGGCCACGCCAACGAGAATCAAGACAGATTTTTCTCACATGTCTCTTGATGAGAACACAATCCTCTGGGTTCAAGTCGTGGCAGAGATCCTTTGATGTTGGTGCAGTCGCTGCTTCAACCTGATGAGACACAGAACGCACCACGTCAGCCAATCCTTTACAGTAGTAAAGGAGCAAATCATCTGAAATGTTCACAAGCGGGTTGACAGGCATGTCAGGAATTCGCATTGCTCTCCCCATAAGTATTTTGTGGGGTGACAGCCCAGTTCTCCTGTCAGAGATGCTGCGCAGGCTCATTATCACTAGTGGTAACGCATCAGGCCACTTCAAGGATGTTGAAGTGCACACTTTAGCCAACCTCGATTTCAGGGTACCACTGATCTGCTCCACCATACCAGATGCCTCTGGCCTGTAGCTACAATGTAGTATTTGATCCACATTCAGAGCTGTGCACAATAAATTCATGACTTCGTTATGGAATTGTGTGCCTCCATCCGACTCCAATGTAGTTGGAAATCCGAATCTAGTAATGAGTTCCCTTTGCAATCACTTAGCTACTGTGAGACTATCACATCTCCTAGTTGGGTAAGCCTCAACCCATCGAGAAAAGATTCACACAACAACCAGAATAAACCTCGGACCATTACACACAGGCATCTCAACAAAATCTATATGGATCCGATTAAAGGGACCTCCTGACCTACCAATGTGGCTCAAGGGAGCAACAGTCCTCTTCCCAGCATTCATTTGTTGGCATGTGACGCACCGGTGACACACAGCTTCCGCAATCACTCGAAACCTCGGATTGAACCAAGTCTCCTGAACAACCTCACCATTGCATCCCTTTCTATGTGAGCTGCTCCATGAATTACCCTTGCCATTGGGTGCAACAAACAATCCGGTAATACTGCCCTGCCCTCCGCTGACACCCAAATGTCATCATTCCCTTTTTCACAGCCTGCTCTGATCCAACCCGCATGTTCCTCCTCTGTGAGCTCCATTTGCAATTGCCTCACTTCATCCCATGTGTCAGCAGCTGCTAGCATCATGTTGAGTTCAGTCTTCTCTGTACTCTCGCCAGTATATTCCCCACTAAAGACACATACATTAAAAGCACAGTAGCATGTAACTTCATTAGCATACCTGTTTCGAATAGTCACAAAATCATTCCCCTTTCCATGGGCCGCGTACTTGACGACAGCCACTTCCCTTGGCAATTGTAATGCCTCCAACAGTTGTCCCACATACTCCCCGTTTCTTATGGGGGAACCAGATGACATTAGGAACCCTCTCTGTGACCATAGCTGTCCGAAATCTTGAACTACACCGAAACCGTATTGGTATAGATCGTGACTCGGATTAGTTCAGAGACGCGACATGCACGTGTCAAAGCAGTGATTTCGGCCACTTGTGAGGAGTGTACTCCCTGTAACCAAGCAGCTTCCACCACTCCAGAGATGGTACAGACAGCAAACGATGATCTCAGATTCCCTTCATTGTCTCTTAGGCATGAACCACCAACGAAAAGGACTTGATCAGGATCAGACAATGGCTCATCGACAATGTCAGATATTGGTTTTGTACACAGTTCAGTGACATCCAGACAGCCATGGTCTTCACATTCATCCCCATCAGCACTTGGAATGGTTAACAAGGTAGCAGGATTCCACACATAGCACTGCTTCAAGGTTACATTTTTTTTTTTGAGTTTTATAAAGCGCAAACTAGACCCGAGACATCGGGTATCAGAGCGCTTTACATGAGCACCAGTTTCGTTACAGATTGACACATTCATTTTTGTTAGGCACGGGGAGATTAAGTGATTTGCCCAGAATCACAGGATGTTGAGCGTCGTTGCCGAGGCTCGAACCTGGTTCCCCAGCTTCGAGGTTGACCGCTCTAGCTTTAAGGCTACATCCTCTCTCCGGCAAGAAGCACCTGCTCATACCTTGTCAACCTGTTATTAGTCAAATGCTGTGTCTTGGTTCTCGTCATCAAAAGCTCCACTGAGTGTGACACTATACTGTAAAGGGATGACTCATCACAATGCTCTCACATCGTTCAATACCGACACCTGCTGCAGCAACGGATTTGAGACATCCGGCAATGCTGAAGCTACAGGATCTAGAGTAGCTGAGAAATTGGCCACAGGTCTACGGGCACCTCCATGTGTCTGTGTGAGTACAGATAGAGCACAACCTTCCCTCTCATTGCAGAATAGCGAAAACGCTTTGTTGTAATCAGGTATTCCTAAAGCCGGAGTGCGACACAGGCATTCTCTCAGCTTCGGGAAGGCAAGTAAGTAGTCATTAACCCACGGTACCAGATCAAACACATCCTTATGTGTCAGCATCTGCAAAGGCTTTGCCATCAGGGAAAAGTTGGGAATCCACTGTCGACAATAGCCAACCATTTCCAAAAATATTCTGACCTCTTTTTGGGTACTAGGCAGATTCATTTTCATGATCGCCTCCACTCTTTCTGGTGACACCTTCCTCTTTCCCTTTCCAATCCGATGTCCCAAGTACTGTGCTTCATTCAAACAGTACTGAAGTTTACTCGGAGACACCTTATGCCCATTGTCAGCCAAGTGATTCAGTAAAGCAATGGTATCATCCCTGCAAGCATCACGTGTCTCAGACGCAATGAGAAGGCCATCAATGTATTGGACAATGCTGAATTTTGAGGCAATATCGGTCCTTCAAGGTTCTTTTTCAAGAACTGGTTGAAAATGGAGTGACTTTCAGTATACCCTTGAGGGATACAACATCATGTTAAGACACGATTTTCCAGACGGAACGCAAACAAAAATTGGCTTTCCTTGTGCATTTGGAATAGAAAAGAATGCCTGATAGAGGTCAATCACTGTGAACCATTCAGCCTCGCAAGGGATTTGGAATAAGGTCACAGACGGATTCAGTATCACGGGACAACATGGAATCACTATGTTATTAACCCTCCTAAGGTCCTGAACGATGCGATATTTCCCGCTAGGTTTCTGCAATCCCATGATAGGAGAGTTACACAGGCTTCCCAAGATCTCCTTTAAGATGCCCTGCGCAATCATAGACTCCATTACAGGTGTAATTCCTGAAAAAGTTTCTTGGGTCAGATTGTATTGAGGCATTCTCAGATAGTCTGCATTTGGCTTGACCTGTATGCAGACTGCTCGACGCCTTGAATCAGTCTGATCTCCTCTCCTGTAAAGCCCCACACCACTGGTGAAACAGTGTCTCTTAGATCTAGGGGCAAGTCTTTCACTGTCAGTAAAGGAAACATAGCGGTACAAAGATTCTGGTTTACCAATTTGAAAGCAATGTCCTCATCATTGGTTTGCAATTCGATTCCCTTTGGGGTGCAATAAATGGTACAATTCAATTTGCACAACAGGTCATGCCCTAACAAACACACCGGACTCGAATCACACACCACAAACTGATGGTGATCCTGGAAGGTTCCGATTTTCACCGGCACCTATTCCGTCAAGGGGTTTGTCATTTTCTTATTAGCAACTACAACTTGGATTGATTTTCCCAAGAGGGGCAGGTTTGGGGCTACTACAGATCTCACAGTAGAACGGGTAGCAGCAGTGTCAATCAAGAATGTAATGGGATGACCTTCCACGTCTGCTTCTATGTAGGGTCCATTCTAGTCTACCTCTAAGACTGTGCCAAGTGTACAGTATTCCTACCCTCTCAGGCACCGTCAAAAGGACAGGTCCGGATCAAATCCATCCAGATATTCCATCAAAAGCATCTGATGGCACGTCTGATTGCCCTACAGTATTCTCTAAGGCTGGGGCACTTGCACTAATTGGTTCTGATTTCCTCCTGCATTAAATGATCTTGACCTGGTCACTGTCGGTAACTGATTCACCCCTTCTGCCATCTGTATGAGTTCTCCTCCCTGCTCTTGGTTTGCAGGATTAAAATGACACCCACGTTTCCAATGCCTGATCTTGTGACAAAAATGACATGCAGTGGACTTTTTCAGGATGACGAAGTCTTTCTATGTCTTCGGATCTATAGAGATACCTCTCCCTCTCCCTGACACGTTGGCCCTGCAACTGGTTGTACTTGTACACCTCCTGAGGCGTGACTCTACACCTCCTGAGGCATGTCCCTGACCACGAGCTACAGTTCCCATCATTCCCTGCACTTGCTCCCCTTTCTGGGCATTACGCATTTGGACTAGCATCAGTTTCTCCTTTATCCGCCTATGTTTGGAATCCACCTCATCACTGCAATACCTGGCCTACCATAGGATTTCATCCATGGATTTGTTTTGCCAACAGATTCGATGCTGTTGGATCATTAGGCTGATCTCCAGCCTCAGTCCAGTCACAAATTTAGACACAAACTGTCCAATGTCTTTGGGGTTCAACAAATCTAACCCACTGTACTGCTTGAAGGCTTGTAACAACCGTTCGTAATAAGCATGTACCGACTCTTTAGGCTCTTGGGTTGTCCGATCTATCTTGACCCAATCGAAGTCTTGTGGGGCTATATTGGACTGCAACCATGTGATCACCTGATCATACTTTTTCATAACCATTGGCGGAGTGCCATGAGGTATTGTATCCCTCTCTGGCTCAGCAGTAGGCCACTCAACAGCTATCTTACAAGCAGACCATAGATAACTAGGAACCACAATTTCAAATAAGGTGTTTAAATCAATCCACAACACTTTCGAGATCTTAACGAAGCGATTGACTTGCTTATACCTCTCAGCAGGTTTCTCTCTCAATCTGGGAAAATCGTTCGTGAACGCAGCAAGATCACCTCGACTCCAGGGAACATGCACGTACCCTCCACTAGGCACTTCCCGCAATGGGTATGCCGCTATTCCCTGTGCTCCCCCTCCTGGAGGAGGCATCTCTCCTGTCACCTTTCTTGCGCTCTTCTTCTTTGACCACCTCTCTTCCCTATTATCCAGCATGTTCCAAACCCTCATTCCTGTTACTAGTTCTCGTATGTGCGTCCTCAGCCCAGTCACCCTCTTTTCCTCTAACTCTTGATCGCTGTAGGCAAGCCTATGATTCCCCTGTAATGATTTTGTTCGAGATAGATCTACCCCATACCTCTGAGCCAAATCTGACAGCTTCTCATGTGCCTGTCTTGCCCTCCGAGTGACATCTTTTGCCATGAACAACAATTAATCTGCCTCATACGTCTCTATTCTGTCAAAAGGTAGATTCCCACTGATGATCTCCTCCAATTCTGCCTTCATTCTCACAACATCCACTAGCTTCACCTTCATTGCGGCCTTGATAGTGTCCTGATTCGACTTACAATTCTGGCTCTCCGTGCTGTTATTAGGATCCCTCAACCATGCCCTGCGACATCTAAGACGTGTTGGTTCTCAGATGTTCTCTGACTTGTGCTTGCTTCTTGAGGCGTAACACTCGGTCCTCCTACAGGTGTTTCCTACATTTGCAGATCTGAACTAGTGCTTACCATAGGTATAGACATTATAGTGCTGGAACTAATCCATACTCTGGAGGGTCGGCAGTAGCTGCTAAAGGGGTACTGGATTCCATCTGCACTAAAAGACGGAAACCCCCATTCACATTCCCTGTCCTTCCCAAAGGAGTCCCTTCTGCAGGTATAGATTGTCTCTGGCTAATGCTTCCTGTTGGGCCTGAATCATAAACAGGAATGACAGGTCCAATGGTGACCAGTACTGTAAGAGCTTCCATCAACCGTGAAGTAGCAGTGGCCCCATTCTGATCCATACCTCCGAAGGCAGGCACTCCTGTTCCCCCTATTCCTGCTGATATCATTCCGATAACCCCTGGATCGGGAGCTACTGGGGCTGATATATTTCCCACAATATTGGTGCCTTCAGGACTTCGTCTCACTTCTCCAGGTTATGAACTGTAACGTGGTGGACGCTCAGCTAGTAACCCATCCAAAAGCTGTCTTCATTGCCACTGCTGTCACTCCCATTTGCCCTTCTATTCCTGTCCTGTGGTTCTCCGTCTCCTACCAGCACTTGTATAATCTCTCTCCCTCAATGGTATCCACTCTCCACCTCTTGAGCCTAGCATCACACTGTGCATCCTGATACGCCCTCATGGTTTTCTTCATTCTCCCTTGGTATTTCTCTCTCTGTTTAGCATGGGCTGGACGCATCCACGCATCTAGTGCCTCAAGCTGTGTGGGTCTTGGCAAGGATCGCATCGCAAACATCGTCCCTCTAAGTTGGTTTAATACATCTAACCTGAAGGAGCCACAGCGTGGAAATTACAATTCCCTTTCATTTTCAGTGATTTTATGCCAATTTTGGAGCCAAATTATGGTTTGGAGCCCAACATTTGTCGCCATATAATGAGCTGGAGTGTCGTCTGGTGGCGGCTCTTTGTCCACTCGAGTAACAACCCCTTCATCGCCTCTGAAGAGATCCCATAACACCCTAAAGCATTGCATGATTTCTGACACTTTTAACTTTCCCCTCAAATGCAATGTTGTTCAGTTAATTATGGCAAAAAAATCCTTTACAGTCACCGAGTTCCCGATGACTGCCAACCAATCTCAGCGCAGCACTACACCAACCAGCCTATCGCACCACGGCACAAATTGGCATCACTCTCACTCCTCGCAGGGGCTTACCCTCCTTCACAATCTCTCTGTATGCATTCACTCACACAATTATCTTAAATCTGTAATTGTCTGCCATTCTATACGATCAATAGAGTTCAATCATTCAAGAGCATTTACACACAGTAACCCTCACCCAGCGTGGATCACCTGAATCAGTATAGTCAACCCCTGTACACAAAGTCCACTAGACGATTCCCATATGTCCCATTCACACAAAGTTCCCTGTCTTAGGTGTCTCATGACAACTCCTAAATTCTCCAGTCAGACAATCACAATCTTGGTGTCTTCTACACCTTTTAATATCCTGGGATCTTAGGCCACTCGGAACCTGCAACTCAAGTCTCAATCCTTGGGCCACGTCCAACCCGAAACCACATTCACTCGACTCTCGCTCCAACTCCGCAAGACATCCCACAATCAAATAATTCCCACAATCTAGCATTCCGCACACATCCTGTTAATACTCACTCCTCTTTCCACCGCTGATCTCGCCCCATCGGCAAACTCCGCCGGGTTCCGCTGAATTCTGTTGCCTTCCGTTCTCGACCATTGGGCTCTAATTTGGGCCTTTTAGGGTTCCAGGTTCAACCTAAACTAGACTACTTCTAGATTCTCCCCTTACTTCGTATGCTAACCATCCTACTCTGCTACCAACTGAAAGGGGGGGCCCATAAAATTGTTCTGGACTTTTCTAGAGACACTTTCCGATGGATCTTTTTTGCAGGATGAAAGTGTAAAGGGAAAAAAATCATTAGTACACAATCAATTTAACCCACTACTTCTGAACACATAATAACCAAAGGACAATTTAGAAAGGTCAGTTTGATTTTTACAATGCCAAAAATAGTTGGACATAAACACGCCTCAACACTAGTGTATAGAAATACAAAGGAAACAACATAAAGCCAAATGTATGCGTCCAATTCAGATGGTGCAACATAAACAGAACTATTAGTTCAAAAAAGAGGATATAGATGATCAGGAAGCAAGAGTCCAAATTTCCCCGCATCGAGGGTTTGTGAATAAAAAGCATCAAATCTATCCCTACTCTATCGCTAAAATGACATCCCTATGTTAATAGATAAACAATTTGAGTCAAGAGGAAAAAAAAAGGTATCAGTCGTGCCGTCTTCCTAAGAAGTCTTTCCACTATCACGATGGGCCAGGTAGCATAAAGCCACCATCACAAAAGACAGAGCTCGCTCTGAGATATTCCCTCTCCAAAGGCAAGAAAGATGTGGGGGCCTTTCCCTAATTCCAACAAGTTATCCAGTTATCCACAGGCAGTTTCCAATGATGCACAGCTTTGCACGAACCCCACGATGAGTACAGTCATGAGCAGACACCTTCCTGCAGATAAACAATCTTCCCCTCAACGAAGACACCCTTGAACTATGGTGCAAGGGTGCCTGCGTTGGCGCTAGGCTGCTAACTTTTGCGCCAGCGCAGGGGGAAAGGCAGGGCTGCACCATATTGTTGTGAATATGGTGCAGCCCTGCGTTTCAGAAGTGATGGAGCGCGGCGTTAAGCCAAGGAGGCTAACGACATGCTCTGCCACTTCGCTAGTAAATATGCCCCTCAATACGTCACGTAAATAGGTTAACAAGGTTCACAATTCTAACACCTCACGTTTACACAAGACATGATTATATGTGGGTGTGCTCTACTCGTGATTATGATGCACCCCTACAATTGGAATGAGACTTCCGCTCCATCATTACCAAGGAAATAGGATAAGTCAATATTATTGTCAGTTTGAGGATGTGACACAAGTCTCTGGTAAGTGCACTTATACACAACAGCAGAAAGCTTGAAGAACGCTGTAAACCATGTAGGGCCTGCATGAGTTAGGAGGCAGGCAAGTAATCTGGTTGGGTGGACCACGTGGTGCTCGCCTATCATCATCCTTGAGTTGGAAAGCATTTATGTGTCACTGGAACCGCACTATACTTGGCTGATGAGCCCTAATCAGGGCGAAACCGGTCTTGCCTTGCTTGTGTTCCGGATTAGGGAGGACCTGGCCTGGCAGTTTGGGCTGAACTGTTCCCAATGGAGCCGAGTCAAGACTGATTTGCATATGGCTGGGTCCAGATTGAGGTGGCATGGTGTACAAAATAACTATGGACTGGGATGCAGCCCTGTGTAATTACCAGTGGATAAGCTTAATTCAAGCATTCCATCCATCACTTTTTTATTTACGTTAGAGTAGACAAACTCTTAAACATTCCACACATTGTATCTGTGCTGTAGATTGCAGCATACATGCTGGCCTCCCAACACATATGGTGCAACTGTGTCTACATCGGCTCCCTTCACATGGTCATCTGGTGGAGAGATGCTGTCTCACTGAGGCAGGGATTGTGAGCGGGAAACCCCTGCACTGATTGTAGCCAATGTCCTTTAAGGGGTGTGCCAACACTGCAGGGCTTCATCAGCAGGCTCAACACGAGTTTTTTTTTCTTTTTTTTGCATGGGGCGTGCTTAGAGTGGGGAGAGGGCAGGAGTGCTTCTCAGTCAGTTGTCAACATGAAGCCACACCCTTCTGAGGCCCCAGCCCTCCTCATGTGGTGAAGTTGAAGTTGGCAGGCCTGCGCATTGGATGCGTGAAACGTTTGGAGAAATAAAAACATTTCTCCACCTTTGCACCTGCTTCAAACTACATGTTCTATTTTTTACACAAAGTCATGCCTGACAATTTTAATCGATCGAGCTTTGTTTCAAAAACTATGAGTACTTGCGCTGTAAGCCCATGTACCACCCCCTTGATAAAATGTGACGCAAAGTAGGGCACAGAGATTTTGTGCCAAGAAAAGGGCAACTTTAACATTGGAAAGTAAATCCCTTTCCCAGTCTTTCCAACACTTTGCATGACTTTGTGGTGGTGCAAGCCCCTGGTGCCATAGTGGGGGGATGCTCTCCCCTGGTTGGTGGGGGGGAGTTATATTGCTCCCTTGTGTCATCGCTATGGTTACACTGGAGGAGGGGGACTAGCTAATGGCTGATGAGGGCAGATCAATGGCTTTGGTATTTTCCTTTGCAATTATACTGTTTTGAAATATCTTCTAATACTGGGGTCAGATTACTGTTTACTGCCACCACCTCCCAAACCCTCATTGTTTACTTTTACAATGTCTGCGGGGCATCATGTGATGATGAGTTTGTGACCCCATGATCTATTGACCAGCATACCCCTCTGCACAGCACACCTTCAAAAGCACTGTCTCTTTTTCGTATTTGACGCATTTGCATTGCCCGTTTCAATTTTTATTCATACGGACAAACGCTAATTTTGAAATAAAATACTCGATAATACGAATTTGACCTTTTTTTTCAATGAAATAATTATTTCTCGTGAACGGAGAGGTTCTTAGTTTCTCCAATAAGTATCAGCGAATCCGAAATACCTTTAACAAGTTAATTATATATTCCGCCATTATTGTTTCTATTCTTGATTCTGTTTATAGCTTTTTAAATACTCAATCTAAACATCTTAAACTCCAAAATAACGTTTTTACTGACATCGATCACTATGAATTCCTTTGTAAAGGTTACCGTTATCTGCTAAATAATGCTGTTTATTATAGGCGTCTTTCTAGAAAAACATTTTGCTCCAATACTGTTTTTGTTAAAGCGATTTCTGCCAGCTTCAGTTTGAATTAGGAAAACTTCCCAAATGGAGTAGAGAACAAAAATTTGAAAAGTGTAAAATTTGACGATATTACAGAATTATTCTCAGTTACACAGAATTCATCCTGCAGAAAATCACATCGAGTCATCTTTAGAAAGAGAACCTTAATAAATAAGAGAGTATGGATCACGTTGTACCAGTGATAATATAATTCTCAGATACACCTGCATGTTTTTGTGCTAATAATCTGCATGTTGCAAGCCCTTCCTGCCAAACACTTTGTAAAAAATGTCATAAATACAATAACACTTGCAGAAGTCGGCAAACACTTGAACAAACAGGAGCTAGCAAAGCATGGGGTGTGGGCTTTTTTTTCAGATGTGCCTCCTGCAGTGTGACGTCATGAGTTATTAACTATGTATGGGGAGGCAGAATAATGCCAGGGCGTATGGTAAGACTTGGAGCCTCACTGCCACACATTGCAATATCTGCTATTGATAGTGAACACTACAGGTATGCAAGCCAACTAAAATTATTGAATCCACATTTGTTTTCCCAGAGGCAGACTGGGATTGTAGTGAATCTAATTACATCACAGTCACTCTGGCTGAGCAGCAGAGGACATAACACTAAGGGGAGAATGCATGGCATAGAAATGAAGATACAACTGGGCTACAAGACAATTGAGTAATTGTTGACAGGCCGGTGCCTATGAAAGACCAGTTGCTTCATATAATGGGATATGATGGACCGTGTCTGGTCCTCCTGACTTTCTACAAGCATTATTCTGTAGATAATTCTCCCAGATTCTGTGGGACAGTCTGCCTAAATCGATTCAAGATAAAGAAATTACTTAAAAAATGCAAACTATTATGGACTTTTCGGTGACAAGTTCTTCAAAAGAACAAGACAATATTAGGAGTTTTCTATGGATGGCACCTATTTTGTCTATGTCCACTGCTGCTGATCACAGGCACACTACAAAATAACGTGTTCCTGTGCGAGTGCTATCCCATCAGAATTTTATACCGATTGATGAGAAGTCTTTTTTGATCTTTGAATTTATAAAACATCCAGTACGGACGAGGAAGAGATGCCCACTTTCTCTGCTGCTTTTTGCACTACATGTTGACCCATGGACTCAGGAAATTAGGAATGACGTAGGGGTTTAGGGGAGCAGGCTATGACTTAAACTCATTACATTCAGCGATTTTGTTTGGTAATCGGTAGCAGACCTGACCCTGCTCCTCCCGGTGTTGATGGTATAGATGGGTAGATTTAACATACTCTATAATCTGTTGGCCACTACATCAATCAAATATCTGGGTATAAACATCACCTCTTCTAGTAGCAATCTGATGGCTGCCAATTACCCATCACTGTTTAACTTGATTAAAAAGAATCCTCAATGCATTGCATCTCTTGTAGCTGGGTTGCATAGCATCATTCAAGATGTCTATGTTGCAGAGGATTCTTTTCCTCTTCCTTTTCCAGGCTCTTCCCATCCCCAGATAATTAATAGATAGATTGCACATGGCATGAGGGGGTGGAAGGATATGGTTGGAACACAAATTAAGCCACTCCTCTATAAAACAGGGGATTTGGGCATGCAAGATTAGGGACATATATATACAAGCCCCTTGCGCCACTGGAGCGTCACTTTTTTTGACGATCCGGTGGCGCAGTGTGCTGGCCCATATGTACAAGGCCACGAAAAGCCCTCCTGTGTGGGTTTTCATGGCCTTGTAAATATGGCCCCCTTTCACGCATTACTCTGCGTGAAAGGGGCGTTCCATGGGTGTTGCTGTGGTTGTGGCGATAAATGTAGGACTTCACACATGTATTTGGCTTGGTCAGTGGCACAAGATCACAGAGAAAGAATGTGCACTGGCATTTCCATGCTATGGTACATTTAATGTAAGAACCATTGAACATTTTAGAAGAACTTTATATAAGATGAAACCGTTGCCTAGACCTATACAGTTTGAAGCACTCAACACATCGGAGAGAGCAGCGCGTGCCAGGGAAAAAGAGAAATATCAAGGAAGAGCTAGAAAGGCAGTACATACATAGGTTGATGCTTGATTGGATGCACAACAGAAAAGATGAAGAATGGATATGATAGAGGGAGCCAAGTTGTACCTGGCCTTGACTGGCGAAGAAAGTGGGACAGGGAAAAAGAAGGAGAAAAGGGACAAGTCGAAAGGATCAGGAGAGAGGAGAGAAGGTGGCTATAGTGACACAAGCGATAGTCTTTTGGATGTGTTATTGTCAGAGCATCCACCTAAGTACAATGAGCCTCAAACAATGAGTGGGGAAAGCACTAATGTGAGTGGTCCGATGGGAGTTGCTACTATCCCAGTGAATATGAATTCAATTGTGATGGGAACTACTCCTGTGAATGTGAATCAGAATATGATGGGGGTGAGCTCTGGGACGTGTGCGCCTAGCACCTCCACAGCTCTGAATGATCCAGACGCCCTTACTGTTCCGGTTACTATCGGTCCAGTGGTACCTATATACAATCCTAATTCAGTAGGGAATGAGAGACATAATTTGGCTCTTCCAGTTAAATCACAAGTTTCAGGGAATGCTCCTTCAAATTCAGGAGCAGGAGGATTGGTTCCTTTAGTTCCAATTAATGCGAGTTAGCCTTGTGGCGCAAGTGCAGACCCATCAATGAACCAAAATGGATTTGGACCCTTAAGGATATTCCAGGGATTACCAGAGATTAACACGATTACATGGTAGCCACCTCTGAAAGCAAATAGTAGGACACCTATAGAGGGAGCAATGCCTAAAACTCCTGGGGGGCAGTCAAATCTGAGTGTTCAAGAACTGGATGAGTGGTTGAAAACATTTAATGAATCGCCAAATGTGAGCTGAAGCACAGAATTAAGTCAGGGAACAATCAGGTTAACACTGACGGTCAATTTGGTGGATGTAGTCAAATTGAAACTGGAGTTGGATGAAATGATAAGTGAAAATCTTGAATTAGCCAGAATAGATATTTTACAGCCAAATTAACTTTTATTTATGCGCAAGGATGTTACTAGAGGAGCAAGACAAGCTCATAATAAACTAATTGACTTAGCAAAGAAGTATGAAATAGACTTGGAGAGGATCAAGGCGTTAAATTCACTGGCTGTCTTTCTCGGATCAGGATATAGAGAATATGAGATTACCAGGGTTGTAAATGTAAATTCGGTAGCTGGTTCAGAGTATTCAAATTTGTAGTACATTGGATAAATGGGAGGACAAATGGTCAAGGAAGAAGGGTCCCAAAAGATCTATGGGGGAACCATTTCCTCAAGGAGAAAAGGGAGTAAGTGCCACTAGTTTCCCCTTATGGGAAGTACCTAGTGGAGGCTATGTTCATGTGCCTTGGAGTAGAAGTGATCTTGCATCATTCACAAATGATTTTCAACTATTTAGAGAGAAACCTGTGGAGTGGTACAAACAGGTGATCGATTTGTAAAGATTTCAATGGTACTGTGGACAATAATTGGCTCCTCCATTCCTCTCCCTCCGCTGGCTACGCGCCAGGACACTCTAGTTTGAGTAGCTGTGTGCTTTATCAAATACGGTATTTAATTTAATTTAATTTCATTTGAATACCTTGTTTGACATTGTCGCCCCAAGTGATTTATGGGCTGCATGCATGATAACCACAGAATGGTCTGAAAGGGAGATGGAAAGAGATGCAGTGACACATGGCCCATCAGCTATTGTAATGAAAAAATGCGACCAGGTGATGACTTGGTTGAAAGCTAGGGTGCCGTCACAGGATATTGGTTAGGTTAAGATTGATAGGACGACCCAAGAACCTAAAGAGACTCTTCATGCATTCTATGAGAGATTGTTGCAGGCTTTCAAGCAGTATAGTGGGATGGATACGTTGGAACCTAAGGATATGGGACAGTCCATGTCCAGATTTGTGACAGGATTGAGACCTGAAGTTAGGATAATGATTCAACAACATTTGATATGTTGGCAGAATAAGTCAGTCGATGAGATCTTACGTTATGCCAAATATTGCCATGACAAAATTGAGACTAGACACAAAAAACTTAAGGAAAAGTTTATGATTGTGGAGATGAAGGCTGCTCAGAGAGTAATCAGAATCAGCCTTTTGTGGGTAACACTCTAGTCCCTATGCAGGGTGTTTCTCAGCAGGGAGCCCCTCTGATGCAAGGTGGAGGAGGTTTTCAGTCGCAGGTTAGAAGTAGAGGTATTCCTATTGACGGC
Source organism: Calotriton arnoldi (assembly GCA_963921515.1). NCBI lineage: Eukaryota > Metazoa > Chordata > Amphibia > Caudata > Salamandridae > Calotriton > Calotriton arnoldi. Next base: position 947,924 of record CAWUFW010007600.1, on the reverse strand, counting down.
CCTACTGGGATTGATGTAGCCACTTTAAAAAAGTCTAATCCATGTCATGCTGTAATAAATTGTGGCAGTGGAAACAAGAATGTTATCATAATTCAGCTAATCAAGGACAAAATTCAAGGATTATCCAACCTCAGAATGCTAACCTTATGCAATCACAAAATGGACCAAGACCGAGGTCTCAAAATTTCAATGTGCCCCAAGGTCTAATGATGCAAGTCCCACAATCCCTGATTCCACAACAAGCTGCTAATAATCCTAGATTTAATTCAAATCAGATCCCGAATATAAATCAAAATTCTTTCTAGAACCAAAATATCTTTCAGCAGTTTCCCGTATTTGAGACGGCAGAAAGATATGGTTCTGATCATGCCTCCTGATGGTGCCTGAGGGGGGATGAAGGTTGTGCACTTGGCGCAGTCTTAGAGGTAGACCAAAGAGGCCCTTTTGTTGATGCCGAAGTAGGTGGCCACCCTGTCACATTCCTGATTGACACTGGTGCTACCCGGTCTACTGTGAGAACAGTGGAGGTTCCAAACCTACCCCTCTAACGAAGAAGAATCTAAGTCGTAGGTGTGGCAAATAAGCAAACATCTAGTCCCTTGACAGAAGAGGTCTCTGTAAAAATAGGGTATTTTGCTGAAAATCATCAATTTGTGGTATGTGATTCTAGCCCTCTGTGTTTGTTGGGACGTGATTTATTATGCAAGCTAAATTGCGTAGTTTACTGCACACCAAAGGGCACAGAACTCCAGACTAATGAAGAGGATATTGCCTTCAAGATAGCAAATCAGAATTTAGATGTTACGATGTTCCCAATGATGACCGTTGATGTGCTGCCCTTAGATCTTTGAGATGCTGTTAGGTTGGAGGTCTGGGATTTCTCTGGAAAGGATATTGGTCTCATTAAAGGAGTGGAGCCTGTCCGTATACAAGCAAAGCGTAATGCCGAGTACCCAAGAACCCAACAATACAATTTGACCCCAGAAACTGTTGCTGGTATAACTCCGGTGATTGAGAACATGATCCAACAAGGGATCCTGAAAGAAATAATGAGGAGTCCCTGTAACTCACCCATTCTGGGCTTGCAGAAGCCCAGCAGAAAGTACTGCATTGTGCAGGGCCTGAGAAAGATAAATCACATTGTAGTTCCTTTTCATCCTGTGGAACCGAATCCAGCTGTGATATTATTTCAAATTCCATGTGAAGCTGAATGGTTCACTGCCATTGACTTGTGTCAGGCATTTTTCTCCGTACCTTTGCACAGGGACAGATAGTTCCTCTTCGCTTTCTGGTTCAGCAGTCATGTTTTGGCATGGTGCCGGATTCCTCAAGGGTACACAGAGAGTCCTTCCATCTATCAACCAGATCTTGAAAAAGAATCTGGAGTCTTTGATCATGCCCGGTAATTCCATTTTGGTCCAGTATATTGATGACCTACTGATTGCGTTAAACACCCGAGAAGCTTGTAAAATGGATACTATTGCCTTACTGAACCATTAGAATGGACATAAAGTGTCCCTGAACAAATTGCAGTACTGTTTGACAGAGGTCCTGTATTTAGGACATCACATTGTGAGAGGAGCAAAGAAGGTGTCACAGGAAAGAATCTTGGTGATCATGCAGATGAACCCGCCAATGACTCAGAAGGGATGGTGGGCTACTGTCGCCAATAAATACCCAACTTTTTCCTAGTGGCTAAGCCTTTACAAAGGCTGACACACAAAGATGTGTCGGATCAGGTGTCTTGGGACAATGACAGTTTGGCTCCGTTCCTGGAGTTGAGAGAGAGCCTCTGCCGAGCCCCGGAACTAGGAATGTCTGTTTACAACAAAGCGTTTTCGCTTTTTTGCAGTGAGATGAAGGGCTGCGTTCTCTCAGTGCTAATAATGAATCATGGGGGTGCCAGGAGGCCTGTGGCATATTTTTCGCTACATTAGATTTCATAGCCACATCGCTGCCTGTATATTTGAAATCTGTGGCAGGCACGTGTCAGTATTGAGCAGTGTGAAAATATTGTGGTGAGCCACCCTTTGACTGTTTATTTTCCACACTCCGTTAAGATTTTGTTGACTAGAACACGTGCAAAGCACCTGACTAATAGCGGCCTTACTAGATACAAGCAGGTTATTTTGGTGTCAGAGAATGTCACATTAAAATGTTGTGCTGTTCTGAACCCTGCTACTCTATTGCCTCTCCTGATTATGATGTTGATTCTGATGAAGTAGAAAATGTTACTGAACTGTGCACCAAACCAAGACCAGATATTCAAGATGAACCACTACCTGAATCTGACTATGCATTGTTTGTGGATAGCTCAAGAGGGAAATCTGAGAGCTGCTTATGCAGTCTGTACTGTCTCAGGGGTGGTGCAGGGTTGAAGCGTTCTAGATCTCTTGAATACAACAAAGTATACATCTTATGGCGTGAAAAAAGTACCTGCCAAGTCTAAAGCCATAACACCAGAAACTCTTCGTTATGATGCCAAGCAAAAAAGCATGGCTAACTTGACAAAAAATTGGACGGGAATAATCTGAGTATCATGGTAACATCCCAAAGTATGGAGCATGTTGTTTTTTAAGTTAAAGAAAATTGAATCCCTCTTAGTAGCTTAGAAACCAGAGGATATTTCCCGACTCGATGATCTGCCACCGGTAGATGCCCCACAGAAATAGAAATAGCAAAAGTCTCCAAGCTACAGGACAAATATAGCCTTGGGAAACCAATAGGTGTATCTGGTCTACTGGGTGTAAAAGAATCATTTGGAATGAAGGCAGTGCTCTCGATGAATCACAAGACAGTTCCAGACGATCTGGGAAACAATGCTTGTGTTCTCCAGAGAGGAGCTATTAAGACCAGCTCTGCTGACCGATTCCTTATCCGAAAGTTGACCCCTGGTATCATGGAAAATGGAGGGAAATCATAATTCAGTCACATACAGTTCTATAAAAAATGCATCTTTTGCTAATGCTGACAGATCCACTTCCAGCTGAAATATCATGGGAGCAGAAAAGTCAGTAGACACGCACACAAGTCTATCACAAATGGGTCCCACATCTACATTATTCTAAAAACAATTAGCAGATCAGCTTCCAGTCACTGAAGTTCTTGAGGGAGCACATGTTCCAATCCACCACCTTGTTCTCCCTACTTAACAGGTGAACCTTCATCACCAAAATGTTGTCAATCAGCCAGAAATTGCTGATTCACAACAAATTATCTCGATCAGCATTTGTGTTTTTGTGCCCCCCTAGAGAGGTGATGCACCGAAAAACCGAGACATTGTCTATCTATAAGTGGATGCAGCAGTGAAATTATTGAGGGGCCAGAGACTGGATCGCAAAAATCTAGCTAAGAGCTACAGACAATTGATATAGAAATGAATCTCCTCAAAAGACACTCTGTCCCCCTTGGACTGTTTTCCACTCCATACCCTTCAACTATGGTAACTGGTGTCTAACTCCATAAGCAGGCCAAAAATTGCTCCGCTGTTCCATGCTTCCATGTATGAAAACCATCAACAAAGCTCTTTCTGGACTTTCTCATTCAGTAGGACCATCTCAGCATAGGACAGCCCTTTGCGTAGATGAAGTATTTTTAATCTCTGAAGGGTCCCTGTAATGGAGAAGTCTTGGAAAGATTACCTGAGTGGAGGTTGTCAACAGACCAACCAGCCTGGCTATCTAGTTCATGGAGACTCTGTCTCTCCCTAGAACTCTGCAAATCACTTTCTTGATCGCTTTTGTCTTCTGATCTGGAAACAAAGAGTAGCAGATTTCAAATCTATCAAAAAACCTAGGATTTCCATGTGATTAGAGGGAACCATGTTCGCTTTCTCTTGGTTTATACCACAACACAGATCCTCTAAGAGGTTGATTGTCAGAGCAGGTTAATGAAGGAAGATTGTGGGTCTTGGGCTATGAGGAGGATGTCATCTAAGTAAATAATTGGACAGATCCCTTTGGGTCTCAAGAATGCTATCAAACACTACATAAACTTGTTAGAACACAAAGGGGCTGATGATAGCCCAAATGGTAAAACCAAATATTTGAAGGTGAGTGACTGCCACTGAAAGCAGAAATGAGGGAAAAATAGGGACCAAGTGGTAAGCATCATTCAGGTCTCCTTTTCTAACAAATCCCTGAGGAGGTGAATCCAGTAATTGAAGTCCCATAGGTTGGTAACTGGTGCAGATAAAGAATATCGATGCAAAAATATCGACTTGCAAAAATATCGAGGTAAAAATATCGTGGGTCAGAAATATCGACAGACAAAATATCGTGGGTCAGAAATATCGACAGACAAAATATCGTGGTCAAGAATATCGGTTTTAGGTAAGTAATATCACTGTTTAAAATATCGAAGTGTTTAATATCGTTTGCAAAAATATAGTTGTTAAAAATATCGATTTTTTTATTAATGTTATGTATTTTAGTACATATGTAGGTGATGTATGTTTTTTTGTATAAGAATTGTTTGTATTTTTACTATGTGTGTTAAACTTTTAGTAGTTTTACATTTTTTTGTATTTGAATTTTGCGTTTTTAGTTCCGTAGCGGGATGTGGCTTTATAGGGGAATAGGGTCGGTAAGTAATTTAATTATATAAAATGTATAGATTATTTTTAGCTGTTATTAATATTTTTTTGTTTGAATTTTGTGTTTTTAGTTCCGTAGCGGGTTGTGGGTTTATAGGGGAATAGGGTGGAAAGTAATTTAATTATATTAAATTTATTTAATCATTTTTATTTATTAATATTTGTTTAATTGAGATGTTATAGTGTTAAATGTGTAAAGTAATTTATTATGAATTAATTAATAATTTGTTGTTAATTAATTTTAATTAATTAATTGGCAATTAATTATGGTAATTGTGTAATTAGTTTTAGGTGTGTGTTGTGGTGTTTATAGATGTAAATGGAGGGAAGTAATTTATTTTTAATTGATGAATTAATAATTAGTTGTTAATTAATTTTAATTAATAATTAATTAATAATTAATTATGGTCATTGTGTAATTAGTTTTAGGTGTGTTTTGTGGTGTTTATAGGTGTAAATGGTGGGAAGTAATTTATTTTTAATTGATGAATTAATAATTAGTTGTTAATTAATTTAAATTAATTATTTAGAAATTAATTATGGTAATTGTGTAATTAGCTTTAGGTGTGTGTTGTGGATATTATAGTGTTAAAACATGTGTATTCAATGAATGTTTATTATTATTTCATTAATAATATTTTTTAATTGATTATTAATTATGTTAATTATGGAAATACATTTAAATAAAACTTTTGAAGTTTTTTTTATTGGTGTGGTGTTATAGGGTATGAAATAAAATAGATACATTTATGTTTTAAATAATTTTTTTGTTTGTTAATATTTGCTCCTTTTAAATAATTATTGTTTATAAATGTATTTATTAATTTATTTTATATAATATTTGTTTCTTTTTGTTATATGCAATTTATATTATATTATGTGTTCTTTTATATGTTTAATATATTTAATCGTATATTTTTTTAACATTGTTTATTTATTTTTATTAATCTAAAAAAAAATATTGTTTAAATGTTATTAGTAATTTTTGTTTCTCTGCTATCCAACACTTTCCCTAATGTTGCACTCACTGGAGTGGGAATAGTAATTTTTACCCCTCCGCTATCCAGCACTTTCCCTACTGTTGCACTCACTGGAGTGGGAATAGTAATTTTTAGCCCTGTGCTATCCAATACTTTCCCTACTGTTGCACTCACTGGAGTGGGAATAGTAATTTTTACCCCTCCGCTATTGAGCACTTTCCCTACTGTTGCACTCAGTGGAGTGGGAATAGTAATTTTTACCCGACCGCTATCCAACACTTTCCCTACTGTTGCACTCACTGGAGTGGGAATAGTAATTTTCACCCCTCCGCTTTCCAGCACTTTCCCTACTGTTGCACTCACTGGAGTGGGAATAGTAATTTTTACCCCTGTGCTTTCCAATACTTTCCCTACTGTTGCACTCACTGGAGTGGGAATAGTAATTTTTACCCCTCCGCTATCCAGCACTTTCCCTACTGTTGCACTCACTGGAGTGGGAATAGTAATTTTTACCCCTCCGCTATCCAACACTTTCCCTACAGTTGCACTCACTGGAGTGGGAATAGTAATTTTTACCCCTCCGCTATCCAGCACTTTCCCTACTGTTGCACTCACTGGAGTGGGAATAGTAATTTTTACCCCTCTGCTATCCAGCACTTTCTCTACTGTTGCACTCACTGGAGTGGGAATAGTCCTTTTTACCCCACCGCTATCCAACACTTACCCTACTTTTGCACTCACTGGAGTGGGAATAGTAATTTTTACCCCTCCGCTATCCAACACTTTCCCTACTGTTGCACTCACTGCAGTGGGAATAGTAATTTTTACCCCTCGCTATCCAGCTCTTTCCCTACTGTTGCACTCACTGTAGTGGGAATAGTAATTTTTACCCCTGTGCTATCCAATACTTTCCCTACTGTTGCACTCACTGGAGTGGGAATAGTAATTTTTACCCCTCCGCTATCCAGCACTTTCCCTACTGTTGCACTCACTGGAGTGGGAATAGTAATTTTTACCTCTCCGCTATCCAGCACTTTCCCTACTGTTGCACTCACTGGAGTGGGAATAGTAATTTTTACCCCTCCGCTATCCAACACTTTCCCTACTGTTGCACTCACTGGAGTGGGAATAGTAATTCTTACCCCTCCGCTATCCAACACTTTCCCTACTGTTGCACTCACTGAAGTGGGAATATCAATTTTTACCCCTCCGCTATCCAACACTTTCCCTACTGTTGCACTCACTGGAGTGGGAATAGTAATTTTTACCCCTCCGCTATCCAGCACTTTCCCTACTGTTGCACTCACTGGAGTGGGAATAGTAATTTTTACCCCTGTGCTATCCAATACTTTCCCTACTGTTGCACTCACAGGAGTGGGAATAGTAATTTTTACCCCTACGCTATCCAGCACTTTCCCTACTGTATTTGAAGAGGTGTCGCCTAAAGAAATCCAGGATTCAAAATAAGTAAAAAGTCTTTATTAAAACCAAACGGTGAACCCAAAGACAGCAACCACAGTCTCGCTGGTATCTGCCTGACAGGAATCCAACATTCTAACTTGAACTCCCAGGAGTTCTATGGAACCACGAACAAAGGGAATTTGGAGGGGGAGGCTAGGAAAGTACCAACTACATTTAAGATATGTACAGTAAACAATTAGATACAAAGAGAACTTACAACACATCTCCATATCTTGCAAGAACAAAACAAAAGGAAAAAAAAGAAAGATAAAAGAAAGGAAGATATACAGATAGCAAGAAAACTTTGAAGAAAGACTTATTTCATTACATAATCCTGGTGCCACTTGGGCACAATCCCTTTTCTCTTACTTTGTTTATTAGCCACCAATTCAGTTTGGTTTTCTCCCTTTTCCATTCTAGAAACATTCTTTCTCACACAATTGTATGGAACAAGATGGTCCATACTCCATAACTGTCCATTTTGCAATAATACTGCATTTCTTTTAATTTCTTTTATCCTCTCAGGATCATAGTATTTGTTATATTTGTTATAACTTGTGGTTGGTTTCTTTACCTGGACCCATTATCCTACTCTCCATTTTTGTTCTTTAACACTCCATCTAGCATCATAATTTTCTTTATAACTCTTTTGATGTTTGACAATTTTTCCTTTAATCTCTTGCTTATCCATCTGGAACGAGTTATTTTCAAAGAGCCAGTTGGGAGTCAGTTAGAACCAGGTTTGCGACCTCTCAACAAACAAAACGGAGAATAACCGGTAACGGTGTTGGGAGTGATGTGATAGGACCATAGCATATTCCTAATGGATTGAACAACAGGTTTAGTAGAAATCATGGCTAACTGTAAGGTTTCCTTAATCATCCTATTACAACGCTCAACCAATACATTAGCACGGGGACAGTACAATGGGGTAGTCACATGTTTGATAGCCAAACTATGAAGAAAATCTTTCATTTCTTCAGAAACAAGTTGTACACCATTGTCAGAAATGAGAGTGTGCGGAACGCCTTTATTTGTGAACACATCTGACATGAAACAAATAAGGGTTTTGGTATCAATATGTTTGACAAATTTGACAGTACTCCATTTCGAAAAGCAATCAACCAAGACAAGTATATATTTTTCTTGTAATCCTGTCACCTGTAAAGGGCCAATTATGTCCAAAACCAACTTCTCCCACGGCTTAATGGGAACTTCTACAGGTTGTAGGGGAACTCTCCTAGTACACTTGGTCTTATCGCTCTGGCTGCATGCGCTACAATTTTTAACTACGTTTTCTATCATGGTGTCCATATACCGGAACCAATAACCTGATCTAAGTTTGCTTTTGGTGAGGTTCCTGCCTAGGTGGCCCTCATGTGCAAGAACACAGATGTGTTCCCTCAACTTCTCAGGTGGAATAAATTTGTCTGACTTGAGAACATTATTCCCATCAATAGATAATTAGTCCCTCACATTCCAGAAAGGTTGTAGTTCCTTAGACAATTCACCACACTTACTGGGCCAACCCTTCACAATCTTATCCTTGACTGACTCTAGAATGATATCCTCACACATGTGTTTCTCCCATTCAGACTTCAATATGGCAGGAATAGTAACTTGTAAAACTGCCAGCTCCTGCGCATGATCCTCCCCTTGTTTTTGAATGGGAAGATGAGACAAACAATCAGCCACAGTATTCTTTTCTCCTGGTACATACACCACTTTGAAATTAAAGCTTTGTAAATAAATCAGCCATTTACTAATCCTAGGGGTAGTTTTCTCAATATCTTTCTTAGTAAAAACGGAAACAAGGGGCTTATGATCTGATCAGAGTTTAAAAGGTAAACCCCAAAGAAAGTATTTAAAATGATTAGTAGCCCAGAAACACAACAGTGCTTCTTTTTTCCTTCTGCCTCCTTGAGAGTCCTAGAAGCAAAAGCAATAATTCTCTCTCTCCCCCCACCACTTGGGAAAGAGTAGCTCCAAGTCCCTTATTGCGTGCATCTGTAGTAAGTATGGTATCTCTTTTGCTGTCAAAGTTCCCAATGAAGGGCGCTGATACAATAGCTTTTTTAATTTCATTAAAGGTGTTTGTATGATTAGGCAGCCAATCAAACAAGATGGTTTTTTTTTAACAAGTCTCTCATTGGTAGAACCAAAGTTGAAAAATCCTTAACAAATTTGGACATGTATTCAGCCAACCCCAGGAAAGGCTTAACCTCATCTTTGTTGGTGGGAATCAGAGCTTTAGAAACTGACTCATTCAAGTCCATCTTCGGCTTGATTCCTTCACCTGAAAGAGTGTGACCCAAAAAATCAACTGATGCTACTCCAATTTTTCATTTGCTTTTCTTTAGGGTAAGGCCAGCACTCCTTAGTTTATCCAATACTTTCCTTAAATTATTATTGTGTTTTTCTTCACTGGAACCATATATCAGGATGTCATCTTGAAAACATACTGTTTTATCTACTCCCTCAAGAACATGCTGCATTATCCTCTGGAATACGGCCGCAGCAGATGCAAGGCTGAACAGCATTCTCAAGAATTTGTAATTTCCAAAGGGAGTGGTAAAAGCAGTAAGAATCTGAGAATCGGGATGAAGGGCAACCTGATGATATGCTGAGGATAGATCTAACACTGAAAAGTATTTAGCGTCATGTATCACACTCAACATCTCGTTTATTTTTGGAAGAAGATGCCTGTCAATCCATATACTGGCATTGAGACTCCTCAAATCCACACACATTCGAATATTTTTTCCTTCTTTTTTTTATGTAATAACAATAGGTGCCAACCATTCAGATCTCTCTACTGCTTCAATTATTCCTTGTTCCTGCAATTTTTTAAGTTCTTCCTTTAAAGGCTCTTGCATAAGAAAAGGTATAGAACGTGTCTTATGTACAATAGGAACAGCATCAGATTTGAGTTTAATTTTATGTAAGTAATTTCTGAGCATGCCAATCTTCTCTACAAAAACATCAGGAAAATCTTCACATATGTCTACACCCACTAAAGTCCTATCTACCAGAAGAACCTGTTCTTCATTATTGGGATCTAACTTGATCCCTAAGTCTCGTTGATGTTTTCAGCCTAATAAGTTGCACCCTTTTTCCGCTATGTACACCTTACCTATCGTGTGTATGTCTTTAAACAAAATTCTCATTTTTACCATTCTTTTAAGAGGAATGGGATCTTTGTTATACCCTCCAGGATGTATGTCTGGTTTTTCTAGTACGTACTCATCTTCTCTAAAAGTTTCATTAAACGTGCTGTTGTCAATCAACGTGTACGGTGAACAAGAGTCAGCATAGGCAATAACAGATTTCCCATCTAACTGGATCTCACATGAGGGATACTTGACTTTATCATCTTCCTCATGGCTATGCACTTGAAAAATAAATGTATTACCATTGTTGTTCTCTGTATTCTCCTCAGCATGAACCACATGTATACCTCTGCCTGTAGTACTTGATTTGCACATTTTTGCAAAGTGTCCTGTCCTTTTACATTTCCTACAGGTTACACTTCTAGCAGGACATTTCAAGTTGTTGGCAAGATGATTAGGATTACCACATCTAAAGCACTTCACATTGTCATTTTTAAATTTTGACTGTGACTTAACACTTTGTTTACCCTCTTGCACTTCTAACACTTGATTAGAACTTCCTATAACACCAACCTCCTTCTCTTCCTTACCATTGTCTTTACTGATTTTCATCTCTTTCACACAAAAGGCAGTGTGTTCAATACTCTTGGCTATTTGAATAGCTTCCTCTTGGTCAGGATTATGAGTGAGGAGTCTTTCTTGGATCTTGTGATCATTAGTGCAACGGACTAACTGGTCTCTGATCAGGGAATCTGTTAGGACTCCAAATTTACATGTGGCAGACAGACCTCTAAGTGTTGCTATATAGGAGGTAACCTTTTCATTTTTTCCCTGAGCTCTATTGAAAAATGTGTGCCTTTCAAGTACGACATTCATTCTTTCCTTGAAATGAGTACCTAACTTCCTTAAGGTCGTAGTAAATAAATCTTCATCTCCACCTTCCTCCCCTTCAACATTATCAGACAAATCCTCATACACTTTTCTTCCCTGAACACCCAAATTATGCAATAAAATGTGTTGTTTCCTAAGTAAGGAAAATCCCCCCCCCCATGGCAATTAAATAGGAATGGAAAATCTTTACCCATCTATCCCATGGAATTTCGGGTTCTCCTTCTTCATTCAAAAATGGAGGAGGTTGACTCATGTTCATTACAGCCATGATGAAATACAAGTAAACAAAAACAACAAAAAATGAGTAGAAAGAAACAGTAGAGTGTATAAAATGACAAGAGGAAATGTTACAAGCAAAAGACAATAATCAATTTGAACATGTGTCTCTTGCTGCTCTGGAATTATTTACCTCACTGAATACTTTACTAATAGGAGAAAAGAAAAGCACACAATTGGCAAAGTAAAATGTGCTCAATATGAAAAACAAAACTTGCTGTGCTTAAATAGGCGAGGATCTAGTGACTTTCTCTGCTGAAAAATATTACCACAAAATAAAACCTACAGTTACACTAAGTTTCAGTGTGATTTAAATGAGCACTACAAACAACGTAGAAGCTGTGCCCATAGAGAAAATTGAACTCCTGTAGTGCCTGTATTAAACGTAAAACCCCTCCGCTATCCAACACTTTCCCTACTGTTGCACTCACTGGAGTGGGAATAGTAATTTTTATCTCTCCGCTATCCAATACTTTCCCTACTGTTGCACTCACTGGAGTGGGAATAGTCATTTTTACCCCTCCGCTATCCAATACTTTCCCTACTGTTGCACTCACTGGCATTGGAATAGTAAATTTAATTCCTCTGCTATCCAACACTTACCCTTCTTTTGCACTCACTGGAGAGGGAATAGTCATTTTTACCCCTCTGCTATCCAACACTTTCCCTACTGTTGCACAATTTGGAGTGGGAATAGTAATGTTTGCCCCTTCGCTATCCAACACTTTCCCTACTGTTGCACTCAAATTTCAAACAAAGCTTTATTCGATTTCTGTTTAGAAAATCATAAAAGCACATAAAATCACATATGTATTACACATAGTATTAGAGTAAAAAGCATGAATTAAACAAACATCATTGCGTTATAAATCACACACTATTCTGACATTTGAGGTCAATTTTTTGCACCCCCTTTACATGATTAACTTGTTTGACAATTAAACTGTCACATTAAAATTGATTTCCTGCATTTTACTATGCTTTTTAAAAACATTAATAGAATCCAGGTTATATATTCATTTTCTAAAAACTGTAATGCTAAAAAAGTGGGACGACATTCTCTAAAACCAAATCTTTTTAAAAGAGGTAAAATCCATTTTTTTCTTTGGACGTTATAAAATTTACAGAATAAGACCACGTGGAGTGTTGTTTGCTCCGAGCAATCATCACAGGGGCACAGTTGCATAACTCTTGTCCAATCATTCATGTTTGGGAAACTGGTTATTCTGTGTAGTATCCCAAGTCTGAATCTTGTCAGTAGTAGTCTATCGTGAGTACCACAGGCAAATGTAAGATAAGGTTGAATGCTATGAGTGGTTAAGATAGTTTGGTTATACAACACTGTGGGCTTCATTATTTCTTCTGTTAATCTAAGTGATTCAAATAGAGTCAAGCCTTTTGCTTTTAACACTTTTCTTGTCCAATTACTCATTGTTCTCGGCTCAGTATAGAACTCTGGGTGGCCTAAATCATGCATAAAGTCCTGCACATACTTTAGCCATGCAATTCTTAAAACACCTTCCAGTTTAAAAATATCATTTAAAATGTCCCTATTAAGGTTGGTTTCTACGGATGTCCATATCCTGTGCCATAACAGGATTGGTTTCACTTTTATAAGATCTGTGATGTATGTGACCCCCAATTCAGAATGACAAATGTATGAGGAGGTACTGCCCAGGACTGCCAAAATATATCTTAAAAACACATTTTTGACAACTTGCACAGATTGAAGATCGGAATATCCCCAGACCCCTGCACCATACATGGCCGTCGAGACGCACTTGATCCTATATATCTGTAGTAGCTCATGCGGAGGCCTCCTGCCCAGAATAGTAATTTTAAACCCTCCCCTATCCAACACTTTCCCTACTGTTGCACTCACTGGAGTGGGAATAGTAATTTTTACCCCTCCGCTATCCAATACTTTCCCTACTGTTGCACTCACTGGAGTGGGAATAGTAATTTTTACCCCTACGCTATCCAATACTTTCCCTACTGTTGCACTCTTTCGAGTGGGAATAGTACATTTTTCCTCTCCACTATCCAACACTTTCCTCACTGTTTGTCTTACTGGAGTGGGAATATTAATTTTTACCCCTCCGCTATCCAACACTTTCCCTACTGTTGCACTCACTGGAGTTGGAATAGTAAATTTTATTATTTTGTTATCCAACATTTTCCCTACTGTTGCATTTATTGTATTGCAAAATGTAAGTTTTAATTTTTTTAAATAATATAGGGGCCCATTACGATACCCGGCGTAAATAAATCCGCCAGGCATGGAAGCGGCAAAAATCCACCCGCACACACCGCCTGAACACCGACCACGCCATTACGATTACACAAACCGAAAACCGCCATCGGCGGAAAAAGCACACAAAATACCGCCCGCCAACGTCCGAGTCGGAGTCAAACCGCCCGCCACGGACGGAAAACGCACGACAACACAAAACCGCCCGCCCTCACGGCCGACACACCGCACGTGAAATTACGATCGCACCGACATGAGCGCGGAAAACCACAAATATACCGCCCGCCAGCGCAAACAACGCCGATGAGAATCGACACGGCAGAAGCCATGGCGCCAACGTACCTGCACAGAAACCATCCGCACACAAAACCAATAGCACACAACATGGCCAACAAGTCCACACAGCAAGGCACGCACAAATACACAAGCACAGTACACATCCCGAAAACACCCCCCCGGACAAACAAAAAATACAAAGGCCAGAACCCCAGACACAACACACCTGAAAACAACAGACCATGAGGACACACCCACATAGGTGAGTACAAAAGCAGCACTTCCACAGACCACAACCCCTTGCTACATTGCAAACCAGAGAGGAGAGGAGAGGACACAGTGACACAGCAAGGACAGCAGCACACCACAGAAACGCACACATCACAACCACCACCACCACCACCACCAAACACCACCACCACTACCACCACCACCAAACACCGGCACCACAAACCCCCTGCACATTACACAACACACACCGCACCAGCACCACAAACACCATGGCACCACAAAGAATGCCCAAGTTCACGCCCATGGAGCTGACGGTCATGGTCGACGAGATCATCAAGGTGTACCCACAAATCTATGGGAACATGGTCCAGCACACACCACTAGCCACCAGAAACAGAATGTGGAACCGGATCGTAGACCAGGTCAATGCAGTCGGGACCCTGCCCAGGAACAGAGGAGAAATTAACAAACGTTGGAATGACGTAAAGAGCCTGGTCAAGAAGAAGGAGGGCAAAAACAGAGAGCTGGCTGCCGTCACTGGCGGAGGGAATCCCGCGCTCTTTAAGACCTTCAAAGCGTGGGAGGAGAAGGTGCGAGTCGTAATACATCCGGAGATCCTCGCCGGATTAGCAGGGGGAGTGGAGGCTGGTAAGTACAAACCAATGTATACCAGCACACCGCTATGTACTCACATGCGCAACTACCATGCCACAGCTCCCAGGGACAAACACCCCCATGTCCAGCACACAATACACAACACATCACACACACATGCAACAGACACCACCACACACAGCCCAAACTGAACAACTGTAAGATGCGTGGGGACATGTGTACACTCAGCCAGCCACGTAACCACCAACAGGTCCCCAAATATGCCAGAAGCGCCACAACGAGCACCCACCACACCCATGTGTCCGCCACAGCTGCACTAACCGACAAGTAACAGGTAAGTGGCAGGAACACAAAGTGCAGTGGGTGGGACGGTGGACAGCCCAAGTACAACACACACCAGGCCCCAGTCCCACAGCACAGCAAGGAGGAGCATCCCCCACACCCCACAGCCACGTGTCAGCCACCGCAGTGCACAACGACAGCCGAAAGGCAGACATCACGGTCCACAGCAATCGGTGTCAGTGGGTGTCCAGCCACCCCCACGACCCACAACACCCCCCCACCCCCACAGACCTGCAACATGGAGCACCCCCCGCTTAGAGCCATGTGGCATCCAGTACAGTGCACGCACGAACAACTTGCAGGTGGGAAACTGGACAGGGCTGGATTACTGGAGGCATGAGGACCATAACACGACCAACACATGGGACATGTCACGTAGCAGACGAACACGCAGCACCGCCCACCGTCACGAACAAGTGAACAATGTGCACACGGACATGAACAACAGACTCACACCCCACATGACCCATCACAGACATAGCAACACCCAAGGAGCCACGTCTGCATGCACAAGCCACACTGAACATAGTCCCACACGGCAGCCACTGTGCAACTCATCACACACAACCGAAACACCATTGAAGTCCTGTCCATGTAGCCCCTACTGCCTGTCAACCACACACCCCACAACTACGCCTATGTAAGACAAACAACACTAGACGCAACAGAGCGGAACAACATAAATGCACACGAACACCACTGAACCCATCAAACTCACAGACACACCATGCACATACAACATACCATCCATCCCATCCGTCAGCCCCAGTCTCATGAAAGGCATGTCATCCGCACAGCTGCCACACATACAGCAGTCACGCTAAGATACATGCCCATGACCAACCATGTGCCAGAAGTCAATTAAGCGCACGACACACTGTGAGCAACAACACACAACATGGGCCACACCCCCCGAGCACTGCAGTGATGCACATGGCACAGGGCAGCACGCACACCAAGGAGATGGGACAACTGCAACACGTTGGCTGGCACACAACTATCACTCACTCATAACGATGCGTCCAATGCCATGTCCAGTAATCACAACAGACAGCAAATATGCAGGCCATGTCAAGCATGCACACACCTCAAACCATGCACTGTCATGCTGCCACAACACATGTCACGTTCGGCACCCATGGCTCACAGCATGTACCCCAAAAGCATATTCCCTCCCAAATGCGAATCTGGGGCATGGCCCCCATGTTGCCATATGCGTTCCTAAGCGTTCCATTTGAACCCCAAAAGCATATCCTCCCAAATGCGAATCTGGGGCATGGCCCCCATGTTGCCATATGCGTTCCTAAGCGTCCCATCTGAACACCAAAAGCAAAGTACAAACCAGACCCAGGATGGGCCAGGAGCCCGCATACACCAGAGTCACAATAAGTAGGGGCACAGCAACACACCCATCGGCATGGCCAATCCGTCCCATGCCACATGTGCACAGCACACAGTCCCATTGCCAAGCACACACAACTACAGATGCTACAGCCACACACACGCCTCCGGGAAACCCATGTACGAGATTGCACGAACTGTCAATGTCAGACGACAAATACATACTTCGCCAGGTGCAACACAATAACAAATCTCATTCTCTCCACAGGTGACGAACTGCTGGATGCTGGGGATGGAGCCAGCAGCCAGCACAGCCAGCCTACAAGCCCCCAACGAGGACACACGGATCTGGAGGATCTGTCCTCCTCTTCGGACACGGACCACCAAGCAGGCCCATCTGGTGTGGCAGGGCCCAGCCGCTCCCCAGGACCCCTCCTACCCACCAACCCATCATCCAGGGCTGCTGAACATTCCCAGCCCCCTGCTGCCACTGTCGTTGCGGCCACACCCACGGTCATTGTGGCCACTACCACTGCCGCAACCGCCACCATCGCCGCACCGACCACCACCGCCGCCACCACCGCCACGTCTTCGCTGGCACCAGCCCCAGCGCAGGTGGTGGCCCGGCCGACTGGATCCACCCTGGGAGCCACAGCGAGGACCGTGGTGAGCAATGTGGCTAGTGGGCAGGCCGGTGGCAGCAGGACTGGTAGGGAGGAGCAGGGTCAGGGAAACGCCAGCCTCCCCTGGGAGCCATGCCCTGCCTCAAATGGCCAGAGTCCTTGGGGCCTATGAAGAGGCCCAAGGACAATGGGTCCGGTCTGCTTCAGACACGCGTGAGGTGCTGGGGGTGCTGAGGTCCATGGACGCCCGTATGGGCCAAATCGTGGACCTCATGGGCCAGCTGGTGGTGGCGGTGAGGTCACAGCCAGGGACAGCAGCTCCCCTCCGCCACCACCTGCCGGGGCGCAGGGTGGAGCAGCAGTGTCCAGTTCCCCTGCGTCCACTGCCAGTGAGCACACCTCAACCACCAGCATGTCGCAAGCAGGCACCCCCTCGCAAACGTGGAAGGGGCCGTCCGAAGTGGAAACAGATCTCCCGGGAGGACTTCGCACGCTCCAAGCGCAAGTGAGGCAGCCAGCCAGCCTTCCGCCAGCCTTCCTTGACCAGCCACTGCATTGACTTGGACTACGATCCCACTCCACACAGCCATCTGGATGGCATGTGTGTGTTGGACTATGGACATAGAACCAGTGGGTACACCCTGATCATCACGCAGCCATGACCGACAGCTCATTGTCACTGCACGCACCACTTTTGTCATCACCTTACACACAATCACATGTCACAGTTTGTAATAAATGCACCTTTTTCACTAACTGCTGTTTGTGCCCTGTGTTTTATTTGTACGGAATACAACGGCCACCTTGGGCGGAAAGGCACCTGATGCGTGGCATGGCAATTGAATCCGGAGGGCCTGTAGGGACCTAGGGGTGGGAGACAGAACAGGAGCACATTCAATGAGTGTGTCACACACCCATCACACAGTACATGTCAACAACTACAAGCAATGTACACACATCGCACAGAGCAATAGGGCACAATGCCACAGCCACCAACAGTGGCATACTACCCTGGCCATGGAGCGTTGACACACAGCACGCAGTGAACAAACGGCCACCCTGACACAGCACACACACACCTGCACAGATACAGCCACATCAGCCGTCGTACATGAACACTCACCGTCAAGTGAAGTAGCGGGCGATGAGCTGCTGCCGCACATTCCCAGCTTCCTCCTCTCCGCTGTCCTCCTCACTCGAGCTGTCCTGGTCTGCGGGCTGGGGCCCTGGTTGATCTCCGTCATCCACGATGAGGGGGATCTGCTTCCGAATGGCCAGATTGTGCAGCATGCAGCACGCCACCACTATCTGGCACACCTTCTGTGGGGAGTACGCCAGCGCACCCCCGGTGCGGTCCAGGCACCTGAACCTGGACTTGAGGAGGCCAAAGGTACGCTCGACCACACGTCTGGTCCTCCCATGTGCCTCATTGTAGCGATCGTCTGCTGGGGTGCGAGGATTCCTCAATGGACTGAGCAGCCATGCCCCATTCGGGTACGCAGAGTCACCTGGGTGTGAGGGACACAGAGAACCGTTGCAATTCCAACTGGACAGGGGACAGCATCGCACAACCAGCACGCTACACCACTCCACATACTCACCGACAATACAGGCACGATCCTGTTGCATATTGGACATCAGTCGTGGCAAGATGCTGTTGCGCATTATGTGTGCGTCATGGGCCGAGCCTGGGAACTTTGCACACACGTGGGTGATCACCATGTCCGCAAGGCACACCACTTGCACATTCAGGGAGTGCGTGTGCTTCCTGTTGCGGTACAGGTGCTCAGTGGCCTGTGGTGGAACAAGGCCGACATGTGTGCAGTCAATGGCTCCAACGACGTGTGGGATTCTGCCAAGGGCATAGAATGCACCCTTCACTGCCGCCAATTCACGAGCCCTGGGGTAGCGGATGTACCTGTTTCGGTACAGCATCATGGCTGCCAGTACATCCCTCAGCACCTTGCTGAACATGGGCTGGGACATCCCTCCTCCAATGCCCACTGTGTGCTGGAATGACCCAGTGGCGAAGAAATGCATGGCGGCCAGCACCTTAGCCATGGGGGTGACAGCAGTCGGATACACCCTGCGGGGACGGAGATGGGGTTCTAACATGGCACACAGTCGATGCAGGGTTGGCCTGTCCAGCCGAAACTTCCTAATAACCTCTGTATCGTCCATGTCCGCCAGCAATTGGTATGGGCGGTCAATGTTCGGTCTCCGCCTAGGGACAATGGCAGAGGACACATGTCAAAGCAACACGACACATAGCAATTTCGCATACACATCACTGACATGACTGAGCAAGCACATGAGCCACAGCCCAGCTGTCAAGCTGGGACGGCACGGCCACAATACACTTACACAGGTCTCCCAACAATGGCAATGGCTAGTGATACAAACCACTGCCATGTGCATGCACATGGGGATCTAGGCCCCAATGACTTCCGGGGCGTGCTGATGGGGACTGACTGCATATTCGTCAAGCGGCAACGCCACGGCAACATGAATGTCTGCTGAGCATGGAACTGCTTCCGAGGCTGGATGAGTATGGCACACGACGACGACGATGTGGGCACAGGCTGAGCGGCCAAAACAAGTGGGACCTGTGGCACGAGGGGATATGAGACAGTAGTAGGTGTCAGCACTGCACCCTATGTACAGCACTGTACGGATCACACCTCCCGAAACATTGACAGGTGTCCACATTGACAGCCCCATGCCAAGACGGCTGTGTGCTTGCAGTCACACGTCACAGGTGAGAGGTTACATTGCACGTGCCAGGTGGCAGACGTACATAGTGGGAGCTGGCATGTGTGTGCATGTGTCTCCTGTTCAGGATCCACCAGATGGGCGCTGACTCTGTACTGAGCATTGGACACAGCATGTTCCGTGGAAGGCTTGTGTGTGTGGGATGGTGGCACTGGATGTGCCTCCGTTGGGTGGGGGGCCATGCACAGGGCGGGTACGTCGATGATTGCGCATTGTTGGTCACGGTGGGTGCACCCACTCAGATGTGTTGCCCTGTGTTCAATTCCTATGTCCGCATGATGATGGACTGTAGATGTGGGCAGACTACACATTGGTCGATGTGCTGTCTATATGCATGTGCCTTCACACCAGGCACAGCTGCCCCTGCACATGTGACCCCTGCTGGACTCGCTGCTGGGTCTGTGGAGCTGATGCACCTTCTGTGCGTGGGGCGGACAGCTCTCCTCACTTCCCTCATTGCGCATGTCATGACTTTGCCGCAGGTGACATGGATCATGGAGGGCCCACATGTACGCGTGGGTAGGCTACACATGATTGTTCACTGGTCGCCACCCCCAGTCAGTGTTTCGAATGGGAAGGTTGTCGTGCTGGTGGTATATTCGATGTGGCGGATGGGCGGGCCTAGGTGCGGGCTTACATTCCGGACATGGGGGGTAGTTGGATTGGCGACTAGTTGCAGTACACACGGGACACGTCTCTTCCTTTCCACATCTGGGTCATCCCTTGTACTCACTGACAGTGATACAGTCATCTTCGCCCCAGCCCTCATGTCCTCCCCTCGCTCCCCCAATATGCATGTGCACCTGCGAGGCTAGCGCTGCACAGGCAGCCCCAAGCTCGCACCAGAGAGGGCAAGGAGTGTATGTGTGGGTCCAGTTGCACGAGTGGGCTGTCTCAGGGTATGATGTGTTGCGGGACGCCTTCACCTGCGTGGTGCCCCAAATGGAGACCCGGCCTGCATGGACTATGCATCACAGTCTTCGCCTTCCGGATCCGCCACCTGCGACACCCAGTGGCTGTGGCTGCCCTTGCGGCCATGCCGTGTCCGTCTGTGACTGATGGCCCACACATTCACTCTTTGTCCTCTCTGGGGAGGGCTTGGGGGTGGTGGCGCACGCGCTTGCACTTAGTCGCAATGGCATGTGGCGTGGTTGGTATAATGGGCAATGGATGGGATGGTGCGAGCCACCTCCCGTGACGTCAGTGCTGCTCGTGCTGTGGTGCGTCCCCCTACACTTCCATTTGACTTGTGCCATGCTAGACGTTGAGGTTCTATTGCCTGCGTGATATGACCAGGAGGAGCGCGAGGAGACCTCTCACACACCATGCTCCACTGCCATCCCGTGCCCTGTATCGCCTGTGCGGATTGACTATGTTGGGGTTACACCTGGTCGACTGGGGCTGTGTGTGCCTTGTCAAGGGGCATGGCGGGCACACAACAGGATCCAGCTTGTCCACAGAGGGTGGGCTGAGGTGCGCCTGGTACCGCTTTGTACGTGTGCCCGGCTGCTGTGCACACACGTGTTCACTCCCCCCGACAGGTGTCCTCTCACAATGCCCAGGGAAGCGGTGGTGTACTGTTCATGACCCCTCCCAACACGGCGTGCTCCAACTTGGCATGTGCGCATCTACCCGTCACACCCACCCACCTGAGCACTGCGTCCATACGACTTCACACGACACATGTGTGTCTTCCACAGTAGTGCTACTCATTTGCGTTGACATCCAATACCAGTGGACTACATGGTCATGTCACGACTGCCGTGTACTTCACATACTCTCATCCTCTCTCATTCGTACTTGTGAAATGAGTCAGCGGAGACAGTTTTGGTTTCAAACATTATATTGAGTCTTCTGTCCTCTGTGATGCAGTATAGTGGACACTACTGGCAGAGGAATACATGTTGAGGATATACTGAGCATGATTGCAAATGGGATAGGGTGTGGGGTTACATGTGATTGGCTGTTGCATGTGGGATGTGGGCTTCAGAGTGACATCTGCTTGGCCAAGGCTGTGCTAATGTACATTTACGTATAGCTGCGGAGCTGCGGACTTTGACACAGACGGTATACATGTAGCCTACCAGACCGCTTGGCATCATGGGCACAGTCCATCTCAGTTCCATGTGACAGGTTTGCTGCGGTTGTTGCTCATGCACGCGTGCATGTGAGATGACATCAGGGCATGTGCTTGCGTGCATGCAGCGGCATGCCACTTGTTGTTGCACTGTGGTGGTTACTGGACATGTCACAGTCACTGGGGTCGTGTTGTTGTTGTATGCACTTGTCGTCCATGCAAAGGTCCTGGTATGGGATTCCCGGGGCGGGGGTGGGAGGGGTGCAGCACCCACAGACTCCAGGCGACCTATTCATGTCCACTGAGCGGTGTGTGTGTCCATGGGCGCTGGATCCATGTCGTGTCCTAGTTGTTCGTGCAGTTCCGTCCATGTGGGTGCGATACACAGAGCCCATGCCACTGCCTCCCACGATGCATGCGGTGTTCCTGGATGTGATGGGGAACAGTGTGCATGTCCCGGTCATATCCGATGTCATGGCGATGTCGTTGATGGTGTGGTTACAGTTGCCGGTCGTTTGGTATGGCTGTTGTGGTGGTGACTGGCCAGTCCGTGCGGAAGCTAAGCATGGGTGCGGGGTTGGACATCATAGGTCACTCGGGGAACCTGCGTTGTGGTCCGACGAATTGACAGGTTGTCAGGTATGCGATGCCGTCCCAGCAGGGCTTCCATGTCATTGGTGGTGTACATGTTTGCCAGCCAATGTAGCGGATGGTGGCTGTCAAGGTGTTGTTCGTAAGTTGTCCCTTGGAGGACCATGATGGGGCATGCTGGGTGACATTCGATGTAGCTGTTCTCGATGATCCGTCGTGTGGAGGCACAGTGGTCCCATTTCAGTGCGGGTGCGATGTTGGCCACATACGCCATGCCCCCATAGGCAGAGCAGGCCCTGTCGTGTGCGTCCAGAGGGAGGAGTAGTGGTAGCAGGTCCGCCTTCAGACATGCCGGGTTGGAGAGGCATATCTCGACGGGATGCTGGTAGGGACACCTCCGACAGTAGAAGACGGGCATGACGCAGCTGAACAATGTGATGCGGTAAGTCAGTCGGTAACTTACGTTCAGCAGGGACAGGAGATCGCATCCCAATGTATGGAACAGGTTGGTTTTGTACAGCTTGAGCTGTTCGGCGTAGTTGGGTAGGTGTGTTGCGGTTGCCATTTCGCAGCGGTTCGTTGAGGTGGCGTGCTCCGGCTGTGTGTGCAGTCTGCAATGTGCACGCTCCGAGGTTGCTGTGAGCTCTGTGTAGTCGTAGGGAGACAGGACTTGTGTTCTGTTGGCTTGTTTGGAGGACACGGGCCCTCTTCCCACATGCTTCTCAGACAGTTCAAGGTCAGTGATGTGTGACTCCTTCCAATTAACTTGCATGTGGCAGACATGGGGGAGTGTTTTCTTCTTTCTTCCCCGTCCGTTGTGTGCTTCTGTGATATGCGCTATCTGCCCTGTGGTCGGTCTCCTCGGCATGCCTGTGTTGGTCTATTCTTGGACAATGGCTGTATTCACCGGCTTCTGTCGTAGGGCTGTGGTTTCGGAGTTGGAATGGAAGGTCATTCAGTGCTGTCTGCTCTCCTTGTGTGGGCGGCAGGCTGCCTTTCCGCTCTGCGTTGGGCCTTGTGTGTGAATGTTATTCTTGGGCCACCTGTTGTCGGTCCCCGGGCTCTTTGGTGTTCCGTTTTATATGTCTTGTTCATATGTGCAGGGTGGTATGGGTGTTTCTGTGTGGTACTGGCGTTCCTCTTCCCGAAGGGGCCCTGCTTCTCCTAGTTGGTGTTGCCGCCGCTGTGTGCTACGCCATGTTTGTTACACTGGGGTGTGTCCTGCTGTTGCGTGTCTTCACTGACATGTATGCGTCGGTTGTGTGGCGTTGGGTGTTGTCCGTGAATTGGGCGTTGGGGACATGTCTGTGGCAGGCCTGTCACGTGTCATGTGCGTTCGGGGTGGGGCTGATGTGTGTGCTGCTTGGTTGTGTCCCTGTGTCTGTGTGCGACGCATGCATGGCGCTGCGGTTGGCCTCTGCGTTGTGCGCATGTGTGGCGGCGTCATCGGCGCTTTGGGGCCGTGACGGGGTCGTTGGTTCCTAGTCCCAGGTGGTGTGTACACATGTGTTCCGCGATGTTACGATTTGGCCTGTGTGTCATATGTGGATGCAATGGTGGATGTGTAGTGTACACGCGCTGGTGGGGGGTTGTCCTCTTTTTCCGCCCTTGCACTGTGTGCGCTGTTTGCGTGCACTTGTTGTGTGTGTGCCTACCTGCGTCTCCGCGGTACGTTGCGTCCTTGGTGGTGCATCAGCAAAAGCATGGGGAGGGCCTGCAGTGCTGGATTCATGCTCGGGGAGCCGCTTCTTCGTTGTCCGTGCTCGGCATCCGTGTTACCGCTTCGGTTTGTCGTACGGTATCTCTTGGCCATGGGAGCCGTTTGTTTGCGGCATCGTAATTTATGCGCCGGGCGGGACGTGTTTCGTCGGACGGTGTGTGTCAGTTGAGCTGCGCCGCTACGTGTACGGGCGCACTTTGATGGCGGACGGTGTTGCTGGCTTGCCGGCGGTGTTTGGCCTACTTTTCGCATCGTAATTGGACGGGCGTGTGGACTGCTGCGTGCCGGCGGTAACTGGTGCTTTTTGCATCCGCCAGCACGGCGGTGGTGCTTCCGCCCGCCATCGTAATGTGCCCCTTAATGTTTTAATTTATTATAGAATGTTTTTTTATTTAAAATTATTGATATATATATATTTTATTTTTATATAATTTTAAAGTTTAAAAATTAAAAAAAGATAGTTAAATATATGTATATGTGTAAATTATTATGTTTGTGTGTTTATATTTTTATAAATTAAGTTTATTTGTTATATTTAACTAAAATGCATATTAAATTTAATTTATTTTGTTAGAAATAATATTTATATTTAATATATTTTATTTTATATATAGTTTTTAAATTGATATTTTTGACATCTATTTTTTACTTCGATATTTTCGATTTAATATTTTTGTACTTACCTGTTTAAGTATAGGGAGTCGATATTTTTGCATTCTATATTTTTTCATTGATATTTTTGTCATCGATATTTTTAACATCGATATTATGTCAGTAAACCTTGGTAACTAACTGAAAGCCTCAGCCTTTTTTGTGCACCGGGAGCATATTGCTCATGAAGCCCACTGGACAAGACTGAATGGCTCGCTTTTGGATGAGAGACTGCATCTTCTGATCTACAATTGCCATCTTGTCAGCACAGAAATCAATTTGCCTGGTAGGAGACACTTTGGCAGGTGTTGAGTAATACTCTGAATGAAACTCCTGAACCGTTTCTGCGACCAATGCGTCTTGTGTACGATATGACCAATTATGAGGGTATAACCAGTTTCTTCTCTTCAGATCTACTAGAGAAGAACACTGAGCTCTCACATGTGTAGGAGGAGGCATCGGAGGTACTCCAGGATCCACCACAGTGATGACGTCCCCAGTATGCTCTGAATCAGGAGGGCAAAATGGGGTAATTTCTGGTGTAGTCATGCCATTCTCCTCGTATGAGGATTTGGCCTCTAAAGAGGGCTTGTAATTAAGCTGAGTCAGTGAAGTACCCTATATGTTTGTTGAGAAAAGTGTATCAAAAGATAGCCTCCCACTGAAGAACTGCCATCATTGGTCACCAATTTACAGAGCTTTGGGTACATTTGAAGCAGAAAGGCCCTGCGCCTCTCAGCTGAGATTGTATATCTCAAGAGTCAGATGGCTTCCCAGGCGGGGTGTTCAGGGACCCTCCGAGAGCGGAAGAAAGCCAGCAGCTATCTTTCGGATTGATGTTTTTCTCTCATAAACTACGTGCAGTATGTAGAGAGCTCCACGCTGACTTCCCATCCCAACCCACTCCACTGACCGCTTTAGAAAATTTGCTGGTTATGCCATCACCGAGAAAACTGGTTACCAGACTGTATACTCATATGCAAAATGATGCACCTGTGGCTGTCTCTGCTGCTCGCCTTAAATGGAATAACGAGATGGTCCCCCCTATGTCTGATGACCAATGGGTGTATTGCTGCGCCCAGATGACGGACTTGTCGCCTAACTATAAACTTCGGCTAATTCATTTTAAATTCATACATCGCTACTATAGAACGCCGATTAGTTTATTTAAAATGGGAGTTAGAGACGACGACTGCTGTTGGAGGTGCGGAGCGCTTGAGGCTTCCTTCCTTCATATGGCATGGACATGTCCAGTACTCACTGAATACTGGTCTCAAATCTTTGAATCCATAAATCAGATCCTGGGCTTGGCACTGTCCCCGTCTCCACTGCTCGGACTATTAGGGTATGTCAAAGACACACATATTAAAAAACGCAAACTACATGCGCTGTTATTGTTATTTGCCAAACGACAGATAGCTTTATGTTGGGGGAGCAAGAGAAAACCCACGGTCCGGGATTGGATTCGGGAGGTTACATATGGGCAAACTCAGCTTGCTATATTCTGGGAACTAATGCCACCTACCTCCAGACCTAAAGATATATGGGAACCTTTTATTGACTGGGCTCGTGCCAGATCTGCAGGTCCGGATGTTGACACGGCCGCCGGAGTTACTGTTGGGCCTGCGTGATTTACTTTTCCAATATACCTGGATGTTCGCTTTTGTTGGTTGCTGGGGGGGATTGTCCTGTATGCATAGCTTGTGGATGTTATAGAAGACAATGTTCTACTACTGCCAAACTACTAGATGTCTTGCATGATTCTCTACTAGATGGAAATTGTCGAAGTTGGGGAATGTGTTGTGCACCGCTAAGCCCACTATCTTAGAAATATTTTAGGAAATAGCTCTGTCACATGCTTAGACTGTAATCAATGAGCCCACACGCCACTGTTTGTTTTGTTTACGATGATGTCTTTATTTCGTTTGTATGCACTTTGAAAAATCAATAAATAAATAAATTAAAAAAAGAGTCAGATGGCTCTCTAGGTCCAGCCTGCAAAAACATCTGGATTCTGGTTCCTTAGCTATGAAGGGTAAGTCTGGGATCTTTACCAAAAAGTCTGATAGGTCCATTAGCTTATCCTGGCAAACCTTTAAGGATCAATTGCTGCTCTTATTTCAGTCATTTATGAACTTGCCCAGGAACATTATTAATGGGGTCAATGTCTGGCATTTTGTTAACTAGCCCTTCGAGGTACGACCTGGAACATTCTGCTGTGATGTCTTTAGGGATGGGCTTGAGAAATCTGACCTCTACGCAGGCTGCCGTCTTGCATGACGGTGTTCAGTCAATGGATTGGGGAGGCGGGGAAATGTCTTCTGGGTCAAAAATGCCCTTCAGAAGGGCAGAAGGGAGTATGCTTTAGACTATAGGCCTTCATTTACATATAAAACCACACCATTCTTTCTCTGAGAGTCAGGGTACCACATCCCATCAGAGGCATTTGCATGCCATTCATTTTTAAATCCTGCCTGATGAGAAAACATAGGATCTCCTTACTGAGCTCCCTCTTCCATTGCTGGCACAGTGAGGCTTTCTAAATAGGCAACTGTAAATTTCACCTGGGCTTTTGCCTTAAAGAGGGGTTGTTCGCACCAAACCAGGGTGTTTCAGTATCAGTTATTTGCCTGAACATGCAGACTGAGCACCAATCAAGGTTTAAATCCATGGTACAAATTTGCCTGAAGGAAAGACATTATGAAGAAGAGCTTATGAAGGGCATATGAGGGAGGACAGATGATCTTGACCGAACCGCTTTGATCTGATGAGCCTGCCCTATGAAGCAAAGTAAAGACCCCATTGGTATTGGTGCCGCAGAACAAAACCGCCATGTAAATAACAGGGAGGAGTGGCTTAAGACGGGTGATAGAAATAGGGAATTATGAGCGCAATAGCGATTTTTGGCTCAAGAGGGAAGAAAGAGCGCTCCATGTACAAATTTCTCAAGAAAATGGCAGCGCTGAATGTGCAGTGAGAAAAAAGATCAAAAGTGCAGCACTCCATCCACAGTGGGCAAAACGCAGTAAGAGATGCGCCGACTGCAGTTGGTACTTCATACAACGTAATATTATACAAGGTACACAATGTCAATAATAGTAAAGGAAAGGTACTTAGTTAACTATGACTGCTTAGCGGCAAGAAAGAGGAGATGGAGAGAATAACAAATACCTTTTTCTGGGTGGTCAAAATCCGATTAGCTATCAGTATGTTCTTTGTTCACTCTTTCTTGGTTTCAGCTTTGTTAACCTTCGGTATGACTATTGTTAAAAATAAATCAAGAAGGGATAGCATAAGCATCATCTTTGATCGTGACATATAAATCATAGTCGTAGGAAGGTTACATTTCCTTGGTGAAAAATGCTGCCCAAATAACCACCAAAGGCGAGGATTGATCTTCTTGCCTATACATAGACTAAGATATAGAAAAATATAAAAAACAATTACACCACTAATTTTCTGAATGTAAGCTTAACCGTAGCATGTAGATCTAAGCTCCAATACCATCATTTTGACACCATGGAAATACATCTGAAATATGTGTATTTATTCTATGGAGCATCAACTGTGCATAGTATACCATCTTAGAGATGCGCTTCTGATTCAGTGGACTTTGGTTCCTTGGCTATAGATTGAATTTAGCCCCAGAATGTCCTTTCATATTGCTAAGGATACATCTACCATTGTACCGATTTTCCTCTTGATTAAAATCCATTGTCTATAGCATGATATGATGGAAGTGACAAGTTTAAGAAAGAATACCACTGGCCACTACCCCTGATGGCTCAGATAAAAATACAGGTTAGTTTAGATGAATCCTAGATGTTTTAGCTTTAATTGCCTGTGGCTAAGAAGATCACCCACTGTGGTAAATCTCTTCTGATCAATGTAGGACAGAATGGAGAACAACAATATCATAATACTAGACGATTGTGTCAAAAATATAGTCTACAAATATATTGAGTTTAAATACTTTGTATGTAAGCTACCAAGTTATTGTGTCAGAAATGTACATCATCTTTATAGAAAGGAAGCATATCGAAATATATATCATGCATATAATGCATTTCAATGGGGTGCTATCATGTATATTGGTCCCAAGATGGCTGGCAACACTTCCTGGTTGAAGTATTGGCAGCCAATCATATCCCACCATGAGATCTGTGCTTAGGTTCCACCCAGATATACACATTCGGTTTTCATTTGATAATCTAATACAGAGCCATGTCCCTTTGGTCATTAGGGCCCCTCTCATACTATATTTACTATAGTACAACCAATTGGTTGGGGAGTTGTTTACAATACTGCTGGTTAGCGGATTTGTATCAAAAACTAGTGTGCATATACAGAGCATGGACTGTTTTAGAACCTTTGGGTTCACGGAGGACCAATTTAATAAAATCGTCAATGCGAGTGTGAAAATGGCAATACATTCACTGAATCCCCCATTAATAGTGACAAATGAGGAGGAGTCCTGAACTTAAAGATAAAACTAACAAGGACTGAATTACATGCTAAATTTTTGATTGGATATGTTAAAGCACGGGTAATATCGTTGGGACACCAAATCAGAAATGAACCTGGATTATTCATTGAAAACAGGAAATTCCTGGAAACCTGGACCTTAATAGAGAACCGGTGTAGCAAGGATTGGATCCTAGTGATAATAGAAACAGCACAAGAGATTATCATACTAGAAAAAAAGGAAATTGAGAAATCAGAATCTAGTTTAAAGGAAAAGACAGCATTAGAGGAAGCAAAAAGAAAATTAAAAGAATTAGATCTCGAGGTTAATGAGTATAGGGAATATCTGATTAATAAAAAGACAAATAAATTAAGGAAAGATGTTAATAGATTTAACCCACAGTTAGCATATCCCTACCGCAATAAGGAATACTATCAACAACAAAAAAGACCAAGGGTGGAAAAAGCGGCCTACTTATAGACAAATATACTCAAGAGGGGGTAAAAAACAAGTGACCTTTTCAGAGACATCTGGTTCCAGCAGTGAGGAAGAAGAGCCTCCCGAGAGGAACAAGGGGGACAAGCCTCCAACTCGGGGGTATGAGGCTTTTTTAGAAAAGCGACAGAGAAGGGGACAGAGAAACAATCTGAACCCTGGAAGGGGCCAACCCATGAGGAATTATCTGCCACAGGAATACATAAAAACAAGGAACCGGAGATACTGGAGGTAAACAAATTCCCTATATTTAATCTTTCCAAAAGAATATTAAATAGGACCGAAGTAGAAGTTTTAGAGAAAGCATTTAGTTTTGCACCCATGGCTAATGTTAACAAATTTGAATTAGAAAAGGATCTTAAAACTTTTTTAGAAAAATCAGACTTAATAGATTTTTTGAGGAACGGCAGAAACAACCAAATGATAATACATCAGGGCTAAGACCTAAATCCACATTCACTCCTTCTATCAACCAAGTTAGCAAAAATGTGGATACTTTCGAAAAAGTAGTTGAAATTAATAAACATAAATTGTTAAAAGACTCTAATTAGCAACCCAATAATTTGTCCAGTAAGCATAGGGACGCTATGAACTCCTTAAAAGATGACTTCAGCATTACAATAAAACCTGCTGATAAGGGTGGGGAGGTGGTGATCTGCGACACGCCTGATTACAACCAACGTATGATGATACTCCTACAGGTGGAAGAACACTATATGAAGGTTCACGCCAGTAAACTACTTGCCCTTCGTAAGGAAGTAGATAATCTATTGGAATCAGCTAGAGACAATAATTGGATTTGTGAACAGGAATTTAGGTTTCTTACAATCAATAACCCTGTAATTCCAGCCACAAAGATGTGAAAAATCCCCCCTTAAGACCAGTCGTAAGCTGTTTGGGTTCATTATTGGAACCATTAAGTAAATATGTTGATTGCTTCTTAAAACCCTTGGTATCTAAGCAGAAATCGTACATAAGGGACTCAGCGCATATTATATCAATCTGGGAAGGTAGGAGCTTCAACGAGGGTACAAAACATTTAGTGACCCTCGATATTGAAGCCCTATACACGAATATTCCCTAAGATGATACAATAGCAGAGATTAATAGAGTCTTAGAGCAGGAAGAGCTCCAAGGTGTAAATAAGGGGTTCATTATACAATGTGACTCTATGGTTTTAAAGAATAATTTGTTTTATATAAAGAGGATTTATTTTTGCAGTGCAAGTGGACCAGCATGGGGGCCACCTGTGCTCCCAGTCTGGCCTGCTTGTATGTTAGTGAATGTGAATACAGACATATTTTTAATGATTTAGCACCTTTCTCAGAGAACATTATCAATTGGTATTATTTTATAGATGTTATCCTGTTCATATGGGATGGTCCAATTGAAACACTGGAATAATTTTTAGATTGGCTTAACTTCGGAGATCCTAACTTGAGATACACTGCACAATGGAGCAATAAAAGAGTGAACTTCTTAAATATCTCTATTAAAAGTAGTTGTGGGAAACTAGAAGTTGAACTTTACACAAAGCCAACAGACAAAAATACGCTGTTACATTATTCAAGTTGCCACCCAAGGTCCCAGCGGGATAATATCCTATTTGGACAGTTCCTGAGACTTAGAAGGAACTGTTCCATGTTAGAGGAGTTTTACAAAACACTCTGATATGTTAAAAAAGAAATTGAGAGAAAGAGGCTATCCTAAAAGACTTATTAACCACTCCTACAAACAAACTAGGTTCTATAACTGTCACAGTATGTTTAATAAGATAGATATGAAACAACAGAATACTAAGATATTTTTGTTAGTCAGTATTCTGGGGTAAGCAACCAAATTAAGAATATCATCAACAGAAACTGGAATATCCTAAATGAGAGTGAAGAGATACAGTTAGAAAGACCACTCTTTGAGTTCAGGTGAAATAAAAATGTAGGAAATGCTCTAATGCATACAAACAGAGAACCAAATGGTGACTAACAAAGAACTTTACAAATGGGAAAAGCCACAGGAAATTATAAATGTGGACATTGCACCATATATGACCACTGTATAGTAAGTAAGACTATGGAATACAATGGTATGAAAGTAACATCAAGAAGTTTGAACAATTTCCAGAGTAGTAACATCATATACTTCCTCCTATGTCCTTTCGGGCTAGGCTACGTGGGAGAAACAGGTAGAGAACAGAGATTACGACTAGTAGAGCATAGGTCTCCATTAAAAACAGGGAAACCCAATGCCCCTTTAGTTGAGCACTATATACAAGCCAAACATGGACACATGAAGTTCAGGTGGTTTATCTTAGAAAAAATTCTAGGGAACAAATGAGGTGGATGCTTAGAACAAAAAAGGAAACTGAGGGAACAGTGGTACATTTCAAGGTTAAATACAGTCAGAAAAGGACTGCACTCCCAGAGAGGACTGGATGACACTGGTACATCTATAGTGATGAGAACCTAAGAAAGATGAGTTGGTGGATATAACGATTAAAATTAACATGCACCATTTGACTTAAATTGGCATAGAGAATAGTGGATGATAGGCATGCACCACATAATTGAAATTGATGCATACAATAGATAACACTGATTTACAACTATAGATTTGTTTAATCTAACAACTTGGGTGCCCTTTACAATTCCTGAATATTTGTAGCATGCATCCCACCAATCATATAAAGACGATCTTTATTCAAATGCGGATAATATTGGGGTGACGGACTTTTCTTATTTTTTTCTTCATTTTGGCTAATTTGAGTCACCACCGCATCTAACGTTAAGTATCAAAAATGTATGTTAGTGGAAAACGGACAAGACAATACATTTTGGACAATTACAAGCCATAAGAAAATGGGTATCCATTATATTGGATCCCACTCCAACATGGCGGAACTATATTTAGCCCGAGCGACCACTGAACTCCAAGACGAAGTACACGTCACTATACAATGGTCCGTATGACAGTACACCCTCACGCAAGGAGATTAATGTATAAACGAGGTTAGAAGTCGGGCAACGGGAATTATATTGAAGAACTTAAGCAGACTATAGCTAAGCGAAGCCGCTTGTAAAGAAGGTACGATCAACTAGATGGTCCTGCCATGTTTAGAATCAGTTTATCAAGTAATACCAAGGTACCAATAGCGTTGGATAACCGTAAGCTTTAATGTAGTCTTCCGTTGATCCTGCTAATTCATGGGGAAAATATTTAATACTCTATGTGATTGCACTTGCCCACAGATAGACGGAGGCTAGAAGGGGAAACAAGAGACCACAGCCGGTTGGCAGCTAGGGGCTCAGAACTCGAATATTGGTTGCGACATACGGCGCGCATATTACCCAACAAGGAGAGAGGGTGTTGCCCTGATAATTAAGGGAGGGGTCCTTAAGTATTCTTTAAGCATTACTAAGCAAGAAAAAGTTATAGAACAGCCCTATGGGCGAAGGTGATTATAACAAATGTATACCTTCATGTCTAAATCTTCCCTGCAGTACAAACGTATGTGAAAGGATAACTCGCCTTAAACGGAGGATCATTCGATTCCCGGGTTGATGAGGAGTGTTAAAAATATATACACAATTAAGAAGTAAGAAGATACTCTTGGGGTGAGTTTTGTGAATTTGAATATTATATTAATTTGTTTGGTTGGAGTATGACATAGAGGGTAAGGTTGGATTTGTTGGTGGTATGCATGACTTACACCTCCTGCTTGAGTGAATGGTCCGAGTGTGGGCCATAATTGGTTAAATCAATATAGGTAATCTATTAGAATAAGATGTCAACTGTAACACAGTTGGACTTGTATTTGTTTTAGGAATTTAGTGGGATACAGAAACATACTGTGGAACCCTTGTTAGGTGATATAAGTGCCACAGGAAATGGACCTATGGAAAATGATGCAGTGTAATGATGTAATATATGATGTCATAAAATTTATGGTTAGTGCTGTAGTAGGAAAAATTAGAACACATTTTAGGTGAGCTCTCAAATATCTTCCTCTTCCTTTTCATTAAAACATTCTGACAAGCAGACTGAAACATGCAATTTCAACACCAGCAGCAGACTCCCTGGTGATCAGCAGCTTTACTACAGTGTTCTAATGAGCAATTAGTGTGCTAACATTCTCGATTTATGCCAAAAGTGTTGCACATCTGAACACCATCTTGATGGAATTGAAGTAAAAACTAAAAGCATTTTCTACTGAGGATACTGCAGTAAATGAGGACATTAGGGAGCTTCATAACAAATAAGTCTCCCAAGATGGTCACCTGCGGAAAAGAGCTCAAATATAGCACAAATATCACCCAAATGTAACCCAAGTATAGCCCAATGACAGAAGTGTGCAAAACACTGAGGGTCTCTTTTACAACAAAACGACGCAGCTCAGTGCTGCAAGCCATTTTGCTGTGCCGAGCTTCATCATTTTAAAAGCACAGGGATGCGTCGTATTTACAACAATATAACGTGTCCCTTTGTTTTCCCCTGCACTGGCGCTCAATTGGCTGTCATGCGCCAATA
This sequence comes from Calotriton arnoldi, assembly GCA_963921515.1. NCBI lineage: Eukaryota > Metazoa > Chordata > Amphibia > Caudata > Salamandridae > Calotriton > Calotriton arnoldi. The sequence goes on along the minus strand of CAWUFW010007600.1, from coordinate 913,638 downwards.
CAGGCACCCTTGCACCTTGGTGCAAGGGTGCCTGAGTTGTGGAGATGATTGTTGTTGTGCAGGAAGAGACACCTTCCTGCACAAAAACAATCATTGATGGCGTTTACCAGCACGCATAGAAAGCGGCATAAACAAGGAGAAATAAAAGTATTTCTCCTCATTGTGCCTCCTTACGCCTCCCCTGGGGAGGCGTAGGATTCTGACGCATTCCCAGGTTTACGAAACATTGTAAATCTAGGAATGTGGCAAAATCCATGAGTGTTGTGTGGGCACACCCACAGCAACACCCATGGCAAACCACTTTCACGCAAAGTGATGCGTGAAAAGGGGCTGTATTTACAAGGCCATGAAAAGCCACACAGGGTGGCTTTGGGTGGCCTTGTAAATATGGGCCAGCACACTGTGTTGCGTCAAAAAAAGTGACGCACCGGTGCCGCTTGTAAATAAGCCCCTGTTTTTTTACAGTTTAATATAGCACAGACTTGACCTGAAGGTATAGGTGTGCTTTACATGAGCATCAGTTACATTACAGAAGGAAACATTTATTTTAATTTTAGGCATGGGGAGAATAAGTGATTTGCCCATAATCACAGGATGTCTAGCTGACCTCGAAACTCGAGCCTGGTTCCCCAGTTGCAAAGTCTGCAGCTCTGTGTGTAACGCAACATCCTCTCCCTTAAGTGTAACATGTAATCAAGTGATCAACTCAATAAAAAAAAGATAAAGATAGCAAATTATTTAAAAGAGCTTTGTCGCTATTTGAGAACTCAGAAAATATGTCCCCATTTTAGTTGTTTAGAGCACTAACCATAATTTCAATGGGAATAAGACCCTCTCAGGGAGGAGGGTGCAGAGGCAACTAGTTGACCTCGCTTTGCAGGCAGGAGGGGCAGTGGCAGCACAATGGACCATGAAGGGCAGGGGAAAGGGGGGCATGGACAACAAACCAACCATGCAGTACAGGCAAGAGAGGCTGTGCCAATGTTAAATACCATTGAGGGCACAAGGAAGAGGCAGTGGCGGTACAACCATACATGCCAACAGACCTGATTCAGGCAGAAGACTCCCGATGTATTTAAGCCCAAAATGGCTTTATTTTATCTGTCTCCTGCCTAAAATCTCCTATTGTTCAACGTAAGTCAATGAAGAAAATCAATTCTCCAGGATTTTTTTTTTCAAAATCTCCCTTTTACCAAGTTCAACATGTTGACAAGTAAGGTACATTGGAACACGGAGGGCAGGAGGAATGGGGTAGGGACATGGACTCAGATAAGAGAGGGCAGGAGGGAGATGGGCAGGGGCACAAAACTGACCTTACAGGGCAGGCATCAGGGGTTGCAGCAGCACAATGCACCACACAGGGCAAGCAGGACGGCAGTGCAGCACAACAGACCATGGCAATCAATAGGAAGGGGACAGGGCCATGCACATGGACAACAGAGAGCAGAGGGGAAAGAGGCAAGGGCAGCAAGCTAACCATACCGGACAGACAGGAGGGACAGTTGCAGCATAACAGACAATGAAGGGCAGGAGGGAGGGGGCAGGGGCACAACATCGGACCAGAATAGGCAGGAGGGAGGGGATAGGGGCTGCACATGGAAAACGGAGGGCAGGGGGCAAGGGGGCAGGACAGGAGCAGGACCTGCAAGCTCACCATGGAGGGCAGATGGGATTGGCACTGGAAGCACAACGCACCATAGAGGGCAACAGAGAGACTATCATGGCATACACACAGACAATGGAGGGAAGGTGGGAGGGGGTCAGGGGCAGCAAGCTGACCACACAGGGCAGGTGGGAGAGGCTGTGGCAGCATATAAGACCATGCATGACAAGCGGGAGGGTTAGTGGCAGCACAACGGCTGTGGTGGGCAAGAGGGAGGGTGCAGGGGCATGCACAAAGGACCATAGAGGACAGAAGGGAGGGGTAGAGGCTGGACCCAGACAAAAGAGGGCAGGGGAAGGTGCTTCACAACAGACCACGCAGGGCAGACAGGAGGATCAGTTGCAGCACAACAGAGCATGGAGGGCAGAAGGCAGTGGCAGCAAAATGGACCATGGAGGACAGGAGTGAGGGGGCCATTGATGGCAGAAGGAAGAGACAGTGGCAGTACAACCATACATGCCAACAGACCCAATTCAGGCAGGAGACTCCTACATTTTTAAAAGCAAAAGGGCTTTATTTGATCTATCATCTGCCTAAAATCTCCTCTTTTTCAATGTAAGTCAATAGGGAAAATCAATTCCTCAGGTTTTTTTTCAAAATCTCTCTCTTACCAAGTTCAAAATGTTGCAAGTAAGGTACATTGGATCACAGAGGGCAATGGACTCGGCTAAAGAGGGCAGGATGGAGGTGGGCAGGGGCACCAAACTGACCTTACAGGGCAGACGTCAGGGGTTGCAGCTGCACAATACACCACACTGGGCAAGTGGGATGGCAGTGCAGCTCAACGGACCATGGAAAGCAATAGGGAGTGGACAGGGCCATGCACATGGATAACAGAGAGCAGAGGAGAAAGAGGCAAGGGCAGCAAGCTGACCATACTGGACAGACAGGAGAGACAGTTGCAGCATAACGGGCCATGAAGGGCAGGAGGGAAGGGGCAGGGGTACAACAGCGGACCAGAATAGGCAGGAGGGAGGGGATAGAGTCTGCATATGGAAAACACAGGGCAGAGGGCAAGGGGGTAGAGCAGCAAGCTGACCATGGAGGGCAGGCGGGATGGGCAGTGGAAGCACAATAGGACCATGGAGGGCAACAGTGAGACTTTCATGGCATACACACAAACAATGAAGGGAAGGTGGGAGGTGGTCAGGGGCAGCAAGCTGACCACACAGGGCAGGTGGGAGGGGCTGTGGCAGCACAGATGACCATGCATGACAAGCGGGAGAGTTAGTGGCAGCACTACAGCCATGGTGGGCAAAAGGGGGGGCAGGGGCATGCACAAAGGACAATGGAGAACAGAAGGGAGGGGTAGGGGTAGGGGCTGGATCCAGACAAAAGAGGGCAGGGGAAGGGGCTTCACAACAGACCACAGCGGGCAGACAGGGGGAGCAGTTGCAGCACAACAGAGCATGGAGGGCAGAAGGGAGTCGCAGCAAAATGGACCATGGAGGAAAGGAGGGAGGGAATAGGCGTATGGAACTAGGAGGGAGGGAATAGGCGTATGGAACTTGGACAGGCAGGATGGAGGTGGCAGGTACAGTCGGCAGCCATCTGACCATGCTAGGCAGGTAGAAGTGGCAAAGGCAGCTCAACAGAAGACTCAGAGTAGATAGGAGGGTGGCAGGTCCATGGAATATGGCGGTCAGAAAGGAGGGAGCAGGGCCATGCACACAGACATCGGAGGACAGGGGGAAGGAGAGTAGGGGCAGCAAGCTAAGCACAGAGGCTAAACAGGAGGGCAGTGATGGGGCATAGAATTGGGAAACGGAGGGCAGGAGGTGTGGGCAGGTACATCAAGCTAAATGAAGGGCAGTGGCAGCACATCGGACCATGCAGGGCAGGAGGGAGGGGGCTAGTGCATGGACTCGGACAACAGAGGTTAGGGAAGAGGTGGATCGTGCAGCCAGCTAAATGGTTAGGGCAGGCAGGAAGGGCAGTAGCAGAACAATGGCCACACACTGCTGTAATGAGGGAGCAGGGTCATGGACTTGGACTATGGATGGCAAGGAGCAGGGGGCAGGAGCAACAAGCTTGGGTGCGGGTAACACGATGCCAGGTGCTACTTTCAAACCCCCCCCCACACTGTGCATTGCGATGGGCATTTTACTTAATGTGTTATAGTTTGGAAATAGAATTTAAAAAAACATAGAAATTCACTAAACAAACCAATGGTTACAGGGACGTTATAGTTAGACTCAGATTTCACTTGGGCAAAACCAGTGAAATTCAGCATTTATAATTACCTGAGCTAACTATAACTTATGCCCCCGCAATGCACTGCTTATGACCTCACATATTACATCACTGATGACATGGTCAGTGACATCACTCACAACATCCCTGATGACATCTCAAATGACATCACTGATGACATCATCCAATGATTGTGAGTGTTTTCTAAATGTTTATGAGTGTTAAACATATATACTAAGATACTACAGAAGTACCACATACGCCCAGATATACAAATTTGGTTTTCCTTTAATATCTCCAAAACTACTCAACGGATTCACACCAAATAACAAAAAGCTTGAACAAAATCTACCTTTCTGCTAAATTTGGTGTAATTCTATCCAGCGGTTTGGGCTGCAGGCGTGTCTAAAGACTCTATGGAAATTAACATGGGAAACACTTCTTTTGACCCCACGTTTTCTCAGCCCCCACTTGACGGATCACCCTGAAACTTTCCATGAACAACTAGAATCATCGGCACAATTATTTTGGAACATTTCGTGAAGATTTGTCAACCTGCGCCAAAGATATAAGCAAGTCAAAAAATGATAAAAATGCCCTTGCCACCAAAAAACAAACAACCATAATCACCTCAAAGCCTAAAAAATTCCCTTGCCACCCAAAACATACCCACGCTAAACCCTAAAACATACCTTACCACCCAAAATCCAACACCCACCCTAAACCCTAACAAATTCCTTACCACCCAAAAATCCATACCCACCCTAAACCCTAAAAAATACATAACCACCCAAGAACCCATACTCATCCTAAACCATAAATAATCCCTTACCACTCAAAAACCCATCACCACCCTAAACCCTAAAAAATCCCATCTCAACCAAAAACCAACACCCGCCCTCAACCCTAAAAACTCCCTTTCCTAACATATATATAATCCTATGCTTAAAAGCTTTAATAGAAAAGCAGACATTTGATGTGAGCAAATTTAGAGTGTCGCTGGTGTTGTAGGGTGCTCTCTACAGAAGCTGCTCTCCACCTAAACTTGGGAACTACCCACAGTTCTCTGCTTTTTTTGGCATAATTTATGTGTCACTCTATGCCTGAAAGGGTATTGTTTATATGTAAACCAGTCGCCAGTAGGTAGTTATAGTTAGGACCTAGTTTCCATAGGAAGAGCATTTTTTCATTTGCCAATAACTTTGGCGTCGTTAGACGAATCCTCGAGAACTTTTCAAAACTAATACGCCAGTCACTTCATCTCCTGTCTTGTAAATTTTGGGGTGATCCGTCCAGCAGGGGCCGAAAAAAAGGGGACGTCCCAAAATGCGTTTTCTCCAATTTATTACCATTCGAAACTTTAGACACGGCTACAGCCCAAACTGCTGAACGGAATTACACCAAATATGGCAAAAAGGTAGCTCTTGGTCCAGAAAGCACTCTTTTTGTTAAATGGTGTAAATCCGTTCAGTAGTTTCTGAGAAATGTAAAGATTTCTCAGATATACGACTGTGGCCGTGGTGGATCCGCAAATTCTCCTGATCTCGTGTCTGAGATCTGATTGGCGCCAACACTTCAAACGAGGAAGTGTTGGCAGCCATCTTGTGACTTGGTGGAACCGAGTCACAAGAAAAAACATTAAAAAAATATAAGGGGGCAGGGTAGAAACCCCCTGATACCCTGGGCCAACTTTTTGGCGGGAGTCGCAGTGAATCCGTGAAGCCCGCCGAAAAGAAAAAAAAATGAACCGTGGGTTGCTGTGCTTTGTTTAATTAGGCCCCCAGGTGGGCCAGGTCCCGGGGGCAATTAGAAATAATAATGCGGGGGACTGCATGAGCTCCCGCAGTCCCGGGGGCTGGCAACTCCCCGGGGCTAATTGATTAAAATGCAGGGGGGCCACGTGGCCCCCCGCAGCCCCGGGGACTGCCACCTCCCTAGGGCTATATGTAAATTAAAATGGGTGGGGGGGTCACGCCCCCCATGCAGCCCTGGGGACCACCACCTCCCCGAGGCTATATTTAAATAAGATGTGTGGGGGGGCTCTGGCCCCTCCAAGCTGTCCCAGGGGCTATTTTTAAGATGGGAGGGGGACATGTGGCTCCCCTCCTGGAGCCGTAAATGTCCCTGGGGACCGCCACCCCCCCAGGGCCGGCTCCAGCAATGTCACGGGGGCCCACCTCTGGGACATTGCAGTTTGCTATGGCATGGTGGGAGCACTCCTGCCATGCCATAGAAAAAAAGTGTGCTCCGCTTTGAACAAGTGAGAGCATTTTGCTCTCACTTGTTCAAAGCGGAGCACACTTTGCTTTTCACACCCAGGGAGCTGCATGTTAGCAGCTCCCTGGGTGTAAAAAGCAATGCCAGCTCCCGCAGGAGGTGGGATCTGGCCGGGACCGTGGGGGCTTCAGGCTCCTCCCGAGGTCCCCAACGAGATGGCCATGCCCCAGGGGATGGGGTCCCCGGGGCCAAAAATATTTGAAATAAAAAAAAAGAAGAAATGGTCGGGCCCCAGGCCCCAAAATTGGCCTGGGGAGGGGGGCCGCACAGCCCCCCTCCCCTTTTAATATATATATATATATAAATAAAGGCCTAGCCCCGGGGGATGGGGTTCCCGGGGCTGAAATTGGCCTCAGGAGGGAGGCCACATGGCCCCCCTTCCATTTCATTGAATTAAAACAGAAAAGAATGGCTCAGGCCCCAGGGGATGGGGTCCCCGGGGCCCAAAGGGTCAAGGGAAGGGGGGCCACACAGCCCCCCGTACTAAAATGGAAAAAAAAATGAAACCGGCAACTTGCCGGAGGCCCCGCCCCCTTTCTCCACTACTTGCAAACACGTCTCCTGGCGCGCTCTTGTTTGGGGGTTACAGGGACATTATAGTTAGGAATTAGCATTTAAAAAAACCTTAGAAATTCACTGAAAAAACAAAGGTTACAAGGACGTTATAGTTAGCAAATAGAATTAAAAAAAACCTTAGTAATTCACTAAAAAAAACAAAGGTTACAGGGACGCTATAGTTAAGGTCAGATTTTACTCATACAAAATCAGAGAAATTTAGCCGTTATAGTTACCTGAGTTAACTATAACTCGCGCCCACGTAATGCATGGCTTATGACCTCATATATTACATCACTCATGACATCAGTATGAGTATGAGTAAAATCTGACCCTAATTATAACGTCCCTGTAACCTTTGTTTTTTTAGTGAATATATATATATATAAATCCTACTGGAAGTCGCCAGTAGGTAGTTATAGTTAGGACCATGTTTCCATAGGAAAAGCGTTTTTTGAATTGCCTATATCTTCGGCGCCATTTGACCAAACAAATGTGCCCGTGATTCTTGTTGCGCATGGTAAGTTTCAGGGCAATTTGTCAAGTCAGGCCTGGAAAAAGGGGGGGGGTAAAAAAAAGTGTGTTTTCCATGTTGATTCCCATAGGAGCTTTGAACACGACTCCAGCCCAAATCTCTGGGCGAAATTATACCAAATTTGAAAGAAAGCTAACTTTTGGTTGGCATATTGTGCTTTTTGTTATTTAGTGTAAATCCGTTCAGTAGTTGTTGAGAAATGTAAGGAAATCCACATTTGTTTATCTGGGATTGGGGCTAATTTGCAACGATTTTGCGATTAATCGCGAATGTGCGCACCAACTGGAATGCCTGAGCAGAGAGTTGCAGCTGCCATTTTACCTCATCAGAACAGTCCCTGCGGCTGAAATCAAATGGCAGAACTTGGTATAAGGGGTCAGGTTGGATGTGTCCTGACCCCATGGGAGGGATATAAGCATCTTTCAGGAACTCCATATGTGTACAATATGTTGCTAAACAGGCTTTTTTCACACACGATATTTGCAAATCCGTCATGCATGCCAGCGCACCCCCGTGTAACGTCGCTGCAAATTCATGAATATCAGCTAAAAGAAAAGAAAGAAAAACATTCACAGACCCGCTCTGACAATGGTGCACACATTCACAGACACACTCACAGAGTAGTACACCTAGTCACAGACTCATGCACCTATTTCCAGAACCACTAATACACTAATGCACCCATTCACATACCCACTCAGGAATTTATCCACCCACTCACAGACCCACTCAGAGACTTGTGCACCCACTCACAGACCAACACAACCACTGATGTACCCACTGATAGACCCATTCACACACTAACGCATCCACTCACAGACCCACTCAGACACTCATGCACCCACTCCCAGACCCACAGAGAGACTCATGCACCCACTCAGAGATCCACTGATATATTCATGCACCCACTTACAGATGCACTCAGAGACTCATGCACCCACTCACATACACACTCAAAGACTCATACAGTCACTCACATATAAACATAGACTCACACACCCACTTCCAGACCCACTGAAGACTCAGGTGCCTAGTGACAGTCCCAATCAGAGACCCACGCACTTGCTAACAGATCCACTCACAGACTTATACACCAACTAACAGACCCACACAGACACTGATGTACCCATTCACAGATCCACTCAGACAGTCAGGCATCCACTCACAGACCCATTCAGAGACTCATGCACCCACTCACAGACCCATTCACACACTAATGCACCCACTCACAGACCCACTCAGACACTCATGGACCAACTCACAGACCCACATAGAGACTTATGCAACCACTCAGATATCCACTGAGATACTCATGCACCCACTTACAGGTGCACTGAGAGACTCATGCGCCCACTCACAGTTGCACTCAGAGACTAACACACTGATTTCCAGACCCACTCAAGACTCACACACCCACTGACAGTCCCAGAAACCCACACACTGACTAACAGACCTACTCACAGATTTATGCACCCACTCACAGACCCATATAGACACTGATGTAGCCATTCACAGATTCACTCAGACAGGCATCCACTCACAAACCCATTCAAAGACTCATACACCCACTCACAGACCCATTCACACACTAACACACCCACTCGACCCACTCAGACACTCATGCACTCACTCAGAGATCCACTGAGATACTCATGCACCCACTTGCAGGTGCACTCAGAGCCTCATGCACCCACTGACAGATGCACTCACTCACAGATATACTCACAGACTTGTGCACCCACTCCCATACCCACACAGACACTGATGTAACCACTGATAGACCAACTCAGACATTCATGCACCCACTTACAGACCCACCCAGTGACTCACAGACCCAGTCACAGACCCACTCAGATACTCATGCACCCACTCTCAGACCCACAGAGAGACGCATGCACCCATTCAGAGATCCACTGTGATACTCATTCACCCACTTACAGTTGCACTCAGAGACTTACGCACCCACTCACAAACACACTGAGAGACTCATGCACCCACTCAGATATGTACTTGGAGACTCATGGTCCCAATCAGAGACCCACGCACTCACTAACAGACACACTCACAGACTTATGCACCCACTCACAGACCCACACAGACACTGATGTACGCTTTCACAGATCCACTCAGGTAGTCAGGCACCCACTCACAGATCCATTCAGAGACTCACACACCCACTCACAGACCCATTCACACACTAGCGCACCTACTTACAGACCCATTTAGAATCTCATGTACCCACTGACAGACCCACATAGAGACTCATGCACCCACTCAGAGATCCACTGAGATGCTCATGCACTCACTTGCAGGTGCACTCAGAGACTCATGCACCCACTCACAGATCCCACTGAAAAACTCATACATGCTGTCACAGACACATTCAGAGACTCATACATGTTTTTATTGAGTTATTTAGATAGCAATATATCTAGTGTGATGGTTAGAATCAATTATATAGTTATACATTTTGAATGTGCTGGCGGCTAGTGAATGTCTGCTTTTGTTTTACGATTTTGCGACATATTCGCGAATATCACTACGTCATCTAGAATATTTTAAAAAACTGAAAAAAAGATACTTCCAAAGAAAATGAACAACATTTTGGGCACTAGGGTGGCTCTTACAAGAGCCTTGTTAATTTTGTGTATATGACAGCTACACATAAGACTGGATGCAGAGCTCAGGTTGCTGAGAAACACCCTGGTGCCTTTGTCTGTAAAGTGAACTCATCACTTCTATAAATTTCATGCCTGTCGAAATGCAAATTATTGTTGTTGTAGATAGAGCCCATGTTATGTCTCTGAGGAATGCAGAAACAGTTTTATTGACATGTTTCCTGGCTTTGTCAATCTGTGGACAGAATTGATTAGACCACTTTCATTTCTGCATTTGGCATATGTTGGAGTGCACCAAGACAGTGTGAGGGAAAAGTGTCATTAATTGTGCAAAGGTATCCTTCATTAGGATTTCCAGTCCTACCCCTGTCAGTATGCCTAGGTGGTTGTGCCAATGACCCACGAGCCTTAACTTCAAGCCCGTAAAGTGGTCCTGCAGAGAAGATATGAACCAACTCCACCATCCCTCTCCTTCTACGTGCTTATGTGTACATCTGAAAACACGAAAAGGCTGGGGCCCGGGAGAGGAGGTGAAGTCTGAATGCTCTGTGAGTCCACCTAGAAAGGAAGAACAGGGTCAGGATCGTGAAGATGTGACATGTGTGCTTTACCTTACCACCCTTGGTCTCTATAGCTACCTTAGGAAGAGTGATCTGTATGTTGAGATCGAAAACGCAGACAGGAGCGAAGGAAAGCGCAGACAGGAGTGAAGGATATGTATCCTAAAATGACAAGAAAATGTTGTAATCTAAGCATACATCTTTCTTCTGTACATACACACATGCTCACCCTCCCACATAACAGGAATAGATTCTATAAATATATTCACCTCAGAATTATTTAAGCAGAACATAATCATGAACTCTTCAATGGAGTATGCAGTTAGGGTGTCACTGAGTATATAAAGCAAAGTTATGTGCTCCATGCACATCTACTCATGAACCAAATTAAGTGCTCTAGGCTTGTACTGGATATGTGAAATGTAAACGCTCCAGCATGTCTTTACTACATTCATAAGAGAAGTGCTCCAGCGCTAAAAGCCAAAAAAATAAATAAAGGTGCTCCAGCATGAAATAAGCAGATAAAGAAAGTGCTCCAGTGCTTGATGAAAGACAGATTAAAGTGCTTCAGCGCATGCAGACAAAATAACGGAAAGCGCTCCCACATGTATAGTCACTAACTCACAAGTGCTCCAGCGCTTGTAACCAAGAAACATTAGTACTCCAGCACATGACTCTAGACAAATGAAAAGCGCTTCGGCGTGTGTAGAAAGTACAAAAGGAAAAGAGCTCCAGCGCAACAGCCAAATACTCAAAAACGATCCATTGCTTGCAATCAAGGTAACAGCAGAGTACACCAAGTTGTTCTAAGTACCTAACAAGCGCTCCAGCCTGTGGTGCTAATTACCTAACAAAGCGCTCCAGTGCAAATTGCTAATTACCTAAAGAAGCACTTCCAGGCAAAGAGAAGGCACTCCAGGCAAGCTTCTCAAAATACACGCAGTAGTGAAATAAGGTGTTTAGCTCACTGCGCTTGTTAAACAGCTGATGGAAGAACTCCAGGCAGGGAATCCACAGAAATGCGGCTCCAGTAACGCCGCCTGCGGCAAAACAGGACAAGCAAACACAGGATAGCAGGTGAAAATATGAAGCAGCGTCTGGGTGTAGAATGAGGGTTATGTATGCTGCAACCCGGAAGTCTAACCCGCACTGCTAACCCCATAGGACTACAGGAATTGGAAAAAGGCTGCACCGCTAACCCCACATAGATCTCATTCACACTGTTTCCCATACAGTGCTGGGAATGGTGGTTTGAGACCTGGAGCAACGGCTGGAACCATGACACACTGCCACCACAGTGCACAATCATGAGGTGAGGGGGTTAGGAATCCACAATGCTCTTAACCAAAGGCAGCAATTGATGCACTTCAAACCTCTCTGGCCAATCCAAGTAATGTCCACATCAGCCAAACCCAAGTCCCTGCCAATACCACTCTTTCTAGCAGACTCTCTAGCCCAAATGACATAGCTGTGGCCCACAATCCACACTCTAACCATTTTGAAGTGAAGCAGCAGTAGGGGACAGGAGAAGGCTGGAGCTGAATGAGATAGGCAGGCAGTTACAATGAAGGTGTGCTCCTAGTTTGAAAAAAACATACTTGATTGGATTCTGTGAATATGGAGGTGAATACATTTAGGTAGTGTTTAGAAAACTTAAGTAACTACATCTATGATTGGCTGCGGGAAAAATAAAAAAAGTGGATATGCTTTTAATTCTGTACTGTAAACTGACCCTCTTCCTGCTCATTTTGTAACTAGGCCCTTCTAGAATGTGCTGCAAACTTGTGACCAACAGGTGCTAGTGGGTTGCTATGGAGACTATGTTAAGAGTGTATTGGGGGAAGGGTATTAAAGAAAGAGTTGTCTTTAGACGGATCTTTGTGTAACAAGGATTTCATTTGATAGGGACAGCTTGCTAATAAAGTGTACTGTACTCTTTAAGTAATAAAAGTACCAAGCTAAATATGTTTTTGAACTCCCGTTTTTCTCGCGAATTCATTGCGACAATCGCGATTAAGTCACAAATATGCACAAATAGTCTTCCATTTTGGGATTCTTTGTAACGGTGAGTTAAAGGGTTAACACATAACCATTCAGAAGTGGACTTTAAAAACTAATATGAAAGGCATGTTTTTATTTGCTACCTTCCGCACTATCAGAGAGAGCATTGTTGACAAGGTTGCCATTAATGGTTGCTTTGTAGAGTGGTATGCCATTCTTATGCTTAGTTTTCACATTTCCTGAGAGTAGTGAAACTATAATATAAGAGCAAAAAAAAAACAATTTCACCAACAAACTCAATTTTCAGGTATTTGAAGTATATTGTATTTTGAGAAAAGAACTTATTGAAAAGGTATATGTGTATGTGAGGTTGATAAAAGTGAGTATGAAATATGTAGAAAAGTTTTGATCTTTATGAGATGATGTATAAGTGGTAGTGTGAGTGCTTTTATATATTTATGAATAGGTGAGTAACACACTTTGTAAGTCTGTGAGTATGTAACAGTTTGTGTGAGGCGCACAGTTGCTCAGTGAGAGGTTATTTTACAATGTGTTGCCCTGGAATTCAATATTACACGTGTGGTTTTACTGCATGCTGTAATTCCTACAAACAGAACTGGCTGCTAAAGGTTAAACTTATACTTAACAACGAATTTGAAGATCTGCAAAGTTTTATATATTTATACATGTTTTTCTTTGAGTTCTGGGAGTTGTAGTTCTATTTATTCCATGAATTGAAGTCTCAGAATTGCAAGGAAGAAACATGCAGTGTAAGTGTACATTATGTGCCAACCTGTGAAACTCAACAGCTATGTATTATTGACACTTTAGACTAAGGGGTCGATTCCGATTCCGTTTGTAAAGTGAACCGACCGACAAGTCCCGGGATAAAGTACCGACCGACACGTCTCGCTGCCGTATGACCCGCGCAGTACGATGGAAAGCCTGTGAATTCCAACCGACTCTCCCAAATATGAACCGGACGACCGAGCCGTACGGAAAAATAGCCTCCGGCCGGAAAAGCCCTCGAGCAGTACCGTCCGACACGTTCCCGGAACGGAGCCGAGCGACACGTACCTGTGACGTACGAGTTGCAAAGTACGATGCCATACGCGGGAAACAAGAACGACTCGCATGGAGCACAAGCCGCACGACCGACACGCACACGATACAAACACTCAAACCAACGGACTCCGCCCGCGACCGACTCGAACTCCCGCGAACGAAACGAACGCCCACGACCGAGTCGAACGCCCATTGACCGAGTCGCACACGACATACACAACACAGCATAACAACAGCGTGAAAGGCTCGGAGAAGCCTGTACGACTCACCAGCAGCGTCCGGCACGGTCAGAAGAACATCTCGTACACACACACAAACAACAGCTGACCAAACACAAAAAAGGACCAAACAAGCACTGACAACGAAAATATATTTAAAAAATAAAATCAATTAAGAGAGACACACCCACAACTCAACATATTTAAAGGCCACCAATCACTCCCATGAGCCATTGCCATTTCCTGAGAACCTCCACACACACAACTCTGCTGACACACACCATTGCCATCTCACCAACAGCATTCACACACACACACCCACAAACCTCACTTGCACCCTCACACACACACACACCAATCACCACCACCACCACCCCACCACGACCCCAAACCCCCCATCCACCCCACCCTCACCACCAACACCACCCCCCACTACCCCAAACCCCCCATCCACTCACCCCTCACCATCACCAACCCACCCCCCACCCCCCAACACCACAACCACAACTCCCCCATCCACCCCCTCACCACCACTACCACCACCACCACCACCACCCCAACACCAGTACCCCAACCCCCCATCCACCACACTCACCACTACTACCACCACCACCACCACCACCCCCCCACCCCCCAACACCACTACCACAACTCCCCCATCCCCCCCTCACCACTACCACCCCCCACCCCCACCCCAACACCACTACCCCAACTCCCACATCCACCCCCTCACCACTACCACCACCACCACCACCACCACCAACCCACCACCTCGACACCACCACCACCACCACCATGCCCCCAAGAAGAATCCAAAGTTCACAGATAGTGAGTTGACAGTGTTGGCAGATGAAATCATCAGAGTAGAGCCACATTTGTTTGGCACATTGGTACAGAAGACCCCCATGTCCCAGAAGGCCAAGATGTGGGAGAGAATCGTCAACAAGGTGAACGCACAAGCACCTTGTTTGCGCACAAAGGACGACTGCCAGAACAGGTGGTGATGACGTGCGCAGGAGGGTCAAGAAGCTGCTGGAGAAGGACCATAAGCTCAGCAAGCACACCGGCCCCCTGCCAAACCCGTTTACTTCCGGTCCTGGGAGGAGAAGGTGCAGGCCATCTTACCACCGGAGAGCATACATGGTCTGACTGACATCCCAGAGCCTGGTGAGTACACAAATAAGAGACTCAAGATTGTGGGGCCATGTACACATGTCACCGTCAAGGGGACAGGCAAAACAACTTCCGTCAACAAAGCCACAGTAACACAAACAAAGTCATCCCTACAGCCATATGCCTGGCACAGCAACACAACACCTGCTATCTCATACGAACATTGAACTATGTCATCACGTGTACAAACCTAGCAAAAATCAGAGCAACTCAGTGCCACAAAACCCCAACAGACACTGCCACACAGTCTGCCACCACTGTCACACCACCTCACAGGGAACCTGACCCACAGGAAGGAAGCTCGGGGATGTTGGGGAAGTCAGTGTAGCCAAAAGCATGATGGGAGTTGTAGTCACAGCCAATAGTCCCCTCACAAATGGACCAACAACACCACTTCTAACCATGCGCACCTCACAGGCAGTGGAAATGTACCCTCAAGATGGCTGACACTGGGTCCTGCTGTGGGAGCACAGGGCCCTGATGGGCTATGTGCACATACCAAATGCAGGACCCTGATGCCTGACAACCTGAAAGTCAACTGCCACTCCCTGCAAGGGAAGCATACACAATAGTGGCCCATCTGGCCATGGAGGGAGAAGCACTGCCAGCTCTGACCGTGCCCACCACCATGTGCTGTCACACACCCCTCAACACAAACTCCACACAACTCACCTGGGAGAAGGCATTTACCCACACTTCATGCAAACAACACCCAAGACCCACCATACTGGCTACTGCTGTGTGACGTACAGGGACTGTTGCCACTTGTGTACAACCACCCCTACACCACTGACTCACAACCTCAACATCAACCCACACTCACCGACATTGAAGCATGTCTCTGTGTGAATTGCCTGGCCCCTGGGGGAGGAGGAGGTACTGCAATGACACTGAAAACCATTGAGGCAGCTGCAAATCACATCTATCCAGCAAAAACTAACAGCAGCCCTGGGAACACTCACTGCCAAACCAAAGAGCAGGGCAAGATGGCTGACACATGGATACAATGTATGAGTAGGCTGCTAGTCACACACACGCATCGACCAACCCAATCACAGTCACACTGCCAGCTATTGCAAATGTACCTTTGCACTCAACTTCCGGGGATGCAGTGTCCCAGGGACCCCCTCTGGCCTGGACGGGTAGGCGCGGATTGTAGTTGACAAGTGCAGAAATGCAGACCTACCACAGAGATCCAAACACACAGCAACTCACTTACACAGCAGTGACAGGGGCCACCTGACTGACTACAATGGGCCTACCAACATCCCTCACACTGTAGCATGCTGACATACACTCAAACACCCGTTGTCAGCCACATGAAACGCAGACATTGTCCAGTATTGTAGGCATCATCCACACCACACAGCACTCACTGACATGGACACTGGGGACACAAGGACTAACATGGGCTGCACTGGAGCAGGCATGCAAGTCACAGCTGAAGCAACCGAACACACACCTCTGGTCACGACTCTAGTAAAGAAAGACAGCCGCAGCGAACAGTCCATACCACCATGGAGGACATTGACATCACAAAGCATGTGTGCAAACACAAAACTCACACACAACTCCATTAGCAACAGTGACACCATCACCTGTGTGAAATGGGATGTGGACACAGACAACACAGAAGAGAACATCAGGACAACCCGGGCATGCTGGACTGTGACCAGGTTGTGCAGACACACTAATGTGATGCACATTGACTGACACAAACTGGCATCACACATGCCCCAAACAGAGATCCCAAACTAGGTGCCTTTGCAAGGATGCCAGCGTCAAAGCACAAATGTTGACAGGGATGAAACACCTGTGTCAGGCATGTGTCAGCACCAGTGCAGGAATGGCACAGTACAATCCAGCGTGCAATTAAGATGCCAGGCAGGCAGACAGCTAGACTTGACAACCAATGTCATGTGTATGAACCATTGATGTCCATGAATACATCACTAACATTGTGTCTTCCTTCCAAACACAGGGGCAGATATGGACTCAACCACAGACGAGGAAGAGTCCCAGTCCCAGGCTCCGGTGGACCCACCTGGCTCCGGTGGCGCACAGTCACACACCTCATCGGACGACACCCAAGCTGGCCCCTCCGGTCTCGGCACTCATGCAGCCCCTCGGCAACATTCACCTGCCCCCCTTGAAACCACCCCTGCAACTGCTGATACACCGCAAGCCACCCCTGCCAACACGGACAGACCCACCGAACCATCAGACGGCACAGGGCACAGGGCACAGGGCACCAGGGCACCTGACAACAGCAACAACATCCAAGGTCCTCCTGTGACACCTGTGCGGAACACCACAGGTGCTGGCCGTGTGGCGAGGGGTGGTGGGAGGGGTGGGAGGCCGAGCAGATGCTCCACTGAGGGTGCGGGTCTGCAGGATGACACCCACCTGGAACGCATCATGGATGCGTACCAGGAGAGCACCGGAGGGTTCAGCCAGGTAGTGGGGATCCTCACGGACATCAAAGAACAGCAGGCTGCCCACCATGCCCGCTTGGACTCCCACATGTCCCGTGTTGAAACACACCTGTCAAATATGGAGTCCAAGTGGGATACCATGGAAGATATAGCAGTGGTGCCCCGGGAAATGTTGACCTGCCTCCGCCAGATCAGCACCAACTTGAGCCCACCTCCCTGTGCGACGACTACATCTCGGGCAACAACATCTGCCACTGCCACAGGGAGTGAGGGGGGGTCTGGTGGAAGCCCCCGTGCATGGCAGCAGCCTGCAGGTGAGGCTCCCCCTGAGAAGAAGAAGAGGGGTCGTCCGGTGAGGAACAAGTGAGACGAAGATGCCCATGCACATCCCCCAGGAAACCAACACCTGTTCTGGACAGTGACCTTTGTGTGCAAACCGTTCACCTTGTTGTACGACATCGTACTCCCCACATGACATGGAGGGTCTGAGTTGGAACAATGTGCTTAACGACTGTGGACTGTACTCTAGACATTTCATCTACCAACACTCCTAACTTGTTATCTGTGAACTTTGGATTCTAAAGCCAACGGACAACACTCCCAATCCTGAGCACCATCCCCACTTATGTGCTAATAAATTCACCTAAACACAAGACGTGACTCTGTGGTGATTGAGAGGTTGCCAGTGGCATGTAGATCTGGATGTGCTGAAGAACACTGTGCATGCAAACCTGTACTGTGATGAGTACACTGTCATGTCAGTCAGGCCAATGTGCCACATATGTGGGAGACACACCACCAGGTCTACTTTACACATGCCCACCACGTCCAACCAATTCATTGCCAACATCAATGTTGACAACAAGCCTGTGGTATGCACAAACTACACAGCCAACCTGAGTCAGTGGTGACAGGCCCACAAGTGCAGTACGTCAATGTCAGTCTGATGTGTAGGCACAAGCAACACACATCAGAAGGTGCAGCACAGTTTTTTGTCAGGCAATTGCCACATGTCCCTTATTACACACATGCAAGCTAGCAACACCTGACAGTGGGCACACGGTCACCAAGTGGATAACTACGGAAGTCCTGGGGTGCCTGGCACATCACTCGTCGGGACACTAACGACTCCATCCTGGCAGTGGAGCATGGGCATCAGGGGTCTCTGTACACCAAACAACAGCCACAGTACCCTGTGAAGGACAGACAGAAACACAATTGTTAACACTGCATGACGCCATACAACTGCAACACACATGGCAAACACAAATCACAGACTACACCACCCCAAAATACTAATCATCACACAACTGGTGGGGAGTACAGGTAAACTGGATGGACACATCACTGCAGGCATCCACACAAGTAGCACACAGCCACACGCAAGGTGCACCACACACACAAAACATGCACACACAACACATTTACAACACATCACTGTATACTCACATTCAGGAGAAGACGTTGTTGATGAGCTGTGTGCGGACATCCTCCGCAGCCTCATCATCGCTACTGGCATCCTGGCCCAGGCCAGGATCCTCCACAGGTGGCGGGTGTTGGTCATTGTCATCCTGGATGAGGGGCAACTCCCTTCGCACTGCCAGATTGTGCAGCATGCATGCTATGATGATGATCCGGCACACCTTAGCAGGGGCATACGGGAGGGCACCTCCTGTCTTGTCTAAACACCTGAAGCGGCTCTTCAGGAGTCCAAATGTCCGCTCTATCACCCTCCTGGTACGACCATGTGCCTGGTTGTAGCGCATCTCGGCTGGCGTCACAGGGTTCCTCAGGGGTGTCAGCAACCATGGCATGTTGGGATATCCAGAGTCACCTACATACAGACACATGCACATTAGAGGAGTTGGAGAAAAACAGGTAGCACACAATTGGCAGGCACACACAATGAGGAAAAGTCAGTACACACCAACAAGCCAGGCACGTAGATTCTGCATCCGTGACATCAGTCTAGGGACACGACTACTCCTCATCACATAGGCATCATGCGCAGACCCAGGGAAACGGGCACACACATGGGAGATTGTCATGTCCGCCAAACAAATCACCAGAGCATTGATGGAGTGGAAATGCTTGCGGTTCCTGTATGGCAGCTCATGTGCCTGTGGTGGCACCAAAGCCACATGTGTCCCGTCAATGGAGCCTATGACATTTGGCATCCTCCCCAGGGCATAGAAGTCACCCTTTATGTCTGCAAGTCGTTGGGGTGTGGGGAAATAGATGTACAGGTCCAGGAAATGTAACATGGCCTCCAACACATCCCGAAGCACCCGACTGAACATTGTCTGCGACATCCCTCCACCAGAAGACACAGTGTACTGGAAGGTACCTGTCGCAAAGAAATGAAGGGCTGCCATCACCTTCACCTTGGGGGTCAGTGCCGTCGGGTATGGCCGGTCAGGTTGCAGGTGTGGGCCCAACTGCCCTGCCAACTCCTCAATCACTGCCCTGGTGAAACGGTACTTTCTGATGGACTCACGTTCCACCATCGTTGCCAGGTCCGGGAATGGCCTAGGTACATTTGGGGCCCTGCAGTACAGACAGAAACAAAGGATGAAGGCACACCCTCCAGCAATGTCACAAAGTCACAGCAACACAGCCCATCATAAACAAACACATAACACAATGAGCTGAGGTGGTTGCCACAGGTTACAGACACAAATGTCCCATACGTGGCATCAACGCACATTGAAGCCCAAGATGTGCACATGACAGGGCCCCTGTTGTGCCATGACAAAGCAATGGGCCCTAGCACAGTACATCTGCCCTGTTGCCACCTACCACACAAAGCCCACAGTGACTAGTGAGGACAGATATTTTCTCCACATCACAGCTCCCTGACTGACAGTTACACAGGCATGATGTGACGTATCGTTGACATTACACACAACAAGCATGTTAGCCACAGTCCATGTGCCCTGTCGCCACAAGTGGACATATGTAGGTGTCTGTGCCACCCCCACACAACAACACTGTGCATGTACAAACCAATGTGATGTGTGGATCAGCTCACATTGGATCACTGACAGATCACACCACATGCACACAGATAGTGTATGGACATCACAATGTCGACACTGGTTCACCCTGCGTTGAAGCTACTAACACTGATGAGACAGGGTACATGTGACACGACACACACGCACATCCTGGCTGGGACTGTGTCCATTGCCAATGTCCTGTACTGCATTGCTGCACCCCCTGTGGCAATGGGCACACCACACATGTATGTGTCCACCCACATCCGGGTCCAGCCTGGGAGTGCTTGTCAACAAGTGGCACACGACCAAACACATCCTGTGCCCCCAGACACACACATAAGAGGCAGCCATACATGACTGGGGACACACTGTGGCACAGGCAGTGGTGCCATTGGTGTGCCCCATAGTCCCTAGCTAGTGACAGAGGATGGCATCTGTCAGGAATTGACAGCAAGGCTGACCGACACGTTCAATGTCCCCAAAACCCAAATAACTTGTTCGGACCGAGCCGTGCGCATGTCAGGGACATACATCACAATGGCGACGGATGCGTGTGACGCGTCGGTCGTGTATGGACCGAGCCGTGGGCATGTCAGGGACATACATCACAATGGCGACGGACGCGTGTGACGCATCGGTCGTGTATGGACCGAGCCGTGGGCATGTCAGGGACATACATCACAATGGCGACGGACGCGTGTGACGCGTCGGTCGTGTATGGACCGAGCCGTGGGCATGTCAGGGACATACATCACAATGGCGACGGACGCATGTGACGCGTCGGTCGTGTATGGACCGAGCCGTGGGCATGTCAGGGACATACATCACAATGGCGACGGATGCGTGTGACGCGTCGGTCGTGTATGGCCGAGCCGCGCGCACGTCTTGCCCATTGAATCTGATGGAGACGGGTGTGTGTTGCCATTCATAATCCGCGTAGTACAGTCATTTGCCGGGCCCTGCACCCTCATTGGCCATGAGCTGTCATGGTGATGGACGCGGATTTGAAATTTGAACGAGGCGTGTGCAGGAAATTCAGTTGGAGTCGTACAACATTGTTGCAATTGCCAGTGTGTCATGGAGGTGATGTTTTAAATGATGCTGAAGGCGTGTACGAGTCGTGCTATCCCATGGATTGGCCAAATTCATAGGATGCAAGCTTTTTGGACCTATCCCTTTGTACCCCAGGGCAGACATGCCTCCACAGCACAGATATAAGGCTGCCTGGCCCCCAGAGAACCCACTTGCCTGCACCACATGCTACTGGAGCACATCAAGATCATCACTGCTGCTGTCTCTGCTTCCTCTGGCTTCAATGATGGCACGTACTGTGGAGAGGGCCCCAGCCTTCAGTGAGGAGGAGAACCAGGCCCTGCTGGACGGGCTCCTGCCGCAGTACACCAAGCTGTATGGGAAACCAGGGGAGCAGGTGAGTGTGCTGTCCACTGCTTTGCTAATTGTGCTACTGGTCTGACCAGCAGCAGCATTAGTGTGTACACCAGTGGCTTGGTTGCCCACTGACTACTGCTCTTGCCACAAATGGGGCACCCACATGTACTGCACAGTTGCAGTGCAGTGCAAGGTGTATTGTCACTAGGTCCCCTTCCCAGGCCATGTCTCAAAGCTGTGAGTGCTGGACACCGGTCCCTCAACCATAGTTGCACCACCTGTGTACCTCATTAGCCTTGCTGATGCCCACATGTGTGACTGCCTGTGTGTTGCACTAATATGTTGCCAGTGTAGTAATGTCCTCTGCACTTTGTCATCCTCACAGGTTGCTGCCCAGAAGAAGCATGATATCTGGAGGAGCATCGTCCGGGCGGTGAGATCCGTGGGGGTCTACAGGCGCAGGATCCGCAACTGCCAGAAGAGGTGGCAGGACCTTCGGGGCTGGACCCGGAGGATCGCACGGGTCCAGCTGAAGCTGTCGCCTCCACGCAGGAGGGGCGGACACCGGACCCTGACCCCCACATGCTCCGGATCCTGGCGGTGGTCTTCCCGGACCTGGATGGGCAGCTGAAGGCCAGACAGCAGCAAGGAGGGGGTGAGTACATGACTGCACTGTGTGCTGTGTCTGACATGCTATGTGCCCCCTCTGGCCTGGTAACACCTCAACAGTACATTGTTCAGTTAGTCCAGGACCCATGTCCCTCTCTGGTGACTTGCCCCCTTCTCATCTGTTTGCCAGGTGTTGCTGTTTCTGTCTGGGCATAGTGTCACGTGGGAACTGTGCCCTTACATGTGAAGGTGCATGGGATGTGGGCCAGCATTGCTTCAGGGGACTCAGTGTTGTGCTTCAAGGGTGGGACCATTGTACAGTACATGCCAGGGTCCTGGTATTTATCTGCATGTACTCCTGTCATGTGGCCAATTGACAGCTCGGGCTCACCACATGTGCCTGGGGCATTCGGCACACACCCATGCTGCTGGTTGGGTAAACTGTTGGGGCCTCTGGAGCATGTACCTCAAGTGTGTCACATATGCACAGCCATCTGCCTACTGTCCATGGCTATCACCTGTTCCACGTGGAGCAGGACAGTCATGGCTAGTCCAGGGCATGCTACAGTCTGTACTCCCACTCCCGTGTCTCGGTTGGCACTTTGTGCCAGGTGAACAGTTCCCTCAGGTGTCTGCCCCTGTGTCATTGTGCTGTGGCACCGTTGTCAGGCCCACTGGTGTGTACATGGGTTTGGGGTCAGCATGCAATCTGAGATGTGCCCATGTGAGACAATACCTCTGTGACATGTATGGATGTGATGACTTGACCGTGCACAATGGTGCCTGCAACCGGGTAGTTCCAGCAGCTGGGTGTCATTCACAGCAGAGTGAGAGTTGCTCAGCTTCAGAGTGCCCTGTCCCATGTCTCTCATGCGTCCAATGGATCTGGGGTGGGCACATCAGAATCCAGACGCTGTTGTTACTGTGGATGGTCATGTGTAGTTGTCAGCTACAGAGTTTGCAGGCCCCATGTCTTGGGAATGTGACACAGTGGTGACAGTTGTTGTAGGGCTGCCCTGCCCCCTGTGACTGGAGACTGTGATGTATGATCTCACAGGCATGGCTGAGCCATGGGACTACACTACCTAGGGGTGATCCAGCAGGAGTGTGTCATGTGCAACATGCACTCCATTGTGCCAAGGTATGCAGGACTTGCGGGGATCAGGATGTCTGGTGCATGTACTCAGCCCCAGCCTCTCAGATGCAACACTGGCCATCCCTACGTCCAGGCAAATGTACAGGTCCATTGTCAGCAGATGTGATGTGTGCATGTTGACAGACCACTACGTATTTTCAGGTCTTGTCAAGTGATGGGTAGGTGGTGCATGTGTCTGCAGTGGGGTGTAGGGATCCTACATGCGCAAGACAGATGGGTGCAAGGGCAGGAGGGATGTGAATGCCATGCTCGACTCTCAGACTAACCATTGGCCTATGCAAATCTGTGTGAGCACTCCTAGCAAAGTTCAACTGATTGATGCCCGCACTTGGCCACTGATGTGCTGTACTTTCTGTGGTGTGTGTGGTCAGTGCAGATGACTAATGTGTTTTCATTCTATTTTCCCTGTGCAGATACAGACACGGACACAGAGGGAGACCGCTCCACGGACCAGGGGAGCCAGAGAGCCAGACTGGGTCTGAATTTGAGGAGTCGGAGGGACCCAGTGGCACGGAGGGCGAGGGAGTGAGTCTGTGGGCTCCTCGGCAAACACCACCGCAGCTGAGGACCACAGCAGCAGTGACGGGGACTTCCTTGTGGAGGCGGGTGGCAGCAGCCACCATCCAACACCTGTTGAGGTTGTCCCCGCCCCCACCATCACTGCCCTCCCCATGGCTCCCACATCTAAGGTCCGTGGAGGCGCCCGTGTTCATGGGCATGTCTCCTTCCAGTCAGGCACCGCACCCCTACCCCTGTGTCCCCTGCAGCCCTGAGTGAGGAGTCTGTCGACCTGCTGCGGCAGATCCATGTGGGGCAGTCATCCATGCTGCGTGTCTTCCATGTGCACACGGGTCTGTTGAACCAGCTGGTGTCGTACATGGAGGGCATGTCATCATCCATGTCTGCCCTACAGAGGACCAGTCAGGGCATGGCCTCCTCACTGACGGCAGCAGTGTCCCTCCTCCAGCAGTCCCTCCCCCTCCTGCCCCTGCCCCATCCCCTACTCCCAGCACCCTACCTGTCCAACTCACACACACACCTGCACCATCATTGCACACAACAGACCCAGGCACTACACACCCCCAAGCCAAAGTCTAAACATGCACGCACGCATACTCAGGGGACTGAAAATACACTCACCGGGGATGGGTCAGACACACACACACACATGCATCCACAGGCACTCCGCAGTCCTCCGATGCCTCACCCTCCACAGCCCCTTCCACGGCCCCTTCCACTGCCTCAACTGCATCCCCAGCTGCAAAGAGGCTCTTCCTGGTCGACCCTCGGACTCTTCTCCACTGATCCATCCACACCAGCACACAAGGGGAAGAGGGGTCCGGCCACACAGAGGGGGTGTCCTCGCCCCCAGACACCCTCCCCCAGGCGCAGGCAGGCTGAGACACCACGCCGCAGGTCCCCCGCACACGGAAGAGCAAGACCCCACAACCGGCCCAACACTCCACCAGACAGTCTCCACCCGCCATCCCCCAGGCTCCCACTCCACAGGTCCCACCACCACACCCTACCCCAGGTTCACCCACCCACCGCTACCGCATCCCCAAGATGCTCAGGCCTTCCCCACCTGCCTCTTGCTCTTCCAGCACCCCACACCCCACTCAGCCTGTGTGTGGCACTGCTGTGGAGGGCGTGCCCTCCCCTCCGTCCTGCCCACATCACCGGATCCACTTCCTGCTCCCCTGGGGATGGGCACTGCAGTGGAGTCTCTGCCCTCCTGGTCTGACTTGGGCACTGCAGTGGGTTCCGTGTCCACTCCCTCTGACCTGCCCACTGCAGTTGTGCCGGCACCCACTGCTCCTGACTTGTGCCCCCCAGTTGTGCCGGCACCCACTGATCCTGACTTGTGCCCCCCAGTCGTGCCGGCACCCACCCTGTCAGACTCCTCCGCTGCAGCTGCAGCTGCCGCTCCTGCACCCACCAGCCCTTCCCTGCCTGTTTCTGTAGACCCATGATCCTGTACCTGCGGTGCCTGGCTGGCCTCTATGTATGCCCCTCCCAGGGGTATGTCCCCTTCCGTTGGCAGTGCAGGCATGCCAAATGTGGCATTTGGACACTTGACCCTGTTGGGTCTGTTTATGGACTGGCCATAGGCCTTCATGTTTTTCTTCTTGATTTTCCATTTCACAAATAACTCGGCTGAATAAAAGCTCCTTTTTGTTCACTAGTGGTTTTGCTTCAGATGTACATGATGTTGTTGATACTTGACATGCCCTTGCTCCAGTGATGGTGTATTCCATGGCTGGGAAATGTAGTGTCACTGTGCTGGAGACCATGTGGCCCATGGGGGGTATGTCCTGTTGGGGTGTGTATCCATGTCATCCTTTGCAGCAATCCGACGGGGTCATGATTATGCAAACAAAGTGTGCAGAAGTACCTTTCATCACTTTAGAATGCTAGCTGTTCACCACTCTGAAATGTGAAAACTAGTTAGGAGGCTTAGCTATGTTGAAACTCCTGCTTATGTTTAGGAGACATGAATAGAGCTCTTTTGCATGGTACAGTAGCAGAGGTACAAAATGTTTGTGATGATGTTCAGTTTAGTTTATTTGGTCCTGAGGAGGAGTGTAGGGAAAACAAGGACTTGGTATGTACAGATGTAGTGGAACAGGACACAAGTATTACTGTTGATAACTTTCAAGAAGACATTAGAAAGTTTAATACTCTGTGTCCAGAGAAACCGGACTGTGTTTGTATATGTTGTCGACACACTCACTACAAAAGTCAAACTTGTTATGTTTCTGTGTCAACAAAAAACTGAACAAGATACAAAGATAAGTGGCGAGAAATTACGGCTTATTTATTTGTAGAGGAACGGTTTGATTGTTCCACACGACAAATTATTTGTAAGTACTGTTATAATAAGTTGGAGGACAATAAAATGCCTGCTAGAGCAGTCCACAACAAGTTAGAATTAGTTCCAATACCTTAAGAACTACAAGATTTAAATGTTTATGAATCAATTCTAATACAGTGTATGCATCCATTCAAAGCTATAGTTCGTATGGAGCCACAGACAGGGAAGTTACCTCCAACAGAGTTACAGAAACGTCTTAAAGATAGAGTTGTGTACTTGCTATTAGATTTCAAGTAGAATATTGAAACTGTAGGGGTTCAGAGATATTTGGAAGGAGCACTTATTTTTCTAGAGAATGGTGTCCCTACCAAGAGTAAAATAATTATGTCAGGAGCTAGTGGATGTCAGTAAAGTAAAGAAAGCAACATTATATCTGGTACTAAACAATATTTATTATACAAATGTAGATGCTCTTCAAGACATAACACATATGGAGGGTGACACATCATCATCAATAGGTCAGATTGAAAAGGTGGATTGGTCCTGATCAGAAGAAGTTTATGAACACTACAGTTTCCACCCTCTGCATTCTGAAGAGATTATTGATGATGCAATTGATCTCTTTCAAATGAAAGAAGCAAGGGAGCTCCCTTAAGTGTCTGGGAGAAATGTTAGGAAGCTCAAAGCTTTCTGCAACTTTTCTCCACAGGAATGGGTGGTAGGTGGGTGGTAGGTATGATGACCGGCCTGTACAGATACCAGCAGCTGAGTACAGATCAAGTAGATTATATTCAGAGGATCCAAATTTCGCCAGTGTATTCCCTATGGGGCATATTTACAAGACAATGGTGCAGCGTGGTGCCACAAGCAATTTTGCTGCTCCGAGTTTTGTCATTGTCTAAGTGGAGGAATGTGACGTATTTAAAGAATACAGTGAATTGCCTGCGTCGGCGCACAAACAGCAGCCGTGCGCCAATGAAGGCACCAGTGCACAATGATGCAAGGGTGCCTGCGTTGCAGGGATGATTGTTATTGTGCAGAAAGGGACACCTTCCTGCACAAAAACAATCATTAATGGCATTTTGCTCCTTCTATGTGTTCTGCGAAATGCAGCACACACAGAAGGAGCAAAAACTGAGGAGAAATAAAAGTATTTCTCCTCGTTGCCCCACCCTTATGTCTCCCTTTGGGAGGCGTAAATATTTGGCGCTGCCTCAGATTTACGATTTCTTGTAAATCTGGGGCTGTGTCAAAAGCCATGGGTATTGCTGGGAGCGCCCACAGCATCACCCATTGTGCGCCCCTTTAATGCAGAACGCTGTGACTAAGGGAACAATATTTACAAGGCCGCGTTAAGCCATGAAAAGTGACTTAGTGCTACCTTGTAAATATGGAGCAGGACACAGCGCCACCGGAGCGTCGCAAAAAGTGACACTCCGGTGGCACAGGGGCCTTGTTAATGAGGCCCTCTATATTTCACCTTTTGTTTGAGAGTGACTTGTCAGGCTTATCTTATGCAGTAAACCACATCCTCAAAACAGGAGTGAATCTGCAAAATATCACAGCAAGGGAATTCACTGACAAAGTTCAAGAAAAAGATGAAAACCTGGAATACAACTTGATTAATTTAATGGCGTGTCAATGTGGCACCAATTAATATTGTTATCATCTTCACGGTGAGCTGAAATGCATGTGGAGAAACCTAGGAGCACCTACTTGGTTTCTAACACTCAGTTGTGCTGATTATGCATGGGATGACCTGCTTGAATTCCTGTGAGAAGCAAACTCAAACATAAAAGACATCAATAGGAAGACAGCAGGAGAACTTTGCTCACTGGACCCTGCAAATGTTTGCAGATATTTTAACCACAGGTTTCAAGCAATGATGGCTTTCATCTGCAAAAAAACTAATCCTCCTCTTGATCCCCCTGTGATTCCGAAGATGTGGAATGCAAATATGGATCTACAATTTGTGGCAGACAACACCATCACTGTTACTCACTACGTGACTTCATATATAACAAAATCAGAGAAGACGGAGATGAAAGAGATGTGGGAGGAGATTTCAGCAGAAAAGAGTCTTACCAAGAAATTGTACAGCTTCAGCTTGAAAATGATTTCCCACAGAGAAATAGGATCCGAGTGAATGCTCAGACAGGTTGAGCTCGGCTAGTTTGTTCTCCAAGTCAAGAGGAATTGTGTGGGTAAGCCTAGGACTTGCAAACCGTTGAAACAGAGTACTAAAGTCTTTCCCATAAATACAGTATCAAGCAGAATTCGATCCAGAAAGTAGAGATATTCTGAAAACTAACATGCTGGATTCATACTACCCAAGAAGGAGTCCTCGTCTTCAAAACACGTGTCTCTATGAAGTACATCAGCATTACACAAATAGAAATAATGTAACTAACCACATAGAAGAAGGAAGATATGGCGTACTTGGGTGGGATGGTTGTTTGGTCAGACACAACAAAGGGAATCTAATTAACCACCAAAAGCTTAGTTGCCAAACACCAGAGGGAAGAGAGTTTTTCTACTTGGCACATTTGCAGATGTTTAAGCCATGGCGTGCAGAATCAGAATTACTTGGGCACTCTGAATGTTACAAATCTCTTTCAACGCTGTGAAAGACACCATTGAGTGCTCAGTCTTTGCAACCTACCTGCAAATGTTGAAAGATGAGATCGAACAGGAAGAAACCACCGCTGCTGAGATAGCCAAGGGGAGTTCACAAAGCAGCCAAAGTTCTGTACCAGCATGTCAAGATCCTCTTGGGGAGCCAATTATTCAAAATGAAGCAGCTACAGCTATGAATGAGGTAGAGACTGCAATGCAGCAAGCAAGAGAGGAAACTGTGGATTTTGAACACTTAGGGGCCGATTTTGATGTCGGACGGACCTGAGTCCGTCCGGCATCGATCTGGAACTGGGACCGACTGACCTCCTGTCTGCGATCCCAAACCTGAAATTAGGATGCAACCGAACCCTGATCGGTCGCAATCCTATTCTTTACAATGGGAGCATGCATTGCGGCCAGAATGCATGCTCTCATTGTAAAGAGCTGAGGTGCAGTTCATCCCTGCACCCCGTGACAGGCACCTCAAGGTGCCTGCCACAGGGTGCAGGGATCTATGGTGCCCCCTCGGCCGCCATCCGGAGGCCTTGCACCCTTGGGGGCCCTGCTGGTGGCCCCCAAAGTCGGATTCCGACATCCTTTCTGTGTCGGAAAGGCCGGCACAGAAAGCCTGTAGGAATCCGCCATTGTAATCCCTCAAGCGGAAAAAGCCGCCCTTGGGATTACTGGCCCCTTTCCAAATGGCAGACGGGCTCTCTGAGCCCGTCGGAAGTCATTCGGAAAGCCCGTTCGGATTCCTTTCCGACCGACCACATCATAATGGGTCGGTCGGAAAAGAATCCGAACGGGACATTTCGATGCGGTCGGAACGGCTCCGACCAGCGGTCGGAGCCGTTTCCGACCGCATCGAAATCGGTCCCTTAGTAGAACAACTGAACAATGAACAAAAAGAAATTTACGACAAAAAGATCAAATAGAGCATAGATTTCTCCACGACAGAAAGTAGCGTGATTGTTCTTTGTACAAATCTATATTACTATACATCAGTGGTCAAGCTGGCACTGGAAAAAGCTTCCTAATTAAAGCTCTCAATGGTAATCTACAGAAAACTACAGAATCAAATTTGTCATGTGTAGCAACAGCACCAACAGGATTAGCGGCATATAACATTAAAGATATTACTTTACATCACCTACTAATGCTACCTGTTGAACATGACAACAAACTGGAATACCAGAAACTATCTGGTGAACCTTGCCATGAGGTATCAAGATTACTGAAGAAACTGAAGCTTTTAATCATTGATGAGGTCCGCTTGGTATCCAACTTAATGCTTGTTTTCATACACTTAAGAATGCAGCAGATTTTAAGAACAAACTACGATGTGCTCTATGGAGGAAAGCATTTAATTGTATTTGGTGAGCTACTGTAACTCACCCCCATAAAACGACAACCTGTCTTGAAAACACTTGGGCAGAATGAAACAAGAAATCCTCTGGAGAGTATTGGTAATGTCAATATTTGGTTAAACTTTGAATACAAGGAACTAGTGAAAAATATGAGTCATTGTCATGAGTTATAATAATTGTCTGGTTTATTTTTGAATGATTTTGATGAAAAGAAAGTTAGTGCTGATGCAAGCTATGTAAGAGAGTACAATAGCTTAAAAAGTGTATACGCTCCACATTTAGGCCAATACCCTGTTTATCAGAAATGGATAATATGTCCAAAATGGAAGTTTACAAAGAGTGTACAGATACTGAAGAAAATAAGGGCATAAGGACAATCTAGAAGCTGTCAAGAAGAGAAAACTGGAAAATGATAGAGATATTGTAGGTTACCAGTTGAAAAACAGTTCAAGTTTCAACTGCTATGCAAATGTTGTTCTCAATGTCCTGTTTCATTTACCACATCTAGTCAACCAAATTCACAAAAAACAGATTAGAGCTTGTGTTCTGCACCGTATCACTTGCTCCAACATTTACTGACTGACAGAACTGTGACACATTCTGCTTCGGGTATTCAAGATCTTTTAGATATGTGCAGTGGATCAGTAATGTTTACTCTCAACAGTCAACAAGATGCACTTGAATTTATTACGGTTATGTTTGGAGTTTCAGAAGAAGAAGATGTATATATTAATGATTTATTCTGATTTATTTATACATGAAACCATGATTGTGAAGATTGTGATTATTTATCTACTACAAAAGCACAGTCGGAACATGTTCTCTATTTAACATTACCAGATTCAAAGAGTGTGCCTTTTGACAAATTGCTGAAGAATGCTAACTAAAATATGACCTGCCCAAACTGTGAATCAGATGTTATTGCTACGTTAATCCTAACAAGAACTGGGAAAAATCTTATAGTAATGCTACAATGATGTAGAGCAGATGGTTCCAAATTGGAAACTCAAATTACAAACTTCAAAGCTGGACAAATATACATTTCGGGAAGAATTTTTACTACTTCAGCTATCCTCGTTCATAAAGGAATTAATACAACCTTTGGACACTACATTGTCTATTTAAAGAGTGAAACTGGATGGACAGAATGTAATGACATCAACCTAAAATTCAAAGCAAAATGATTTTCAAATTACCAAACTCTTATCTTTTCTTTCTTCAACCAAAGTTCTAAGGAGGAATTGTGGATAAAAAAATGTTGTATGGTGTTTCTGCCACGTGGTTCATCACTCTTTTAGACATTATTTGGCCTATTGGGGTAATGTCTTTATAGTCTTCATCAAAATTCAATAGATGTTTTTTCTTCCACAAAGGAGTTAATACCACATCTAAATACTACACTGTGCAATTGAAGTCAGAAACTGAATGGACATAATCCAATTACAGCAGCTTTAAGTTGAAAGTAAAAACTGCCTTTGTAACTAAAAATTACCCCTTTTGTTTCATCAACCAAACGTCTACGTACTATTTGTGGAATTAAAACTACACTATGGGATGTTGTCTATATGGATCACCATTATTTAAACATCATTTGGCCCACCAGGGGTGATGTTTTCAGAAGCATTTCTAAAATTGAACAGTACTTTGCATTTATTTGTAATATTGTACCAGATATAATAATTTAAGAAATATTTTTAACTTAGGTTTGCTTATATTACTGAAGTAAGTCTAGAAAAAGCAATTAATTAAAGAATTGTAGTGAGTGCAATTCATAGCTTCATTTAATTATAGTTTAGTACTGTGCATGGATGAGGTTTTTTTGCAACTACTCTCACACACACACTTATTTACTCATATAGCCACACACAAACCCATTCAGTTACCCATACAACTACTAACACTCACTTACCCATATGGCTACTCACACACCCTCTCACTAACTCATATAGCCACTCACACTAGCAGACACTGACCCATAAAGCCATTGACATTAGCACACACTCACCCATACAGCCACTTATACACGCACTCACTCACTTATACAGCCACTCACACACCCATTCACTCACTCATACAGCCACTGGTACTAGCAGTCACTCACCCATTCAGCCACTCTCACACCCACTCACTCACCCAGACAGCCACTCTCACACCCACTCACTCACCCAGACAGCCACTCACATACCCACTCACTCACCCATAGTCCAACTCATCCACCCTCTTAGTCATTCAGAGAACCGGTGACACACTCATTCACTCATCCAGAGAGGTAGTTAGACACTCACTCACCCATACAGGCACTCACACACACACTCACTCACCCATACATCACTCATACACTCAATAACTCAACCATACAGCCACTGATATACCCACTCACTCACATATACAGTCACTCACACAGTCACTAACTCACCCATACAGATACTTATACATCCACTTCTTCACTGATACAGCCACTTAGACACCCACACACTCACCCATGCCGCTTCTGAACAGAGCCACTCACTTACCCATTCAACCACTCAAACACCCACACAACCACTTACAAACCCATTCACACATCCATAGAAGCACTACACATCCACTCACTCACCCATACAGCTATTCACACAGACACTCACACTCCAATACAGCCACTCACACCCCAATTCACTTAACCAAACACCCACTCAAAACACCCACTCACTCATCCATACACCCACTTGCACACTCAGTCATTCACTCATATAGGCATTCACACACCCAGTCACTCCCCCATATAAGTCCTCATGCAGCCTCTCACTCACACATACAGCCACTCACACAGTCACTCACTCACCAACAGAGACAGTCATGCATTCATTCACTCACTCACTGACACATTCTCTCACGCAACCTCTCACTCATTTATGCAAACACCAACACACTCATTCACACACTCATATTGCGACTTACACACTCACTATCTCACTCATACAGCTACTTATACACCCACTTGTTTACTCCGAAATCACTCATACACTCACTCATACAGTAACTTACACATTAATATAGGCATTCATCTACCCAGTCACTCACTGTTAGAGTAAATCTCACCTATAGAGACACTTACACACCCAGTCACCCATGCAGCCACTAACACACTCAGTCAGACACTTATACTACCACTCCCCTTTATATATACACAGACATGCAGTTTATCTTTTTTTAACCATGAAAGGCGGTTCTGAGAAGAACCTTTTTTCTTCTTTTTTTGGAACTGTGGTGTGTATTTTTATTTTCTAACATTTTGTATTTTTTGTATTTTTATTCAAACTAAATGGCAACGAGGGGAGAAACAAATTCTAAACACAAACAGAAAAACTGTCCACATACTGGAGTAAAGTAAGAAAAATAAATTAGCAAGTGTGTTTCCTTGCTGTCTCCAGAATAACTTCAATAGACTGCTCACCAGCTGTGAGAGTAGTACTACAGACTAGACAATATGTGCCAAAATGCCTTAATTAGGGATACATTTCTGGGTGTCGTCTCTCCACTTCTGTCGGCCCTCTCTCTCTGGGAGCAGGTGGCCCAGGCCTGGAGGTAGATGGTCCCTTCCCACCCATGTTGCTCAGTGCTCTTTTCAGATCCATATGGTGGTATGTTTTGAGATGGTATAACATGCTTGTTGTTCCGCATGAATACTTTTTAGCAGTGTCCCTTGAAATGGTCTTATCACAGAGGCTGCATTTGATAAATTTCACCACTGTCTTCGATTTCGCCGATGAAATGGTATGTCATTTGAGATGTCATCAGTGACGTCACTGACCATGTCATGAGTGATGTACTATGCAAGGTCATAAGCAGTGCATTGTAGGGGCGTAAGTTATAGTTAGCTCAGGTAACTATAACTGCTGAATTTCACTGGTTTTGTACAAGCAAAATCTGAACCTGACTATAAAGTCCCTGTAACTTTTGGTTTTTTCAGTGAATTTAGCAAGCAAATGCCATCCAAGAACTGCTAAACACTTTTCAGAATGGGTGCTCGCAACCTGTGCTGGTGGCCGCACAGGGTAACATTCCCAACAAGGGGCCCGATTCACAGAACTAACTTAAGACAAAATCCAAAACTTACTACCATTTTGGTATTCACAGAAGGCACTTACTCATTTTGGTATTCACAGAAGGCACTTACTTACTCATTTTGAGTAACTTACTCATTTTGAGTAACTTACTGATTTTGGTATTCACAGAAGGCACTTACTCATTGATGAGTAAGTGCCTTCTGTGAATACTAAAATGAGTAACTTACTCATTTTGAGTAACTTACTCATTTTAAGTTACCAAAATGAGTAAGTGCCTTCTGTGAATACCAAAATGGTAGTAAGTTTAGGATTTTGTCTTAAGTTAGTTCTGTGAATCGGGCCCAATATGCTCCAACAGGAACAGCAAGGAGCACTCTGAAGTTTCAAGGAACATTTATTCTCTCCAACACATCTCATCAGACGTGTTGTGGTGGAGGACGCCTTTATCAATGCTAGTGCAGGTAGAGAGTCTTTATCACATGTTATTTGTGTTTTAAGCCACTCCCATCAGTTCATTGTTGATTGTAATTGGGCACAGTCATGTTGCCTGTGGGCTGATCATGTCTTTAGTAGTCTTTCTCCCCCATCATGGGTACAAGTCCCACAATACACTTCAGTGCGTAACATATATATTCCATGGATTAGCCTTTTAATCAAACGGGAACGTTTTTACCAGTAAAATAAATTGTCCTTTTTCTCCTCATTTGGCCGCTGTGCCATGTAGGGCATTCCATCTCTGCTGGCACAAGTTCTCGTAACTCATGCACATTTATTTAGTAATGAGACTAAGTGTCGGCAGACATGATCCACCTTCCTGGCTAGCGGCGGTTCTTGCAGCTTTCAATAACATCAACAAGCAAATGCCACCCAAGAACTGCTGAACACTTTTCAGAATGGGTGCTCGCACACTGTGCTGGTGGCCACACGTAGAAACATTCCCAACAATATGCTCCAAAATGAACAACAAGGAGCACTCTGCAGTTTCAAAGAACATTAATTCTCTCCAACATATCTCAGCAGACATGTTTCGGCAGAGGACACCTTTATCAATGGTAGTGCAGGTCTTTATCACACGTTCTTTGTATTTTAAGCCAATCCCATAAGTTCATTGTTGATTGTAATTGGGCACAGTCTGTGGGCTAATCATGGCGTTAGTAGTCTTTCTCCCCATCAAGGGTACAAGTCCTGCAATGCACCTGTGTGTATAGATCTTACACACTGAGGTACATTGTGGGACTTGTGTGTGTTTGTACAAA
This sequence comes from Calotriton arnoldi, assembly GCA_963921515.1. NCBI lineage: Eukaryota > Metazoa > Chordata > Amphibia > Caudata > Salamandridae > Calotriton > Calotriton arnoldi. The sequence continues at coordinate 878,092 of CAWUFW010007600.1, read as the reverse complement.
TGCTTTACACATTGCCTCCGAGATAAGCCTGACTGCTCATGCCAAGCTACTAAGGGGGTGAGCAGGGGTTATCTTAGCTGTGTAATCCCCTTACCCTGACTAGTATAAGGGTCCCTACTTGGACAGGGTGCATGCCACTGCCAACTAGAGACCCCCATTTCTAAATATATATATATATAAATATATATATATATATATTCACTGAAAAAACCATAGGTTTCAGACACGTTATAGTTAGAAATTAGCATTTAAAAAACCTTTGAAATTCACTGAAAAAACCATAGGTTTTAGGGACAGTTATAGTTAGTTGGACATTTCACTCGTACAAAACCCGTGAAATTCCCTGTTATAGTTAGTTCAGCTAACTATAACTCGCGCCCGCAATGCACTGCTGATGACGTCACATATTACATCACTCATGACATGGTCAGTGACATCACTGATGACATCGCTGGTGACATCTCAAATGACATCACTGATGACATCATCCAGTGACTGTGTGTTTCTGTAAAGTTTAAATATTTTTAATATATATAGGAAAAGACGTATTGAAGAATGAGTGGGTGTCTAAGTGTCTGTATGGATGATTTAGTGGGTGCGTGACTGACTCTATAAGTGAGTGATTTAACGTATCTTACTGAATGCATGGGTTAGTGACTAAACTGGGTGAATGTCTGTATCCGTCCGTCTGTTGCTGTGTAAGTGGCTGCATGTGTTTGTGAATAGCTACATGAGTGTCTATATGAGTTATTGAATGGTTCTCTGAGTATCTGTATGGGTGCCTCAGTGTTTGTGTGGGAGGGGTGTGTGCGACTCTGTGCATAGATGTGTGAGTGGGTGATTCACTGGGTGGATGGTTTCAAGAGTGCATCTGTGATAGACTGTATGGGTGGGTAAGTGTGTGTAAGAGTGTGTTAGTGAGTGAATATATGTCCCAGTGGTACATGTGTGAGTAACTACATATGTGAAAGGCAGTATATATGTGTGTTGGAGTATATAAATAGCTATAAGCGAGAGTGAGTGATTGTGATAGTGGCTGTATGGATGAGTGTGTGCTTGTATCAGTGATTGTATAAGAGCGTAACAATGTGGTAGTATTTGTATGATTAAGTGAGCTGGTGTGTGTATAACTGTATAGGTGAGTAAATGGCAGTGTGTTTAATTATTTGCATGACTGACTAGGTGTGTGAGTACCTCTATGGATGAGTGGCGGTGTTTGAGTGTCTATATAGGAGTAAGAGTGCATATGATAGTCCTGTACTGAGTGACCATAAGTATGAGTGACTGTACGGGTGAGTGAGTGGATGTGTGTGTGTAGACCTAAGAATCAGTGAGTGGGTATGTAGTTATTGGTGTTGGAGTGTCTATGGTTTTGCGAATGGCAGTCTGTAATTTAGATTGGGTATATCAAAGGTTATATTAGGGTGTGAGGAGGTGCATCAGATTTTCACGTGGATGATGTCATCAGTGATGTCATTTGAGATGTCATCAGTGATGTCATCAGTGATGTCACTGACCATGTCATGAGTGATGTAATATGTGACGTCATCAGCAGTGCATTGCGGGGCGCGAGTTATAGTTAGCTGAACTAACTATAACAGGGGAATTTCACGGGTTTTGTACGAGTGAAATGTCCAACTAACTATAACTGTCCCTAAAACCTATGGTTTTTTCAGTGAATTTCAAAGGTTTTTAAATGCTAATTTCTAACTATAACGTGTCTGAAACCTATGGTTTTTTCAGTGAATTTCAAAGGTTTTTTAAATGCTAATTTCTAACTATAACGCCCCTAAAACCTATGGTTTTTTCAGTGAATTTCAAAGGTTTTGTAAATGACAATTTTTAAATGTATTAATTGTTATATATTTTTTTTGATACTGATTTACTACATTTTTTAAAACGATTTATTTTTATATATTTTATTTATTAAATTACATTGTAATTACATTATACATTACATTACAAAATATACTTTCTCAGAATGAATTACTTTAGTTTAAATAGTTTGCAAATAGGCAATAGAGTTTTAAGTACAGTAGTTACAGTTGTTGCAATGGGCAACACAATTTCAAACACAATGCAACATTGAGCTCAATGTGAATTTCTAGTTAAATGCAATTAGTTACTTTATGGATTACTTTTCTAACCACAGGACTGGATCCTAGATTAAGTCCTGGGACATCTCCTGTAAACAGTTGAGTAAAAGCGTTTTGGTTACAGTAGTGATTTTTAAGGAATATTATTGTATTTTAAAAGTTGACACTTAGAAACTTTTTCACATAGAATCACCAATGTTATCCTATGGGAGGAAATTCACTTAGCAGGTAAGTAGTGTTATCGTTACTTTTTCTTACTCAGTGTTGGATCCTGGATCCAGCACTGGTGCATCTCCTGTAAACAGTTGAAAGAATGCGTTTAAGTCATACAGGCGATTTTTAAGGAATATTTGTAATTTGTGAAAATCGACACTTTGAAACTTTTCTGCTGAAAACCAGACAATGGATTCCTATGGAAGGAAATGTAAGTTACTGGTAAGTACGGTTAGAATTACTTTTCAGGGTCAGTGCTGGGCTAAAAGATGCAGCACTGGGTTCTCTCCTGATAACAGGTGAGTAAATTGGAATTCGTACTTTGGTTGATTTTAGAGGAATATTATAAAGTTCCAAAACTCCACACTTAGAAGAATTTCCAAGTGAAACCAGTCAATGTTAGCCTATGAAGGAAATTCAAGTTACCGGCAAGTACGGTTAAAATTACTTTTCAGGACCAGTACTGGGCTGAAAGATGCAGCACTGAGGTCTCTCCTGATAACAGGTGAGTAAATCAGAATTCGAATTTCGCTGATTTTAGAGGAATATTTGTATGTTTAAAAAATCAACACAAACTTTTTCAGCAAAAAGCAGGCAATGATATCCTATGGAAGGAAATTCAAGTTACTGGTAAGTACGGTTAAAATTACTTTTGAGGATCAGTACTGGGCTGAAAGATGCAGCACTGAGGTCTCTCCTGATAACAGGTGAGTAAATCGGAATTCGTATTTCGGCTGATTTTAGAGGAATATTTTAAAGTTCCAAAACTCCACACACAGAAGAATTTCCAAGTGAAACCAGTCAATGTTAGCCTATGGAAGGAAATTCAAGTTACTGGTAAGTACGGTTAAAATTACTTTTGAGGATCAGTTCTGGGCTGAAAGATGCAGCACTGAGGTCTCTCCTGATAACAGGTGAGTAAATCGGAATTCGTATTTCGGCTGATTTTAGAGGAATATTTTAAAGTTCCAAAACTCCACACTTAGAAGAATTTCCAAGTGAAACCAGTCAATGTTAGCCTATGGAAGGAAATTCAAGTTACTGGTAAGTACGGTTAAAATTACTTTTCAGGACCAGTACTGGGCTGAAAGATACAGCACTGAGGTCTCTCCTGATAACAGGTGAGTAAATCGGAATTCGTATTTCGGCTGATTTTAGAGGAATATTTGCACAATGGTGAAGGGAGGGGGCGGGGCCTGAGGTGACATCTGTGCAAACGCGCTCCGTGGCGCGTTTTAAGTTGGGGATTAAGTCCCCTTGAATCATGAGGGTCCCTAGGGGCCAACTAGCCCACCAGGAACCTCCAGTATGCGCCAGGGGCTGCGTTGCAGAGACGTGTAGAGAGGCCACACCCCTTTTTACACCTCTCTGCAACGCTGCTCTGTGGCGCTTTCTGGATGTACCTGTTGGGCTAGTTGGCCCCCAGGGACCCTCAGGATTGAAGGGGATTTAATTCCCCATCTTAAAACGCGCCAGTAGATAGTTATAGTTAGGACCTATTTTCCATAGGAAATTCACAACATTCTATTTCCAATAACTTTGGCGCCAGTCGACGAATCTTCGCGAAATTTTCAAAACTTATGGCCCGCTCCGGTCCGCTCCTATCCTGAAAGTCTCGGGGTGATTCGTCAAGTGGGGGCTGAGAAAAAAGGGGGGTCCCAAAACATGTTTTCCCCATGCAATTTTCCATAGGAACCTTTAGTCGCAGCTACAGCCCGAACTGCTGAACGGAATTACACCAAATTTGGCAAAAAGGTAGCCCTTGGTTCAGAGTCATGCCTTTTGGTTAAATGGTGTAAATCCGTTCAGTAGTTCCTGAGAAAATCAAAAGTAAAATCACATATATAACTGGGCGGAGCCTAACCACACGTCATTGTGAGATCTGATTGGCTGTCAGCACTTCATCCTGGAATTGCTGACAGCCATCTTGGGACCAATATACATGATATTACCCCATTGAAATGCATTGTAGTGAATCAAAAATTTTGAGGGTTACCAAAAGGAGAACTATAAAGGGTGATAACAGACTTTAGTTACATTAGAATTCATTTGTTGATGGTACCATACTAATTTCAGGATTTGTGGTGTGTTCTAAGGTGATTTTACCCTGTGAAAAACCTTCTGCTGGGATATCATGAATCATGTTTGAGAGAAAACTATTTTCACATGCTTGTCCCATAGAGTTTTGGAAGGTGCTCCAGAAGCTAAAATGAGAGCATATTTTCTGTAAATTCACATTATCTTTCTCAGTCATGTGAGAATGAAGTCTGACATTCTCAGTAAAACACGTACATCCAACAAGGGCAGAGACTGTCAGTTGATTCCTTTGTGTTCTACTGCAGCTTCCCAGAGTGTTCTAAAGAACAACTAGAGAGCTAACAGTCTTACTTATGACAAAATTATGGCACACCTGAAGCCATCTTGATTGGAATAAACTGGTAACTCTTAAAACGTTTAATTTAAAAAGGAACAAAATGAGGAGGTTCATTTTGTCATAGAAATTATGGTTAGTGCTGTAGAAAGAAAAATTAGGACATATTTCAAGTGTGATCTCAAATATCTTCCTGTTATATTTCAACAGGAGCAGCCTGTCAGTTGATGCCTTTGTGTTCTACTGCAGCTTCCCAGAGTGTTCTAAAGAACAACTAGAGAGCTAACAGTCTTACTTATGACAAAATTATGGCACACCTGAAGCCATCTTGATTGGAATAAACTGATAACACTTAAAACATTTAATTTAAAATGGAACAAAATGAGGGGGTTCATTTTGCCATAGAAATGAACAACATTCCCAGCACGACCCCCTACACTACACAAGCACCACTGCACTACCCTAAACCCTAAAACACTACCCCCAGCACGACCCCCTTCACTACCTAAACACAACTGCACTACCCTAAACCCTAAAACACTACCTCCAGCACGACCCCCTACACTACACAAACACCACTGCACTAACATAAACCCTAAAACACTACCCCCAGCACGACCCCCTACACTACCCAAACACCACTGCCATACCCTAAACCCTAAAACACTACCCCCAGCATGAACCCCTACACTACCCAAACACCACTGCACTACCCTAAACCCTAAAACACTACTCCCAGCACTACACCCTACACTACACAAACACCACTGCACTACCCTAAACCCTAAAACACTACCCCAGCACTACCCCCTACACTACCCAAGCACCACTGCACTACCATAAACCCTAAAACACTACCCCCAGCACAACCCCCTACACTACACAAACACCACTGCACTACCCTAAACCCTAAAACACTACCCCCAGCATGACTTCCTACACTACCCAAACACCACTGCACTACCCTAAACCCTAAATCTACCCCCAGCACAACCCCCTACACTACCCAAACACCACTGCACTACCCTAAACCCTAAAACACTACCCCCAGCATGACCCCCTACACTACACAAACACCACTGCACTACCCTAAACCCTAAAATACTACCACCAGCATGACCCCCTACACTACTCAAACACCACTGCACTACCCTAAACCCTAAAACACTACCCCAGCACGCCCCTACACCACCCAAACACCACTGCACTACCCTAAACCCAAAAACACTACCCCCAGCATGACCCCCTACACTACCCAAACACCACTGCACGACCCTAAACCCTAAAACACGACCCCCTACACTACACAAACACCACTGCACTACCCTAAACCCTAAAACACTAGAACCCAGCACAACCCCCTACAGTACACCAACACCACTGCACGACCCTAAACCCTAAAACACTACCCCTACACTACACAAACACCACTGCACTACCCTAAACCCTAAAACACTACCCCCAGCACGACCCCCTACACTACACAAACACCACTGCACTACCCTAAACCCTAAAACACTACCCCCAGCATGACCCCCTACACTACACAAACACCACTGCACTACCCTAAACCCCCCTACACTATACAAACACCACTGCACTACTCTAAACCCTAAAACAATACCCCCAGCACGACCCCCTCACAACACAAACACCACTGCACTACCCTAAACCCTAAATCTACCCCAGCACGACCCCCTACACTACCCAAAACCACTGCCATACCCTAAACCCTAAAACACTACCCCCAGCATGAACCCCTACACTACCCGAACACCACTGCCCTACCCTAAACCCTAAAACACTACCCCCAGCACTAACCCCTACACTACACAAACACAACTGCACTACCCTAAACCCTAAAACACTACCCTAGCACTACCCCCTATACTACCCAAACACCACTGCACTAACATAAACCCTAAAACACTACCCCAGCACAACCCCCTACACTACACAAACACCACTGCACTACCCTAAACCCTAAAACACTACCCCCAGCACGACTCCCTACACTACCCAAACACCACTGCACTACCCTAAACCCTAAATCTACCCCCAGCATGACCCCCTACACTACACAAACACCACTGCACTACCCTAAACCGAAAAACACTACAACCAGCATGACACCCTACACTACCCATACACCACTGCACTACCCTAAACCCTAAAACACTACCCCAGCACGACCCCCTAGACTACTGCACTACCCTAAACCCTAAAACACTACCCCCAGCATGACCCCCTACTCTACCCAAACACCACTGCACTACCCTAAACCCTAAAACACTACCCCCAGCATGACCCCCTACACCACCCAAACACCACTGCACTACCCTAAACCCTAGAAAAGAAACCCCCACCCCATGCCCAATCCCCCTTACCTCTCACTCCTCGTGGTTCCTCTCTCCACGTGGTTCCTGCTTCACGTCGTCTCTGAGGGGCAGTGCACGTCGTTGTGAGGAAACGGAACAGCCTCTGTTTCCTTACAACGACGTGGATCATCTACATGTGTTTTAGAACGCATGGTCATTTACCATACATACCTTTACAACAAAATTCGTTGTAAAGGCATGCGTGGTAAATGACCATGCGTTCTAAAAAAATGCGTAGTAATGACTTCGCGATGTACAACGCCTGCGTGGTAATGCATGCGTTGTAATGGTATCGCGAAGTAAAAAAGTCGTTGTAACGGCTGCTTACCGATCGAAGCTGGCCCCTATTCTTCAGTGAGATGTTTATTTGATTAATTAGGAGGAAGGAATGTGTTTTTTTTACCGAAAAGTGCATTCCCGGCTGTTGTATTGTGAAAGTGTCCGCGTGGCCTGGTTTCACTTCCGGTGAGAGAGTGAAAGAGTCTGTTTGGATCTAAAGGAGTTCTGTTGTTGGACGGGACCGGCGCGAAACGTCATCAGAAAACATAGCTAATGGAAAGCGTCCTCCCTGAAGTGTGGAGCAGTGCCATGAGAGGTCAACGAGTGTGCGTCCCACCGCAGTATGACCGTACCGCGTGACCCATGTGCCGCCTCCAGGGTACGGGAGGCAGAAGCGGCATCGCAGGTCCTCTTGAAGACCGTTGTAGCACTAATTCTACATTTTGGTACTAGGGCATTTTAACTTCGTTGTTCCTGCCAGATACAAAGAGGAGATCCTGTGTTATTCAGTGCCCTCGTTACCTTTTTTGTGGGTTGTGGTGCTTGTCACTTCGCTGCCCCGCCGGTGCACACGACTGGGCACCCCACCTCGTGTGCCATCTGCAGGGCCTCTGCCCTCTGATCACTGGTTTTGGTTTCTGGAGTGGCAACATAAACAGTTGCTCCCAAAGGACTAGCCTGAACACTTAGGTGAATATCCCCTGCACCAGCATTCCACGGAAATTCTTTCCTAGCTCTCCCACGTCAACGAGGACGTCATAATAGCACGGCTCCGCTCGCGACACCGTATGACGTCATCGGAGCCATAAGAGGACCTCGTCGGCGTGCTGATGTCAGTTCCACCCATTTTTTCCGTGCCACCGAGGCAAACAGGCGGACCGAGACATTTTCACATGTATACATAGTATAATAAATATATATATATTCACTGAAAAAACCATAGGTTTCAGGCACGTTATAGTTAGAAATTAGCATTTAAAAAACCTTAGAAATTCACTGAAAAAACCATATGTTTCAGGCACGTTATAGTTAGAAATTAGCATTTAAAAAACCTTAGAAATTCACTGAAAAAACCATAGGTTTCAGGGGCGTTATAGTTAGTTGGACATTTCACTCATACAAAACCATAGAAATTCCCCCGTTATAGTTAGTTCAGCTAACTATAACTTGCGCGCCCGCAATGCACTGCTGATGACGTCACATATTACATCACTCATGACATGGTCAGTACATCACTCATGACATCACCGATGACATCTCAAATGACATCACTGATGACATCACTGATGACATCATCCTTGTGATAGAGTGGCAGACCTCCTCTCACCCTAATATAACCTTTGATACACACACTCAAAAATACAAACTGACATTTTCAAAACAATGGACATACCAATACCAGTTACAACACACCTATTCAGTAATTCCAAGATCTACACACACATCCACTCATTCACCAACAGTCCCTATACAGTCACTCATACATGTACTCACTCATCATATGTACTCATACACCTATACATCCTGTTACACACCGCCACTCATCCTTAGAGTTACTCACACACATAGTCACACATGCAAACAAAGTATCAAACATCCATTTACTTGCATATACAGTTATACACACACTACCACACTTACTTCTACAGAAACTTACACATACTTACTCTCTTAAACAATCACTTATAGAAACACCTACTTATTTGTACAGGAACTCTTCCAATCTCTCACTCTCACATATACTCACTTATATACACCAATACTCACATATACTAGTTTAAAACATATGTAGTTACTCATAAAGACACTATTGAGACAGTCATTCACTCACTAACACACCCATACACACACTCATCCACATATACAGTCCTGCACACATGCTGTCTTCAACACATACAAACAGTGAGTCACTCATTCATGCATCTATGCACTAAGTAATACCCCCCACCGAACCATACAGACACTCAGACACTCATACTGATACTCAAAAAACCAACTAATAACCCATATAGACACTCATGTAGCTACTCACCAACCCATGCAGCCACTTATACACAAAGTGAGAGACTGATACAGATATTTTCATATTTAAACATTACTCACTAACCCATGTATTCACTAAGATACACTTAATCAGTCAGTTATACAATCAATTTTACAAAAAAATCATCCATTTAGACACTTATATACCCATTTATTCTTCCATCGACCTTGAGATATACATATATAAAACATATTTAATTTTCAGAAAAACACACATTCACTGGATGATGTCATCAGTGATGTTATCAGTGATGTCATTTGAGATGTCATCAGTGATGTCATGAGTGATGTCACTGACCATGTCATGAGTGATGTAATATGTGACGTCATCAGCAGTGCATTGCGGGCGCTGCGAGTTATAGTTAGCTGAACTAACTATAACGGGGGAATTTCTATGGTTTTGTACGAGTGAAATGTCCAACTAACTATAACGCCCTGAAAGCTATGGTTTTTCAGTGAATATATATATATATATATATATATATATGTGTATATATATACCCACATAAATATATGCATATAAATCTATGAAAACACTATTAAAACAATTAAAAAACACATTGATAATATTAGCAATAGCTTAAAAATTTTAATTAACAAACATAGATTAACAAACAAATCACACTTAATTAAAAATATTAAATCAATATAAACAATAAATGCAAATTAAATAAAACATTACTTTTAGTTATAAATAATATAAACATGTAAGAAAAAATGAGAACTATTTAAAAAACAACAATCAAAAATAAACAGTAGCAAAAGTGTTGGAGTTCAAAGGACTCAGATTGACTATTCTAACTCCAAATTAAGCAAAAGCAAACAAGGTGTTGGACTTTGGAGGGTTAGATTTACTCTCCCCACTTCAAAATGAGCGAAAGCAGGGAAAGTGTTGGACTATACTGTTCCTCAATATTTTTGATTGGACAATATATTTGACACAATATTCATGTAACTTGATATTTTTTTAATTTATATTCTTGTCATTCACCATTCTGTTTCCATTTCAGAATAGCTTGTTTGCCTAAACAAAAGAATAACATTGGAAAATCTTAGATTCAAGTTTCCACATCAACTTTTGGCAGCTGATGTCGTTCAGTTGACCAAATAAGGCCCTGAAAGCACATTAACCTTGGATTGCATAGTCTGAGCAAAAACAGGAAATTATAAACTATTTCTTTCAACATATAATCAAAAAACAAATTATGAAAATAGCTGTAATGAGGGCCACAGGAGGAACAGAAGTGAAAAACAAACCATGAGAAGCAGCTTGATACAACCGCAACTTAGGCAAAGGGACGACACCTCAAGGGAGATAAATCTGATGCAGAATAATCCTATGATAACCAGTTCTCCATATGAATTCTAAAAAGAAACCTTCCCTCTGTGTAAATAAAGACTGAAAAATAGAAAAATCTAAAGCAGAGGAATGGGCTTTCTTAGGTTTCACCTACCAGACAGAGCAAGCTGTCTGGCTGGTTGGAAAATAACTATTTATTTTGGGCTTATCAAAAACTTACAGCGGGCTTAAAGTTGTCCAATGCTTTCTATTGCTTGGCTTTATTGTCACCCTCATTTCTTTGCTTCTTATTCAATGGATTTCCTTGTTCACCATGTGTTGTTCCTCCCCTGGAGCATAGCCTCTTTATTATTCTCTAGGCTGGCTGACTTGGGTCATTCCACTGCTCAATTTTAGGGAAGTACTTTTATCTTTTTCGTGAAGCACTCCATGTGAGTGCATGTGTTTTCCACCTGTCTCCCTCGTGTGGTTCTCTTACCCCTGACGCTTTGTGTAGCTCTTGCTTGTCCGTGTATGTCTCCTCCCACTCCATCCATGCTTTGTGTTGTGCTCTCCTTTGCTTGCTTCTCCCCTCGTCCCTGTTTTTCTCTCCTTCTTGTGCTTCTCCCCCTGTCCTCCGTGTTGCTCCCTTCTTTGTGTGCTGCTTTTCCCCTCCTCACTCACTTGCCTTTGTTTTTCCATTCACCCACTCCTCTGTCTTGCTCCCCTTTTGCCCCTCCAATCCATGTGGGCTTTTTTTGTTTATATTTGTTCTTGGAGGTCTAGCTATTAGATTGCTACCAGATACTAAGCTTAAAACATAAAGCGCTTTAGCCCTACTTTGTTTTCACCGTTTTTTTATTAAGTGTTTTATCTCTGATCGCTAAATATTAAAACAATTATGCACACATCATTGTGTAGGCGTGCACATAAGTGGGGACCCATGAGTATGCTTGAGTGATGGAGCATGCGCCTGCATACATCATCATGCATGCATGGCTCTACAAAATGACACAGCCACTGGTAGCCACTTTATTACCTTTTTTTCTTTTCCTGTTTGGCCATGCAGCACACCATTGGCAGAAAATGCTTTTTTGCTGTTGTTGTACATCATGGCCAAAGGCTCTGGCAATGCCAATATATCCAAAAGGTAAGACTTATTAGCTTTGGCAGTGCTTGTTTACGAGTTAAACTTTACCTATTATACAAAGTGGAAGGTTTTTCCACCAGGCAAATAATGTCTTGCCCTTAGATATTAGAGGTCTAAAGTTAAAATCATAGAGTTATAGAAGATTCTCTGACACCCAGAATCCAACTTACATCCCTTTGTATATCCTTCTTGAAGGGAGAGCGAGAGTGCCTCAGCTGTAACACTGAATGATAAAACCTCTTTCTTTGGGGTGTTGAACATATATACCTGTCCAAATGTGAATACTAGTGAACAAACTGTAGAACCTGCTCTATATTTGTGAAGGCAGCTTCCAGAAACATTGCTATATCATCAATTTACAACTGGCTGAACAAAAGGTCCAAATAAGATGCATAACTTGGACACCCTTGATGGGTTCCTCCCTTGATGGATATCCCCCCCTTGTGTGAATAAGTATACATTGAATCCAAGGTATACTAATAAAGAGATGCAAGCATCTCCTGCCTGAAAGTTCATCCTACTCCATGCTGAAATAAGAACTTCTAGCTCAACATGTCAAAAAGGGTCATCTCAACATCTCAAGACTAAAACATGCCTAACACTTTTATATATTGGTTGCCAGAATTTGATAGTCAGAATTTGATAAAATGATTGGTCTATAAGTGGATGTCTTGCTTGCAGGTTTATCTTGCATCAAAATGTTTCTCAAGACCCACAAGTAGAAGGATGAGGAGACCTTCCCACCAGCAAACAGATAATTAAAAAGCTATTATAGAAAGATTTGTCAAAAAAGACATTTTATATTATTTGGCTTGAACGCCATAATCACCCAAAGGGTGGTACGAACTTTCTTGAATTCTTCCTAGATAAATACCATGACTCACCTGGATGCTGCATCTCCATAAGGATCTGACTGATTGGGCTGGGGTTCCTTACAATCACATAGGTGCCTGGACTCTTCGTAGTAGAGACCTCTTTTCACGTTACTGCTTTTGAGTTTTGGACTTTTTTAAGAAACAGTAATACACTTCGGGGTAGTGTTTTTACAGTGGCACAATCATACTGATGCAACCGTACTCATACTGTATTATATTGGCACATTTGTATAGCACTTCATACCTTTGATGAGGCTACAAAATGGTCCAATTTGCATCGACACTCGGTTACAAACATTGACAAAACATCTGTTGGTTTACTGGAACATTATTTATATAAAAATGTTTGGAGTTAAAGAAGACTTGCTTGTTTATTTAAGGGGTGGTGTTCGAGCAGCAGCTTTTATAATGTTTCAAAATGCAATATTTCAACTTGGAGAGTGTTAGAACTGGGGGTCTATAGTTGGCAGAGGTAGGTACCTTTGTTCAAATAGGGACCCTTGCTTCTAGTCAAGGTAAGGGGGTACACTCCTGAAATAACCCCTGCTCACCCTCTTGGTAGCTTGGCACAAGCAGACAGGCTTAGTTCAGAGGCAGTGTGTAAAGCATTTGTGAACACATACAGTAATCTAGTGACAACACTACAAATGGACACCACACAGGTTGTATTATAAAAATAAGTATCTTTTATATAGATTTACCCCAAGACCATAAATGACATAAATAATCCACAATACTGTACTTTAAAGGTGGTAGAATTAGCTTGAGTCTCTTAAAATAGCAATGCGACACTTTGAGTTCAATGTACCTTAAGATGCGTAACGCAGGGCAACGAAAAGTGTTGCAGGGAAGGTGATGCGGTAGTCCCTTACACGCAAGGTCGGTGATGCGTTGAAGATCTGGTGCAAAAAGAAACAAAGTGGTGTCTTCTTGGGGTTGCGACAACGAAGGGGTGATGCGTGCACGCCCGACGGCCGTGCGGCGATTTCGATGAGTCTTTGGAGCCGCGACAGGCCCTGCGAACGCTTCCCTGGCGATGCGACGGCGTCTGATGCGAGGTCGACGATCTTCTCCTGGGATGCGGGGCGCGCCTCGTGTTGCGATGCGTCGGCGTCTGATGCGAGGTCGATGCTCTGCCCCGGGGATGCGACGGCGTCTGATGCGACGGCGACACTCTTCTCCGGTGCTGCGAGGCGCTTCGAAGGATGCGGTGTGCTTCTTCGGGGATGCGCCGGCGTCTGCTGCGACGTCGACACTCTTCTCCGGCGATGCGATACTCAGCGGCTGCGGCGACACGCTTCTTCGTGTTGAGTCGCGCTTCCAGCTCCCAGAGACACGCAAGTGTGTCAGAAGGTCCAATTTCCCAGCAAGGGAACACAGGGGGAGCTGGTGGGTGAAGTCTGTTGTCCCTGAGACTTCAGCAGGAGGCAAGCTCTAAAATCAAGCCCTTGGAGATCCTTCACAAGTTGATGAAAGTACACACAAAGTTCCTCTCTCCTTTCTTTGGTAGTCAGGCAACCACTGCAGGCAGATCCCTCTCAGCTTAGGGATAGTCTTCTCCTCAGTTTCTTCTTGGTTCCGCTCCTCAGCAAAGGTTTCTTCTTGTTTCCCAAAAGTGATCTAATTTCCTAGGGGTCTGGGTCCCCTTTTATACACCTTTTCTCTTTGTTCTCTGAAGGCAGAGAGGCCTTTGCCTAGTCCAAAACCAGTTCTGGTCAGTCCTGGAGCACTTTGTTTACAGGACTCCTTCTGTCCTTTCAGAATGTGGGGCAGAGTGCTCAGTCGCCCGGCAGGAGGTGGAGCCAGCATTGTGGAAGGCAGGCACAGCCCTATTCAGACCCAGGTGCAACTCCTCCCTCCACTCTGGATGCAGATCTCTCTATTCAGCCCTGTGCTGACTCACCCTGTCTCCTGTAGCCACCCCCAGCCCCTGTCACTCAAACTCCAGACAAGGAATACACAACCTAGCAGAGGCAGGCTTGGATAGTTAGGCAAGAAAATACCCACTTTCTAAAAGTGGTATTTTCAAACACAGAATGTTAAAACCAACTTCACTAAAAGATGTATTTTATCATCCTGAGTTCAGGCATACTAAATTCGTTTTTCTACCATGTTCCCTGGGTCAGTTAGGATTATAAGGTGTAATAATCAAACTGCCCATTCTGGCCTATGGAGAACAGGTAGCCTTGCAATAGTGAAAAACGAAAATGGCTGTAATTCACTATTAGGACATGCCACACACACCAGGGCATGTCCTACCTTATACTTACAATGCACCCTGCCCTTGGGCCTACTTTAGGGGTGACCAACATGCAGTAAAGGGAAGGGTTAGGGCCTGGTAAGTCGGTGCACTCACCAAGTCGACATGGCAGCCTAGGCTGCACACAGACTCTGCAATGGCAGGCCTGAGACACATTTTACAAGCTGCTTCTGTGGGTGGCACAACCAGTGCTGCAAGCCCACCAGCGGCATTGGATTTACAAGCCCTGGGCACACTCAGTGCACTGTACTAGGGACTGACAAGTAAACCAATCATCCAATCATGGAGTCACTAATACATACATCAATTTACAATAGGGAGCACTTGCACTGTGGCACTGAATAGCAGTGGCACAGTGCCCAAAGCATCTAAACCAGCAAAAACAGATCAATAACATTGGAGGCATCATAAAAAAATGGAAGGGAGACCCACGCCAAGGATGCCAGGTCTAACACGTGTCCCCTCCAGCTGAAAAGTGGGGAGAACTACCCTACATCATGGGAGTTCTCTTCACTAAGGCGGAAAAATCTGGACAGACCATCAGCATTGGCGTGTTCTGTACCAGGGCGGTGTTCCACCGTGAAGTCCATCCCCTGTAGGGAAATGGACCACCTCAACAGCTTTGGATTCTAACCCCTCATCTGCATCAACCATCTGAGGGGCCTGTGGTCTGTCTGAACCCAGAAGGGAGTCCCAAACAGGTATGGTCTCAGCTTCTTCAGTGCCCAGACCACAGCAAATGCCTCACGCTCAATAGCACTCCACCTCTGTTCCCGTGGAAGTAACCTCCTGCTAAGGAAGGCTACAGGTTGGTCTAGGCCCTCCTCATTCATCTGTGACAAAACAGCCCCCACACCATGCTCTGAAGCGTCTGTCTGAATGATAAACTCTTTGGAGAAGTTGGGGGCCAGGAGCACGGGCGCCGTGCACATGGCTGTCTTCAAGGTGTCAAAAGCTTGTTGACAGGTGTCAGTCCAAATCACTCTCTTGGGCTGCTTCCTGGAAGTCAGCTCTGTCAAGGGTGCAACAATGCTGCCATACCCCTTGACAAATCTCCTGTAATACCCGGTGAGTCCTAGGAAGGCTCTCACCGCTGTCTAGGTCTTGGGGGGCTCCCAAGCCAGAATGGTATCTATCTTGTGCTGTAGGGGCGCCACCTGCCCGCTCCCAACCTGGTGTCCCAAGTACACCACAGAACCCTGCCCGATCTGGCACTTACTCGCCTTGATCGTGAGGCCTGCCCTCCGCAGCGCCGTCAACACTTCCCAGAGGTGGCGCAGATGTTCTTCCCAACTGGCGCTGAACACTGCGATGTCATCCAGGTAGGCGGCACTGAACTCTTCCAGTCCAACCAACACCTGGTTGACCAACCTCTGAAAGGTGGCAGGGGCATTCTTCATCCCAAAGGGCATCACCCGGAATTGGTAGTGCCCATCTGGTGTGGAGAATGCTGACCTCTCCTTTGCCCCATCAGTCAAGGCGATCTGCCAGTACCCAGACGTTAAGTCAAACGTACTGAGGTACCGGGCAGCCCCTAACCGATCTATGAGCTCATCAGCTCTGGGGATGGGGTGTGCGTCAGTCCTGGTGACGGAATTGAGTCCCCGGTAGTCCACACAGAACCGGAGTTCGGGTGTGGCACCAGGCGCGGTAGCCTTTGGGACCAAGACCACTGGGCTGGCCCAAGGGCTGTGAGAGGACTCAATTACCCCCAATGCAAACATCTTGGAGACCTCCTCCTTGATGCAAGCTCTCACCCTGTCAGTCACCCTGTAAGCCTTGTGCTTGACAGGAAGACTGTCCCCAGTGTCCACATCATGGACGCACCAGTCAGTGACACTAGGAACCAGGGAGAACAGGTCAGGAAACTGCCCCAACAGTTGGCGACAGTCACCTTGCTGCTCAGGTGTCAGGGAGGTAGAGAGGTTCACACCCTCCACTGATCCATCTTGCTCTTGGGCTGACAGGAGGTCAGGAAGAGGCTCAGTCTCCTCCTCCTCCATCCCAGCATCTGTAGCTAGAGCATGCCCACTTGGGACCTCTCCAAGTGGGGCTTCAGGCGGTTGACGTGCAGGACCAGCAAGGGGTTCCTGGGAGACCGCATGTCCACCAAGTAGGTAACAGGACTCTTGCGCTCCACCACCTCAAAGGGTCCAGTCCACTTATCCTGGAGCGCACAGGGCTCCACTGGGGCCATGACCCAAACTTTCTGACCAGGTTGAAGCTCAACCAGAGTGGCATTCTGGTCGTACCACCGCTTCATTTCCTCCTGGCTGGCTTCCAGATTTGCCTCAGCAAGTTGCCTGAAACGCCTAGTTTGGTTCCTGAAGGCCAGCATGTAGCTATATACATCCTGGGGAGGTTTCCTGGGAGATTGCTCCCAGCCTTCCTTGACCAAACTCAGAGGTCCTCTCACTGGGTGACCATACAGCAGCTCAAAGGGGCTGAACCCTAGAGACTTCTGTGGCACCTCACGGTATGCAAAAAGAAGGCCTGGCAAGAGGACGTCCCACTTACGCCTCATGGGTTCTTCCAGACCCATAATCATGACCTTCAGGGTCCGGTTGAATCTCTCAACCAACCCATTTCCTTGGGGGTGGTAAGGAGTGGTGAACTTGTACGTTACACCACACTCCTGCCACAGGGACTTCATATACTTGGATATAAAGTTAGTACCTCTGTCAGACACCACCTCTTGAGGGAACCCCACACGGGAGAAAATTCCCATCAGTGCCCGTCCCACCACGGGGGCCATCACTGTCCACAGAGGGATGGCTTCAGGGTACCGGGTGGCATGGTCCACCAAGACCAGGATGAACCTGTTGCCCATGGCTGTCTTGGGGTCCAGTGGCCCCACAATGTCAATACCCACCCGTTCAAAGAGGGTGCTGACCACAGGGAATGGCTGGAGAGGAGCCTTGTGCTTCCTCCCACTCTTTCCACTTGCCTGGCAAGTCTGACAAGTCCTGCAGTGAGTGGCGGCACTCCTGCGCATCTGGGGCCAAAGAAATGGGTGACAAGCCTTTCAAAGGTCTTGTCCTGCCCCAGATGTCCTGCTAAAGGCACATCATGAGCCAAACCCAGTAGGAAGGCTCTGAAGCGCTGGGGTACCACCAGCACACGGGGTGACCCAGGCTCAGCAACCTTAGGCTCGCTATACAGGAGACCATTCTCCCAGTAGATCCAATGTGATCCAGACTGATCACCTGCTGCCTGGTCTGTGGCCTGTTGCCTCAGACCCACGAGAGAAGGGCACTTGTTCTGCTCCTCGCAGAACTCCTCCCTGGAGGGTCCTCCATCTTGCTGCCAATGGGTCAGCTCAGGCAGGTCCCCCAGTTCAGCTACCTGTTCCCCTGTAGGCTCCAGGGCATCCCCCTCAGGGTCTGCCTCCTCCTGGACCGTGGGAACTTCGGGGGCCGGTTTCCCACGCCCCCTGCCTCTTCTCTCTCCGGCAGGCACCTGGGTCTCCCTCTCAGGCTGCAGGTCCTCTTGAACACCTCTGGCTGCCATGGACCGGGTGGTCACACACGCCCAATCAGGCAAGCCCAACATCTCCAAATGAGCACTCCGCTCCACCTTAGCCCAAGGGGAGCTCTCCAAATCGTTCCCTAACAAACAGTCAACAGGCATGGCTGGCCTCACAGCTACTTGAAGAGTACCAGAGACCCCCCACTCAAAGGGAACCTGAGCCACCTTGCAGTGGCTCTCTGTGTTGTCAGCGGCAACAACTGGATAGAATGCATCAGGGACCACCTGCTCTTTAGACACCAGGTGACACTTGACAGCTGTCACACTGGCTCCTGTGTCTCTCAGAGCCTCCACCCTTTGGCCATTGATGGTCACCCACTGCCTGTATTTCTTAGTGTTCTCAGGCAGATGGGTCCTAGGGACCATCTCAGAGTCTCCTAAAGAGACAAGGGACAATATTATAGGATCCCACCCACCTTGGGCACCCACCTCCTCCCCCAGGGCTACACTAGCCAACTGCCGGGGGACTGCACCAGGGGGTGCTGGCTTTCCAAACAAAGGGCACTGGGGTTCATTGGCCCTGTGGCCTAGGGCGCCACATCTGTAGCACATCAGGGGTCCCCTATGAACAGGTGGACCTGTCGGGGCCCCGTGCTTTTTCTCAGGGGGAGGCTGGGAACCTTTCCCTTGGTTCCCTTGGGGTTTACTTTGGGGCCATCTCTGGAACTCCCTCTGTTTACCCTTGTCCCCCCCACTCCTCTGCTGGGGACCCTGCCCACCCTTGGCGGAGTCTCCCACGTGACCCTTGTAGACCCGGGTGCTCACCCAGCGGTCCGCCTCCTCAGCAAGCTGCCTAGGGTTAGTCAGCCTACTGTCAATCAGGTGCTGGCGTAGCTCAGGAAAACAATTACTGGACAAGTGCTCCCATGCAATCAAATCAAAGAGCGCCTGAAAATCATTTGATTTGCTACCCTTTACCCAACCATCCAAGGCTCTGCAAAAAAGGTCACATATTCAACCCAGGTACTGTTTTCAATCTTCTTACAGTTCCTGAACCTCTGCCTACAGAGTTCAGGAGTCAACCCATACCTGGTCATCAATGCATTTTTCATGTGGCTGTAGGAATTATAGACTTCAGAGGGCAAGTCCAACAAGGTATCCCGTCCCTCACTAAGGAACCGACCCCACAACCCCGCTCCCCAATCCTTCTCAGGGATCCGGTGGGAAGTCATGGCTACCTCATAGGCCTTGAACCATTGCCCAATATCATCATTCTTAAAAAACTCCTTAACCACATCCTTAGTAATATACACCCTGGCCTCACCAGGCACTGACGGTGTGCTGCCACCAGAGGGAGTAATCTCTAACTTCTTGGCTCTAAACTCCATCTCCCTCAAACTTTTTTCATGCTCATGATCCATTCTTTTCTCCTCTAAGGCCAACTTTCTAGATTGCAATTCAAATTCTAACTGCCCCTTGAACTTGAGCTTGGTCAGCTCCATTTCATGCATCCTACTCCTTTCTCTGTCCTCCAGCTCTTCTGGGGACAGACCTTGGGCAGAAACACTGCTACCTATGGGGGAAGATGCTCTCTTCTCCCCTGGACCCACTGGCCCATCCAGCTGCTCATCTGCATTATCAGCCCCCTCCTCATTCTCAGGGGTTTTCCTTGCTTCAACCCAGGCCCTCAGCGCCTTTTGGATCTCCTCCTTCTTGGAGAGACCGGTCATTGAAACTTTGAACTTCCTGCAGAAGTGCTTGAGCTGGTTAACGGTGTAGCATTCTAGTTTCTCCTCTTCCCAATCATTATCAACAGATACTACGGATGCTGCTGTATCCATGGTGATTAAACTTGGCAGTTTTTAGCAAAAATAGGACGTCCCAAAAAAGAATATCTACCAAAAGTATGTGGTTGCGTTATGGTCTGCACTCACTAGGTAGTGTTCACCAATCACTGTACATGAGTCACAAATGCAAGTCCAGAATCCCCACCGCTGACCACCAATGTTAGAACTAGGGGTCTCTAGTTGGCAGAGGTAGGTACCTTTGTCCAAATAGGGACCCTTGCTTCTAGTCAAGGTAAGGGGGTACACTCCTGAAATAACCCCTGCTCACCCTCTTGCTAGCTTGTAGCTTGGCACGAGCAGACAGGCTTAATTCAGAGGCAGTGTGTAAAGCATTTGTGAACACATACAGTAATCTAGTGACAACACTACAAATGGACACCACACAGGTTGTATTATAAAAATAAGTATCTTTTATATAGATTTACCCCAAGACCATAAATGACATAAATAATCCACAATACTGTACTTTAAAGGTGGTAGAATTAGCTTGAGTCTCTTAAAATAGCAATGCGACACTTTGAGTTCAATGTACCTTAAGATGCGTAACGCAGGGCAACGAAAAGTGTTGCAGGGAAGGTGATGCGGTAGTCCCTTACACGCAAGGACGGTGATGCGTTGAAGATCTGGTGCAAAAAGAAACAAAGTGGCGTCTTCTTGAGGTTGCGACAACGAAGGGGTGATGCGTGCACGCCCGACGGCCGTGCGGCGATTTCGATGAGTCTTTGGAGCCGCGACAGGCCCTGCGACACGCTTCCCTGGCGATGCGACGGCATCTGATGCGAGGTCGACGATCTTCTCCTGGGATGCGGGGCGCGCCTCGTGTTGCGATGCGTCGGCGTCTGATGCGAGGTCGATGCTCTGCCCCGGGGATGCGATGGTGTCTGATGCGACGGCGACACTCTTCTCCGGTGCTGCGAGGCGCTTCGAAGGATGCGGCACGCTTCTTCGGGGATGCGCCGGCGTCTGCTGCGACGTCGACACTCTTCTCCGGCGATGCGATACTCAGCGGCTGCAGCGACACGCTTCTTCGTGTTGAGTCGCGCTTCCAGCTCCCAGAGACACGCAAGTGTGTCAGAAGGTCCAATTTCCCAGCAAGGGAACACAGGGGGAGCTGGTGGGTGAAGTCTGTTGTCCCTGAGACTTCAGCAGGAGGCAAGCTCTAAAATCAAGCCCTTGGAGATCCTTCACAAGTTGATGAAAGTACACAGAAAGTTCCTCTCTCCTTTCTTTGGTAGTCAGGCAACCACTGCAGGCAGATCCCTCTCAGCTTAGGGATAGTCTTCTCCTCAGTTTCTTCTTGGTTCCGCTCCTCAGCAAAGGTTTCTTCTTGTTTCCCAAAAGTGATCTAATTTCCTAGGGGTCTGGGTCCCCTTTTATACACCTTTTCTCTTTGTTCTCTGAAGGCAGAGAGGCCTTTGCCTAGTCCAAAACCAGTTCTGGTCAGTCCTGGAGCACTTTGTTTACAGGACTCCTTCTGTCCTTTCAGAATGTGGGGCAGAGTGCTCAGTCGCCCGGCAGGAGGTGGAGCCAGCATTGTGGAAGGCAGGCACAGCCCTATTCAGACCCAGGTGCAACTCCTCCCTCCACTCTGGATGCAGATCTCTCTATTCAGCCCTGTGCTGACTCACCCTGTCTCCTGTAGCCACCCCCAGCCCCTGTCACTCAAACTCCAGACAAGGAATACACAACCTAGCAGAGGCAGGCTTGGATAGTTAGGCAAGAAAATACCCACTTTCTAAAAGTGGTATTTTCAAACACAGAGGGCCATATGTAGGTAATTTCTATTTACCGATTCCTAAATACCGAATTTTACCGATTCGGTATTTAAGAATCGGTAAATAGAATGTAGGTAAACATTCGGTAAATTTTACCGATTCGGTAATATTCGTTATTACCTATTCGGTATTTACCGAATCGGTAATAATGAATACCTTCCCATTCATTCCTATGGGCCTGGAGGCCCATAGGAATGAATGGGAAGCCATTCACTATTACTGATTCGGTAAATACCGAATAGGTAATAGGGGGAGCATATACAAGGGTGGCAGGGTGTCAAATTGACACCCTGTTGCACCCCTGAATCGTGCATGTCTGCACATGTGGCGCACATACATGCCCTAAGGGCATGTATGTCTGCCACATGGCACTTTTAAAAAAGCACAAAATTGCTTTTTAAAAGGTATTCGGTATTTACCACCAACTTGTAGTTGGTGGTAAATAACGAATCCTTAAACCAAAAATGCACTCACTTGAGTGCTCCCTACATAGGATTTAAGGAATCGGTAATTTACCGATTCCTTAAAATAACGAATCGGTAAATTACCGACTCCTTAAATCCGGCCTCCTACATCGCAAAGGGCTAAATACCGGTCGGTAACGGGAAATTTACCGATTTTCGGCCGTTACCGACCGGTATTAGCCCACCTACATATGGCCCAGAATGTTAAAACCAACTTCACTAAAAGATGTATTTTATCATCCTGAGTTCAGGCATACTAAATTCGTTTTTCTACCATGTTCCCTGGGTCAGTTAGGATTATAAGGTGTAATAATCAAACTGCCCATTCTGGCCTATGGAGAACAGGTAGCCTTGCAATAGTGAAAAACGAAAATGGCTGTAATTCACTATTAGGACATGCCACACACACCAGGGCATGCCCTACTTTATACTTACAATGCACCCTGCCCTTGGGCCTACTTTAGGGGTGACAAACATGCAGTAAAGGGAAGGTTTAGGGCCTGGTAAGTGGGTGCACTCACCAAGTCGACATGGCAGCCTAGGCTGCACACAGGCTCTGCAATGGCAGGCCTGAGACACATTTTACAAGCTGCTTCTGTGGGTGGCACAACCAGTGCTGCAAGCCCACCAGCGGCATTGGATTTACAAGCCCTGGGCACACTCAGTGCACTGTACTAGGGACTGACAAGTAAACCAATCATCCAATCATGGAGTCACTAATACATACATCAATTTACAATAGGGAGCACTTGCACTGTGGCACTGAATAGCAGTGGCACAGTGCCTAAAGCATCTAAACCAGCAAAAACAGATCAATAACATTGGAGGCATCATAAAAAAATGGAAGGGAGACCCACGCCAAGGATGCCAGGTCTAACAGAGAGCATGAGAGTAGTTGCTCTCCCTCCATGCTAAGCACCCACTGCCAATTATCTATATGATTGACATTTGAATTGAGTAATTTATGTACACTTGGTATAGGAGTGCACAGGCAGTTCTTTAGCTACCCGAACTAAAAATGTCTGTTTCTTATATTTCACTTTCTTGTTTCCCTCTTTTGCGTGTTCAGATTGAATATGGTAATTATGAGTTGTTTTCTGGTTGCACTTCTAGCTCTTTTGGTTTTCTTGTGTGAGCATTTTTACTTTTTTGTTTTTCTGATAAGTTTGAATGTTTTGTATTGCGTCATGGAGTGTCAAGAGCTTGAAATCTCCTACTGAAAAGGAGGGAGTTCTCACTTATCTACATAGAATTAATGTAAAGAAAGTCCTCTTGCGTAAATCTTTAAATATTAAAGTTGTATTTCACATTGTGATATGGAAAGCAGGTGAACTGTGATTGATTTAAAGATGAGAAATCCTCCATTAGGTTTTTCAAATGTCTATGGCCATGCGCAAGTAAATTATGAAAAGCATTGCTATTAGACTGGTGTCTTGTCCTAATGATAATTTTTTATTGGGGGATGATTGCAGCTACATTTTGGATACTGTTTACAGGGGTTAGAGATTACACATTTTTTCCCTGGTGCATGTTTCACAATAAAGAGCATATTACATTTTTGTTAGTCAACATCTAACTGAATGTATATTGAATGTGGAAATTGTCTCCATATTAATTTTGGAGCATGCACTACTATTTGTAGATATTGATTTTATTTCCAGGAGGCTTTAATCTGCACTTTGGATGCTTAATACTTCTTTAGTGAAAGATAAAATATTTGATTGAGAGTTTGACAATTTTGCAAATAAATATTTTAGTTGTAATGAGTCTGATATTCTAAATATGTAGGTGCTATGGGATGCCTTTAAAGCTTCCTTTAGAGGTTCTATTATTAATTTTGTCACAAACAAAAATAAATGCTAGGAAACACTCAAGAGTTGCCTCTGAATATTAAAACTATTGACTATATATATTATACCTCACATAGTACAGATTCTTTGGATAATCGTATTAAGAATACAATTTATTTTAATAAGATATGTACTTAGAGTGTGTTATTGGCTAAAAATGAATGCTAGATATTATGGTGGTAAATGCAAGCCTGCAGCTTTTGACCAATTATCGTAACACTAAAAGAGACAAATTGCATATTAAATCCATCATAACTGTGAAAGGTATATCTATTTTAAAGATACTGAGATTTCTGAACCTTTTGTCAACTTTTATTTGGAACTATATACTCCAGAGCATATTCTTTCTCAATAGTTTGACCAAATTTGTCAAATAATCATAGAAGGTCAGAGGAGATACCAGATATGCCCTCCTTAGATGAAGATTCTAGTTAGAACAATATATTCAAGGTCTTAACTAAAATTAAGAAAGCTTGTCTGTACTGTTATCATATTGAATTTCATTTTTAGTTTTCAATAGTCCTAGCACCTATATTTTATTCATTTTTTAGTTCCTTTAATTTAAGCAATCAACCCGAAGGTTTCTTTTTCAAAGGTTATGGTGTGTTTGATTCTGAAAAATGATAAACATACTGCATGTTGTTAAAATTATAGAAGCCTTTTTGCTTATAGATGTAGAGTGTAATATATTTGCTACATTATTGGCCATACAGTTGGAAGCTTTTCTTATACAAGCTCATACAGTCAGATTAATCAATGGATTTATCAAAAATGGCTATATTTTAAATAAATCAAGAATTCTTCTAGCTATTAGTCATGCTTCTCCTAAATTGAAGTCAGCCAGAGTGGTTATGACTTTTGATGCTGAGAATGGGCAGTGGCGGCCACCGCAAAATGAATTTGGGAGGTAGGATGGGGGAAAGGGGAATTTAAGTTAAATAATTTTTAAAACGTCCCTGTTACTGCCGCTGCCTCGACGCCGACAGCCGCCTCAGTGCTTCTCTCCCGGCAGTCACTGGGAAAGCATAGGCTCCCCACCCAATTCAGACGCTGCTCTCATGCTATGAGAGTAGCGCCAGGATTGGTCTGAGCGGCCTGGTCTGCCTCTCAGACAGTGCCTGGGAGCCTGTGGCTTATCTCCAACCCAGCTGTGCAACTCAGCTGGGTTGGAGAAATAGAAGTGTGCATGTCTGTTTGGCCAGCCTAAGACGGCCGGCTAAACTGACATGCAAACTTCTAAGTGCCCACCACTTCTCCCTGTCATGGCCCGGCCTGGCTTCGCCCTACACAGGTATGACTCAGGCAGAGCCAGTCACAGAAAAATAAAATTATATTATAGTGTTATCATTTTATTTTTCTGTGACTGACTCTGACGAGTGGGGTGACGCTCCTGTGCCATTACGGAGGAGCTGCCCCTGAGAATGGGGCCTTTGATTGGGGAGGAATTTTAAAATAATGTCACTACAATGAAATGGTAAAGGTCTTAAATTCTTACAATTTGTATCCTAATTATTTTCATCCCTAAGAACATTCATTTTTGTCATTAGAATTGATTGTCCATATTTCCTATTAAAAAAAGAACTAGAAAATGTTGTCCTTTATCTCTACGCCATTTTGTTTTATCTTTGGAAACGAATTTGGTTAAATTAAAACAAAATCTGTCCGTAGACATTTTACATTTTTGGATAAGAAGGTTAAACATTTGGCCAGTATGTTTCCAAGCCAGAATGTACAATACAAGTCTATTTTTGATGAACTAGGTCAGCACTCTAGTGTTTCTGTCTATCAGCTGAATATAGATAAGTCAGAGGTGTTATATTTTAATATACATACTAATAAATCTTTTTTTGTCCATATGGTCTTACTTGAAATTAATTTAAAATAACATCTCTGGGTATATGGTTTATAATCTCCATTAGCAATACATTAAAGTTTAATTTAGAACTTATTAATACAATTGTGTACAATTTGATGAAAATGGCTCCCTTTTTATTTGTCGTGGTGGGGATGGTTATACACAATTAGGTTGATGTTTGTCCTAATTATTAATTGTATATTATCTGGGCTTCCAATTACAATTCCTGTCTACTCTTTTAGAAAATTAGATAGTAAGTTGTTGAAATTTTTGGGGAGCAAGAAAAGGTTGGGGATTTTAATAAACTTAAATTAACCAAAACAAACGGTGGCATTAATCTTCCTAGTTTTCTACTAACCATTCTGCTTTCTTTGTGAGGCAACTGAGGCAATGGTTGGCTGATGTTCGTCTTTTGGATTCCTCTATGTGGCTGAGATTAGGAAATAGCTTTATTCACAATTTTCTTTTTAAGAAATAATACATTTGTTGCGTAAATCACATACTATGCATATTCAACCTGTTACAGTTACTTTTTCAATTTAGAACCCACCTTAGTCAGAGGTCTGAATGAAAAGGAGCAATTTTTTTATTGCATTAGTTGATTTGATAAGAAGATTAAGATAAATGATAGAGTTATTAATTGAGAGAGTTGGAGTGCAAAAGAAATTCACTGGGTCAATCAATTAATAAAAGATGAAAAGTTTTTCTCTTAAGGCAATTTTAAAAATATGGACAACTTACTCACCTTTTTGAATGTCATTTTTAACAAACTTGGTACAATTATTAAATCTCTTCAATTCCCTATTTATGGGTCAGGAAGGACACAGGCCCTCTCCAGCAATACTTTAATACAACACTTTTAGCTCAAGGCTTCGATCACAGAAAAACGTGCCAGGCCCTCCTTTACAGTTATAGAAGAGTCAAACACTAAATTATAGTAGCAATGTGATTTCAATTGTACTCACTTGATTCAAATCTGAAAAACGTTGTGAACAAGAACTCAATCTGCATCTCTGGCTACCAGCAATACCCAGACCATTTTTTAATTCACAATAAGTTATTTCTAACTTTGTTTGAGTTATGTAAAAAGAAAGAACGAGATAATGATAAATGATGGTCTAGTTCATTTTCTTTAAGTCATATTTTATTTTACTGCCCTCTGTTTTTTGAATTTTTGCGTGGGTATGAGAGCTGAGCATTCTGAGATTATCAATTTGACTATGTACTAATCTTTTTTCTAATATTATCTGAAGGTCTCACCTAGAACAGTAGCCATATTTACTAAGCCATTGCATTGTCCTTGCATCATGCAAGGCAACACAATAGGGTGACCAGACGGTCCCGGTTTTTCACTCGCTGTCCTGGGACTTTTCAGGAAATTTAGCTCCTGTCCCGGTTTTTAGAGAGGGTCTTCTGAAAACGGCATGAGGTGATTTTTTATGTTTTACAAAGCAGGGATAGTTAGCAGCTGTTTCAAGAAAGCAATTTAATTAACAGGCAAACTTCTGGGTTTAAAAATTGCATTTTATGTATGGTCTAACTGCCTGCTCTCGAATTCTCTGCTAAGGAGCGCTGTCATTCTGTGCGCTTACTTGAAATAAAACTGTAGTCCTTCTTCTATTTTCGTGAAATGTCCCGGTTTTTGGCTTTACAATTCTGGTCACCCTACAACACAAGGACAGCGTAAAGGCTTCAGTAAGATTAACGCAGCGATTTGTGCTGCTTTGTAAACAAATATAACCCAACACAGCAGCTTGCGCGGAGTTACATTACATTTCGAGCTGGTAGGCATTCCATGGGTGGAGTATGGGAGTTCCAGAGTATCCATCAATGGATTTGATGCAATTCCAGATTGACAAAAATGTGTAAATTTGGGATTGCATTAAATCAGTATGCCTGCCAGAGGATGGCGTAATAAGGAGAAAATAATTATTTTCTCCTCACTATTTCCTTTTTTTTATGCATGATGCTCATTTCTTTCGTGTAGGAAGGTATCCCTTCCTTCACAAAAAGCAATCCTGCCCTAATGCACTATAGTGCAATGATGCCTGCTTTGGCACTATGCAGCACACACTGCGTCGCCAAAGGACAGAACAGAAATGCTCCATATCTTTATAAATATGGAGCATTTCTGTTCTCTTCCTTTCACACATTGCAGCGCAGCAAGCTCCCTTGCTGCGCTGCATTGCATGAAACAATAGTAAATATGCCTCTCAAAGTTTCATTGTAGATCTTTTAATAGTGATTGTCTTGCAATTACTTTCCACTAATTAGAAGAATAGTAGAATACTACTATTATTATATTAATACTACTGTTAATACTCTCTTACGCGGCCTGGTGGAATTTTCGATTGGATAGAGTTATTATACACTCCTTGCCATTAGTAATTAAACCTTTGACATGATAGTTATTTAAACCCTTACAATTTAATGATTCAGGAAATGTTTCTTTAATAAATAGAGAGGTGGGTGAACCTCCATAATTTATCATTTTAATTTATTTTAAAATGTTTTTTTTTTTTACCTTGTTTTTTCCACCACCTTTTCTTACCAACACCCTATACTGGAATGTGTATCATAAAATTTGTGAAGTCTGTGTACATCAATTGTGGTGGTTATATAAAGTCATAAGTAAATGTGCCTCCAGTGTAACCCCCAGAAAGTAATTGTCAGTTTATCTGGGTTTATTGTCCAAAATATCTGACTTCGCAAGTAAACATGTTCGGCACTGATAACACAGTTCTGCTTATCAAAGTCAGAAATCAGCTCTCAAAGATTCCTTCTAGGCTTGAGAAGATTTTGCACTTTTGGGAAATTTTCAATGAATCCCCAGGAATCTCCTTTAAATGTACTCCTACTTCCCAAAATGTAGTCTTGCAGATTTTCATCTAGGAAGATATTCTGCATGTGTAAAGTATGTGGAAATGTGAATTTGCAAATCTCACTTGTTTTCCCCACATAATAGAAAATATTTCTCGCTTTGGAGACAATCTTTCTTGTATATTCACCACCCAAAAGAAACCTACCCCGAATTATTCGGCATTCCTTTCATTCCTTCCCCTAAAAAGGCACTAACTTGAGACTTTATCAACTGGGAATTTCATGTTTCCAGGAGTGCTAAACTACCTGAAAAATATTTGTGACCACTCCAAAATGTACAAGTTTATGGGTGTTTGCTGCATTTTCCTTGGCATCCTTTCAAAGTAACTGCTGCTTTCTTTCTCCCAAATCAAAACAACAGAGAAAAACCCACCACACTGCATATTTTGCTCTATCATATGTGCACATTGCACTTCAGAAATTCCACTGATGCACATTTTATGATTCTGGGTGTGGAATTTTGAGCCACAAAGTTAAACATAGGTTAACAAAAACCTATATGAACCTAGCCCCTTTTGTTTATATGCAGTCATTGCACTTTGGGGTAGAGATTGGTTTTTGGGAATGTGTGCTGTGGATTTTGTAATGAAGCACAAGAGTTAATATAGAAAAACTAAAATAATACTTATTTCACTTTTTGGATAGTGCTACAGGCCCTTCTTGGCGTGACAGTCACTAAAGATTCCTTGTCGATAGACTTACTGTCCCTTGAGTACACAGTATTGAAGGGGGGTGGAGGTGTTTCATAGTGATCATGACACCATGGTTCACATTGGTAACAGTATTCATTCTCTGGCATCAAAAAGCCCAGTCTCCCATTTTTAGGTCTTACCTAAAGACATCTTGTGGTCAATACCAAAAACTTAATGTGGGCCAAGAGCCAGTCCATTCCTTAGCATTGGTTCATTTTACTGTCACTCCCATGTGATTGCTTCTTACTCAGTGGCTTTCCTTCCTCCTCTTGTATTTGTCTCTCTCCTGGAACATAACTTCTTTACCATCAATTTGACTGGATGACTTGTACCCTTTCAATGCTTTATTCAGGGAAGTGCTTTTTTTCTATTTCATTCAGAGAAAGCATGTTTTTTCTTGAGAGAGCATGTGTTTTCTTGCTCTCTCCCTCGTGTGTTGCTCCCGTCTCCCCCACCCTCAGCTCGCCCACTGATTCCCCCACTTGGTCTTCCTGCTGCCTTCCCCACTTATGTGCTCTGTGTTGCTCCCTCCTCCCACATACTGTCCATTGATTCCCCCAACCTGGCTTTCTTTCCCCCCCCCCTCAGCCTTAATCTCGTCGGCCCCCCTCAACCTTAATTTCGTCCATTGCTGTACCCATCCAATCTCCGTTTCTTCCTTGCAACCGCTCCTCTGTTGCACTGATATATCTCACATTACTTAAAATATTTTGTTTTTCAATTTTTTAGGAAGCCCTGGCAGCTACCAGTTGCTGCTGCCCCCCTTTTAAAAAAAAAAAGGTACCTCGATTCAAGTAATTAATTTTTTTTTTGTTTACTGCTCTAAGTTGCACCCGCCATCTTGGAACTATAAATTAAAAAATAAATAGATAAAATGGTGCCCACGTCATTCTGTTGGCCCATACATGCTTAGTTACACATGCATGCATACGCAGTTATATATTTCAGTCATAATAAATGTCAATTCAAGTAATTATAGGAAATGTTGATCTATGTACATGCCCTATGAACCAATTAACACGTTTTTTGGCAGAAGTATCAGCAACTTCAAAATGATGTTGCTGATTGTATTTTTATGACCATGTTACCAGGGACGGATTGGTAATGTGGGCACTCGGGCATTGGCCGAAGGGCCGGTGCCTCAGTGCCCTCTGTGGGCCGTTTTTTCCCCCTTTCCCAGTCCGCAGAGAGCACTGGACAGGGAGAGGAAAGCAGCCTCGCTGTGCGGCCGTTCAGCGATGATCAGCTGTGGCCTCTCCTTGACCCCCTGCCCTGCCAAGCAATCACCCCGATGGTGGGCTGGGGAGGGGTGATTGTGTGCCAGAATCGGCCTCCCAGGGGGCCAGGGGTTGCTCAGGCCATTGAGCCATTTTCACCTCGGCCCCCCTGGGACCCACACAGCACAGAAACAGGGTTTGCACTTGACACCTCGCCCACAGCCCTTCTCATTCAGGGCATAGTGGGCGAGGAAGAATGGGTCTCGCTGTGGGGGCCAGGTAATGTTGGGAACTGGCACCATCTTCACCTTAGCCTCCCTCCCACCCCCATGGATGGCCCAGCAGCTGTGTTTTTTGCTTTATCCCCTCTCCTGCCAGGCCATTGCCCCGAGGCAGTGAAGGGCTGGGGAGGGCTGAGTAATTTAGAAATAGCTGGGGCCTCACTGTTTTTAAGGTGCTCCTGCGCTGGAGGGCTGGGGAATAATTTTTGAAGAGAAAGGGGCCTCGCTGCTTTTCAGGTGCTCCTGCCCTGGAGGGTTGGGGAATAATTTTTGAAGAGAAAGGGGCCTCGCTGCTTTTCAGGTGCTCCTGCCCTGGAGGGCTGGGGAATAATTTTTTAATAGAAAGGGGCCTCGCTGCTTTTCAGGTGCTCCTGCCCTGGAGGGCTGGGGAATAATTTTGAAGAGAAAGGGGCCTCGCTGCTTTTCACGTGCTCCTGCCCTGGAGGGCTGGGGAATAATTTTTGAAGAGAAAGGGGCCTCACTGCTTTTCAGGTGCTCCTGCCCTGGAGGGCTGGGGAATAATTTTTTAGGAGAAAGGGGCCTTGCTGTTTTTCAGGTGCTCCTGCGCTGGAGGGCTGGGAAATAATTTTGTAATAGAAAGGGGCCTCCTGTTTTTAGGTGCTCCTGCCCTGGAGGGCTGGTGAATATTTTTTAATAGAAAGGGGCCTCGCTGCTTTTTAGGTGCTCCTGCCCTGGAGGGCTGGGGAATAATTTTGAAGAGAAAGGGGCCTCGCTGCTTTTCACGTGCTCCTGCCCTGGAGGGCTGGGGAATAATTTTTGAAGAGAAAGGGGCCTCACTGCTTTTCAGGTGCTCCTGCCCTGGAGGGCTGGGGATTAATTTTTTAGGAGAAAGGGGCCTCGCTGTTTTTCAGGTGCTCCTGCCCTGGAGGGCTGGGGAATAATTTTGTAACAGAAAGGGGCCTCGCTGTTTTTCAGGTGCTCCTGCCCTGGAGGGCTGGGGAATAATTTTGTAACAGAAAGGGGCCTCGCTGTTTTTCAGTTGCTCAGCTTGTAGGACATTGTCACCTTGGCCCTGTGTCCTTCCCAAGAACAATATCCTCCCACTTACATTCCTTGTGTGTTTCATGGAAGGGCACGCCCGCGAATGTGGGCCACGCCCCGTGAATGTGGGCCACGCCCCGTGAATGTGGGCCATGCCCCGCGAATGTGGGCCGCGCCCCGCGAATGTGGGCCACTTTTTTCGTCGGTGCCCGGGCCAAATTGTGATCCCAATCCGACCCTGCACGTTACCAACTATTGTGAGCGGGTTATGTTTTTGGCCAGTGATTCCGATTCCCAGCTGAGTACAACACTTCACACACCTGAGACTGTATCATGGTGGCCTCTTCTGGCGCAACCCAAACCAGAGTGCCTTGGTTATGCACCTGCGGGGGCTAAAGTGCATTTGTTTAAATCAATATTTTTTTGCCTTAGTGGTTTATTTTCAGAGCAGTGCTTAATTTGAGCTGGGGATTTCGGGGGCTTGGCACCAGCACTTAATTGTCAACACCGGCACTTATGACAGTCTGCCACATGGTGGCACTGTCTATCTAATTTAGAAATGAGCATAACAGTCGTTTATTAATTCAATAATGTCGCCTAAGCCATTCTTATAGTGTTGGGCACCTGGGATTGCCAGAATTGTCCCACTTGTGGGAGTGTGATGGTTAGCAGTTGTGCTGAAGCTAGGGTGACCAACCATCCGTAAATTTCACGGACTGTCCATAATTTGGATCTCACGTCCGTTGTCCCTGACGATCCCTTTTACGGACGCCTTTTGTCCGTAATTTTGGGCATTGGGGAACATCACTGTTCCCCTGCCAGAAGCCTCAGCTCCCTGATGGGGCCACCTCGTACTCCTCTGAGCACAAGAACAGCCCCACCCCGCCCATTGTCATTCTGTCTGCGGCCGATTGCCACATACAGAATGACAATGGGCCAGTCTGTGCTCTTAGTGCATATGGTGGCCTCCTCCAGCCTCTGTCTAGGGCAGAGAATTCAGTCAGGTGGAAGAAATTAATAAAAACGCCCATGCTGCTAGGTGAGAATCCAGTTGATGAAAAGGTGGTGAAACAAGTTTAAAAAAAGGGTTATGGGTCTTTCACTGTTTCATCATTTTAAAACTGACGCATTTTCAATGTTATATTCAACAAAGCCATGGTTGCTGCTTTTTTATTCTATGCAACTAGCAACCATTGACAAAGCCAATAGTTCTGGCTTGTAGGTGTAACACTACTTGTTGTGTTATATATCTGGATGCAATGACAGAAGCAGCAAATTACCAGTGGGGCGGCACACTATGCTAAGCACAGATTTTTAGCTTAGGTGTTTTATGCCATGCCCTTAATTACATCAAACACCCCCTTTGGAGAGACCCCACCAGTTTTTTCATCCCACTTAAAGCCCTTGAAACAACACCATGTCATAGTGGCACTGTGCATCATGCATGAATCATGACTTCCACTTTTTCGGATTGCCTATGTACAGGGGCATAGTGAGCCCTCCCCCGCCCCACCCCTTGCTTTAGGAACTACAGCAGGGGTGAAGTCCTTGATGAGCCTCTTCTGTCTGCCACTCAGCAGACAAAGGCTCAGCTGATAATTAATGTGAAAGGTGTGTAAGTGAAGGGATGGGTGGATGGCTGGATGGATTAGTGAAAGGGTGAATG
Organism: Calotriton arnoldi; assembly: GCA_963921515.1. Lineage (NCBI taxonomy): Eukaryota > Metazoa > Chordata > Amphibia > Caudata > Salamandridae > Calotriton > Calotriton arnoldi. The sequence goes on along the minus strand of CAWUFW010007600.1, from coordinate 844,151 downwards.
GATGAATGAAAGGGTGAATAGATGGATAATGAGAGAAAGGATGGACAGATGAGTGAGAGGAAGGATGGATGAGAGAAAAGGTAAATAGATGGGTGTATGGGTGGAAGGGTAGATGGATGGGTAAAAGGATGGATGGATGAGTGAAAGGATGGATGGATGAGTGAAAGGGTGGATGACAGGCGAGTGAATGGGTGGATGGATGAGTGAACTGATGGATGGATTGATGAATTGATAAGTGAAAGGGTGAATGGATGGATGAATGTGTGAAAGGGATGGTGGATGGACAGAAGGGTGGATAGATGAGTGAAGGAGTGAAAGGGTGGATGGATGAGAGAAAGGATAGATGGATGAATGAAGGAGTGAAAGGGTGGATGAATGAGAGGATGGATGGATGAATGAAGGAGTGAAAGGGTGGATGGATGAAAGAAAGGATGGATGGATGGATGAGTGAAGGAGTGAAAGGGTGGATGGATGAGAGAAAGGATGGATGGATGAATGAAGGAGTGAAAGGGTGGATGGATGAGAGGATGGATGGATGAATGAAGGAGTGAAAGGGTTGATGGATGAGATAAATGATGGATGGATGAGTGAAGGAGTGAAAGGGTGGATGGATGAGTGATAGGGTCAAAGGATGGATCATGAATGGATGAGTAGATGGATGGGTGGATGGAAGGATGGATTTCTAAATGAAAGAGGGATGGAGAGAGAAAGGGAGGATGGGTGGATGGATGACTGAAAGGGTGAATGGGTGGAAGGATGAGTGATTGGGTGGATGAATGAGTAAGTGAAAGGATGGCTGGATGGGTGAAAGGGTAGATGCCTGGATGGATGGTTATTGGAAGAGTGGATGGATGAGTGTACGGATGGATAAGGTGAAAGGATGAATGGAGGAATGGATGAGTGAAAGGGTGGATGGAGGGATGGATGAGTGGAATGATGGATGGAAGGATAGATGATGGATAGGTTTGCAAACGGTTGAATATTGATATGGATGGGCACACAGATAAAAGGACAGAATGAATGGTGAAAGACTAAATGATGGATGAAAGAATGATTACACCTTGTAACCCCCATTATCTTAAGTACATTTCCTATAGATTGACTTTCACATTTATATGAGTCATTGTCTCTATATAATATGTGAGTGATGTAACGTACTCTGACACCCTGACCTACATAATTGGGATGAATAGCACTATAAAAGAAATTAAATACACATGAGAGAGGGTCTATGTGAAGAGGAGGGTCACCATTGGAGGGTGGTAGCAAGCCCGGACTGCCCGGACCGGGCATAGGGCGTTTCCCTGGGAGGCTGGAAAGGTGGGGGGGGGGGCGGTTTTGTTACCATAAAAAGACCTGCACATTAGCTCAAAGCTCCGCACATACTGAAAAACCATGAAGTGCACAATTGTCTCAACCTATTTTCACTTGTACTTAAGTGGTTGTCTATTTACTTACTTATATACTATTGCGCAACCTCTTCTGATGTGTCTGTAAAACTTACCTGTTGTCCTGAATTTTGACCTCCTGTCCTGAATTTTTGTCCTGAATTTTGACCCTTTGTCCTGAATTTTTACACTCACCGTCCTGAATTTGCACCCATGCCAGTTGGTCACCCTAGCTGAAGCTCTGGCATGGTGATGCTAGCTGCAGTGGACTCATGACGAAGGCCCTGGCACTTCTATTTTTACAAATTAAGCACTGCAGACAGTACAGCTCAGGAAAAAGTGGGCAAGGTGTTTCTCTTTCTGAGCTAAAGTTTTTTCTCTTTCTGAGCTGTGCTATTTGAAAATGGACTAACTCAAAGAAACGTCTGGTTAAATTAATCCACTTTGTGCCATGCAGGCACATAAAACAGGCGCTTGTTCACCGATGCGCCAGGAAAGCACATCCTAATAGGGCACCAAGAAGAAAATATTTTAAATGTGCGTTATTATTTCAAAATAAAAAGTCAGAGTTATAATAGCACGTGTTTGATTGAAGCTAAGCGTGGCATTGACTACACAAGACTTCGCGGTGCGGAATTAGCGGCACGTAGACGGATTCCAATCCATGACCCCTGCATCGAAGGGGATTTTAGGTTTTCAGACATGGACATTTAGGCATTTGGGATTCTTTCGTTTGTCTCCGAAAAGCATCTGCTCCCGCAATTACGTGTCAAAAGTAATAATAGGTGCCGCCCTAGTTACAGTTTTCCTCGGTAAGCTGACATTCCTTGAAAGTCGTCCGCCTTTTGATCTGGGTTTAATTCTGTTACACCGTGACCCGTTCTGTCTCCACCCTCCCGGGGCACCCTGGGATCTGGTAACCGATTAACAGCACAAATGGCACCACCTTTACCACATGTGAAGGGCGACCGTCAGGACCCACACAGCAGCAATACTCCAACTTTAGAAATACTAAACTACCAGAAGTGACTCGTCGCAAAGTGATTATGGCGCTCACGCATATTAAAAAAAAAATGAAATTCAACAGGCCTTGAAAGCGAGGGAAATTCAGACCTAAGAAATATTTTGATGTAGTTAGCGCTGCGCATATTAGCAGCCAAAGAAAGCTGGGCTGGCAGCGAATGTGAACGGAGACTTTGGTGCATAATTATGAGCCCCTTGCGCGGCCAGAGCGTCACTTTTTGTGAGCTTCAGAGATGCAAAGTCATATTTAAGAGGCCATGCAAAGCCACTTTGCATGGCTTTGAATGGCCTCAGATATGGAGTAAGGGAAGGCAGCGCAATCGCTCTGCGCTAGGGAGGTGTTCCATGGGCATTGCGGTGGGTGTTTCCATGCAACACCCATGGATTTTGACACTTCCCCACAAAACAATGTAAACAAGGCGGGTGAGTCATAACCTTAGGACTCCCCGGGGAGGCGCAACTAAGAAAAATTACTTTGGCCCTAATTATTGGGATTTGGCGTAGGGCAGCACAGCAGGTGCCCTACGCCAAAGTGAAAGGGCAGGAATGCACCATATTTATCCAATACAGTGCATTCCTGTCTTGCGCTGGCACCATTTTGACAGCCTAGTGCCAACGCATGTACACTTGCACCATGGTGCAAGGGTGCATGTGTTTGAGGCAGGATTGTTTCTGCGCAGGAAGGGGCACTTTCCTGCACAAAAACAATCCTGGGAGGCTTTTTCCTCTTTCTATGTGTGCTGCAGCAGCACACATGGAAAGAGGAAAAAACTAAAATCAATTTCTGTCCTACACCAAATCCCCATAAATGAAGCCCTCTGTTCCTGACTCACACCATAATTTAATAGTGATTTATAAAGCAGTGTGCACTTTAGGGCTGTATGCAATGCGCTTTTCTGGCACAGCACAGAGGGTTCCTGTTTAATGCGCTTGCAGTGCACAAATGTAGGGCTAGATGTTTGAAACATTTTTTCGTTTGCAACCAGCCCGATTAACAGAAGTGGGCCATTTGCGAGCGCAAAAATGTCTTTTCAGATGTACTAAGCTCAAATTGCGATTCAGTAACTTGTTACCGAATCGCAATTTGGGTTTGCGAATTGGGATTTGGAAGGGGCGTGTTTAGGGCGTCCCTTCCAAATACCGATTCGGATTGGTATGTCTGAATGTTTTGCGACTGAAATGTGGTTGCAAAACATTTGCACTTTACCGCCAACTCAAAGTTGGTGGTAGCCCATTGCAGCCGGGGCCCGTGCAGGTAAGAGCGGTGGGGCCGGGTTGGGGGGGAATTCGACAGACGACCACGAGGAAAAATTAAATAAATAATTAATATTCCCTTGTCGTTATCTGCCGAAATCCCCCTCCGCTCTTTCCTGCACGGGCCGTGGCTGGCCCATTGGCAAATGGAAGGGTTCACCATGGGACAACTTCCCCTTCGAGAATGGTAGAAAAATTATTTTTTAAGAGCAGGCAGTGGTCCATGGGACCACAGACTAATCTTAAAAAATGAAAACTTAAACATTTCATTTTTTTTCATTTTAAACATATGTGTGTAAAAAAAATTGCTTTATTTTTAAGCAATCACAGGCATGGTGGTCTGCTGACCATGACATGGGTAGAAATGGAAGCACATGAAAATATTCTTCAAGTGCAGAAACACTTTGGCAATGGCTCCTACATGCATAGGGGTGCTATCTAGTACTGTCAATCGATCAGGTAATTGTGAAGCGCGCTACTCACTCGTGAGGGTCTCAAGGCGCTGTGGGGGGGGTGCAGCTCCGGGTCAGTCGAAGTTCCAGGTCTTGAGGCTCTTCCTGAAGGTGTACAGAGTGGGGGCGCGTCTGATGTTGATAGGGAGCTCGTTCCAGGTCTTTGCCGCAATGTAGGAGAAGGCTCTTCCTCCCGTTCTGGCTCTGCGGATGCGCGGGGTTTCGGCTAGGGCGAGGTCGGCAGATCAGAGGTTTCTCTTGGGTACGTGGAAGGAGATTCTTTCGTTGAGGTATTGGGGTCTGGTATTGTGGAGGCATTTGTAGGCGTGGGTGAGTATCTTGAAGGCTACTCTCTTCTCGAAGGGGAGCCAGTGGAGGTGTGGCAGGTGTTGGGTAATGTGTTCATGTCAAGGGATGCCAAGGACGAGTCTGGCTGTGGTGTTCTGTATGGTCTGGAGCTTGCAGAGCAGGGATTTGTTGATTCCGGCGTAGAAGGCGTTTCCATAGTCCAGTCTGCTGGTTATGAGTGCATGGGTGACGGTATTTCTGGATTCGGGGGGATCCATTTGAAGGTCTTGCGAAGGATGCAAAGGGTGTTGAAGCAGGTGCAGGCGACGGCGTTGATCTGCCGGTTCATAGTGAGGGAGGAGTCGAGTATGAGGCCGAGGTTCCGGGCATGGTCCGTGGGGGTGGGGGGGCTGCCCAGGGTGGTGGGCCACCAGGTGTTGTCTCATGCAGAAGGGAAGGGTCTGAGGATGAGGACTTCTGTCTTCTCCGAGTTGCGCTTCAGGCAGCTGCTGCTCATCCAGGATGCAATGTCCTTCATTCCTTCCTGGAAGCCGAGTCTGGTGGTGTGGGGGTCCTTGGTGAGGGAGAGGATGAGCTGGGTGTCGTCGGCGTAGGATACTATGCTGAGGCCATGCTGTCTGACGATGGCGGCGAGGGGGGCCATGTAGATGTTGAAGAGCGTGGGGCTGAGCGACGATCCCTGGGGCACTCCGCAGTTGATCTCTGTGGGTTCGGAGAAGAAGGGCGTGAGTCTGATTCTTTGGGTTCTGCCGGTGAGGAAGGAGCAGAGCCAGTCGAGGGCGGCTCCCTGTATGCCGGCATTGTGGAGTCTGGCGGTGAGCGTGCGGTGGGAGACAGTGTCGAAGGCTGCAGAGAGGTCGAGCAGGATCAGGGCCACGGTGTGGCCTTGGTCGAGGAAGGTGCGCATGTCGTCTGTGGCGGTGAGACGGGTGGTCTCGGTGCTGTGGTTGCTGCGGAATCCAGATTGGGAGGGGTCGATGGAGTTCTTTTCGATGAAGTTCGTTAGTTGGGCGTTGACTATCTTCTCAGTGACTTTGGCTGTGAAAGGGAGGAGAGAGATGGGTCGGTAGTTCTTGAGGTCTGTCGGATCTGCTGAGGGCATCTTGAGGAGGGGCTTGATTTCTGCGCGTTTCCAGTCATCGGGGAATGTGCCTGCTTCGAAGGTGGCATTAATGTGCATCGTAGCTCAGGTGCTATGGTGGCGGCGGCTCTGTGGAAGATGTGCTGAGGGCAGGGGTCCGTGGGGGCTCCTGAGTGAATGCCTTTCATGGTTGATGTGGTGTCTTCGGTGGTGACTGGGGTCCAGGAGGAGATGGTAGGCTGGCTGTCGTTGCTGGGGGGAGGAAGGGGTTCGGTGTCCGGAGTCTGTTCGTTGAAGTTGTCATAGAGGGATCTTATCTTCAGGTGGAATTAGGAGCTGAGTTTGTTGCAGAGGTCTTGGGAGGGTGTGACGTCCGTGGCTTTGCTGGGGAGCTTGGTGAATTACTGAATGATGCTGAAGAGTTCCTTGGAGGTGCTGGCGTTGGCATGGATTTTGTTTCGGATGAAGGTCCTTTTGGTGGATCTGATGAGTTGGTGGTATTCCGCTATGGCGTTCCTGTAGGTGGACCGGTCTTCCGGAGTTTTGCTGTTTCTCCATAGCTTTTCGAGACGTCTGCAGGTGCGTCTGGATTCTTGGAGGTCAGCGGTGAACCAGGTGGCCTTGCTGAGGTGCTGTCTGTCAGGGTTGCAGAGGGTGGCGAGCTTGTCTGCGCAGTTGGTGATTCATCTGTGAAGTTCTTTGGCTGCAGAGTTGGCGTCGGTCGGGGTGGGTGGGGGATCGTGGATGAGGGTGGAGTTGAGGTGCTCCTCGGTGACCTTGCTCCAGTTCCTTCGCAGAGGGCATGATGTAGGTTTGGTGGCGATGGCTTTGTCAAAAGAGAAGTGTACGCAGTGGTGGTCCGTCCAGGGGGGGGAACAGCGTTTACAACGCTGTCTCCACAACGCGGTTCCTTTGCAACATGGTCATTACTACGACCGCGTTGTTACCACGCGTACCATTACATTGCAAGTTGTTTCAACGACTTGCTGTAGGGGGCGCGCTGGTGTTGGATTTACAATCCAACACCTTTCCTGCTGTTGCACAAACTGGAGTAGGAATAGTAAATAATACTATTCCTAAGTCCAGCGCGCCCCCTACAGCAAGTCGTTCAAACGACTTGTGATGTAATGGTTCGCGTTGAAACAATGCGGTCGTTGAAACGACCGCGTTGTAATGGAATGCGTGAACAACGCATTCGTTGTAAAGAGCCATATTCGTCCAGGGGGGTTGCGTGGTGTGGCTGAAGTGGATGTTGTTACCTCCTGCGAAGATGGGGTCGAGGGTGTGTCTTGCCTTGTGGGTGGGGGTGGTGACGAGCTGTTTCAGTCCGAGGTTGGTGAGATTGTCCAGCAGGGTGGCAGAGTTGGGGTCGCTGAGGTTGTCGAGGTGGAAGTTGAGGTCTCCGATGAGTATGTAGTCCATGGAGGCAATTGCGTGGGGCGTGATGAGGTAGGTGATGGTAGTGAACGTGGTTCGAGGTCCGGGGGGTCTGTAGGTGAGGATGCCACATAGGGTCGTTCTGGGGCTGGTCTGGATCTGGAAATGGAGGTGTTCGGTGGTGGATGGGGAGTCGCTCATGCTGGAGGTGGTGAGTCGGAGGGAGCTCTTGTATGCGACGGCGAGTCCACCTCCTGGGCGGTTGGGGCAGTCCTTCCTCTGGATCTTGTATCCGTCGGGGATGGTGGAGGCGATGTCAGGGGCGGAGGTGGGTTTGGTCCAGGTTTCCGTGAAGACGGCGACGTCTGGCTAGAGGGTGTCAAGGAGTGGGATAAAAACGTTTGAGAGGGTTCTCTAAAAAAGGCATGGCTAGCGGCGGGACACTCCTAGGAGAAGCCATGCGCTTTATAAATCCATCATTGCTTCAAGTGTAACTAGGAATATTTTATTAGAGGCACCGCCTTAGTAATACAAAACACCTTGTGTATATGATTATAATACCTTCATCAGCTTCATCTCCATTATTTTCATGGAGAAAAATAAAAGTTCACCAGAGGCCGGGCTTACATCCCCCCCACCCTCCAAAAAAGGCCGGGCTTACATTCCCCCCCACTCTCTAACAAAAGTTACATAGTGGGGAGCGGCAGCCAATGGCCAATAGGTCAAGGGAGCCGCAGGTCGAAAAAGATTGGGAACCACTGACTTAGTTCATTATTTTGGACAGTTGCTACTCAGAAAGAGACAAACCTTGCTCACTGTTGTAATCCAATATTTCTGGGAATTATTAAAGAGCTGCAGCTCAGAATCACAGAGAGAAACTGCTCACTGTTTTAACCCGCTATTTCTTTGAGTTTGTGCATTATTTTAGAAAGCTCAGAAACAGAAAGAGACAAACCTTGCTCACTGTAAACAGAAACAGACAAACCTTGCTCTCTGTTTCCGAATGCGGAGACATATGGGGTTGAACAAATTGACTTTAGGCACTGCAGGCACATAAAACCGGTGCCAGACTCTGAGTTTCGCCAGCAAAGCTCATCATGAGACGGACTGTTATAGACAATGAGGTTGGTGCGTAATGCAACCATGGAAGCAACGAGCAGAAACGTCATTAGTACTTGACGCTTGAACAACTAGTCGAAAAATGATATTGATTGTTGGATAGTAATATGTAAAATAATGTTTATTATCCCTCACCATGGAATATTCCTGTAAGCAAAGGGAAATTACCTTAGAGCTCGGAGTGAGGTAAAGTTCCTTTTGAGGTGGTTGACAATTGCTTCAACACATTTGAGCGATAAGCCTGTGACCAAAAATGTGTTGAAAACTTTGTCCTGGATAGTGCAACGACATACTGAAAAAAATGTGCGTCACCATGTTGTGCAAACGGAATTGTTAAATTCCATATAGGTACCCTATATAGGCGCAGGTAACATTGCAACCTTTCACCTATATTCTTCCCTACATTACACACAAAACGGTTCTTAGGGACTGACCTTTTACCTAGATACGACACTGCATTCAGAACTCGGTTTCCCCCTAGTTCGAATCTCATACATTATGCATGAGGCTCCTTGGAAGCACAGCAGGACTAACATCTCCTGTATAATATCTCTGTATAAAGTTCAGGCCCGACGTCTTCCTTTAGGCCGACACAGTAACACAGTAAGGTAGGACCCCTGGGGAGACCTATGAGTATATATACATCACATCTTGCTTAGAAGGACAGAGGAGACCGAGACTTCCCGGCTGACACACTGACCAGAGACGCTGAGGTTCCTGCATGCAGACACTCCAGCTCGCAGTGGTCTAACATCCCTCGCGGGGTGTCCAACTCGAGACCAGGACAAGGTCCCATATTCTCTCATTCTCAGGTAATCGGGTTGACTAGATCCTAGAGGGATTCTTGGCATAACACCTACACAGATGCTAGGTACATTTAGGTACATCTAGTTAGGAAGGCATTGTAGGAGTACACACTTTTTATCATGTGTTTTATGTAGCTGTATATATTCATGATTTCTGCAAGATGGTAGAACTTTACCATCCCTTTACTTTTGTAGTACTTCTAATCATATATCTCTGCTACTGTCTAATGGTTTTTGCAGCTCATCTATTCTACACTAGAATAAGAACTGTTCAATAAATACTTATTGAAAACGCCCAGCCTGTTTATTCTGTGTATCTCTCTGAGACAAACTAAGTGAGCACGGGTGACTGAGCGAAAGGTAGTATATTGTTTCCACGATTCTGAGGGATCAGGGTTGTCATGTTCTGAGGTTGCCAGAATCTATTCTCTCCTTGGTAAGAGGAGATTACAGTGGCACTGTGAGCTAGCTGATACAGATAGGCTAAAGTATCCGGTGGGGGTGCACGGAATCAGTCTGCCACCAATCCCACAGTTTATGTTATCCAAACGCGCAGATCCTGTATAGGTTATATAGGAACTACACGACAGAATAAAATTGTGCAGTTCCTTATTTACCACTTGTTGCTCATCAAAGATGATATTGGTTATGCTTGCAATAAAACGGATGTCTTTTTGACGCAAAACAGGATTTATCATTTCACCAGGTTGTAAAGGCAAGCAAGTGGTCTCTTGTGGGAGGTCTGTACTCAAGACACCCCCTTAAGTACAAATCTCTACATGCAGTTAACAGTCTATGGGTAAATCATGTAAGATGGGTAATGTCATGCAAATTACACATACGATGCAGGGAAATTTCATGTGATTCTCCTTTCGCCCGTATTTGCTCCTGTTTTCATTTAGAGCTAGGATTCCACACCAAGGAAGGCTGCGCTACTTTGCGTGACTAGTTGATCTGGCTTTGCTTGGAATCTTAGTGCCTGATTACGAGTTTGGCAGACAGGTTACTCCATCACAAACGTGATGGATATCCCGCCCGTCGTATTACGAGTTCTATTATATTCCATGGGATATAATGGAACTTGTAATACGGCAGATGGGATATCCGTCATGTTTGTGATGGAGTAACCCATCTGCCAAACCCATAATCAGATCTTTAGCAATTCCAGCCATCTTAGTTACACTTTGCACACATCAGTGGTTGCACGCAAAGTGATGTAATGCTTTTTAGTACAACATTTGTGCCAATTTTAGTTGCAAGATGGCCTTTTGCACTCAATAGTTGATGTGCTTTTGTTAGTGCTGCGCTGTGTCATCTAGCACACCTCTGTTTCACACGTGGGCCTGCATCCCCCCTGGTAAAACTGGGGCTGTGAATTTTTGATTCATTAGTTAATATTATTGAATGAACCACAATCACCTCAGCAGCGATGGTCAATCTACTGACAGCATCTCACCTTTAACACCAACAAACATTTCTCATTGTTTTAGAACCTTCCCAAAACATCTTTCTGATATTTTCGTTTGCGTATGCCCACCCATTTGTGTGCCACCAAATGAGTACACTACAATGTACATTCCACCAAACCTAGAGCAGTGTGGCTACCTACATCCCAGACAACCCTCAGAACTAACATAATATAACGTGAATTTGTAAAGCGCACATTCACCCATAGGCATATTGGCGCTAAATAACAGATGTTTATTGCTACCCACCTCAATGGTACTCATTTTATCAACCTCAGATGGATGAAAGGCTGAGTGGACCCACTGGGATTTTAAGATGTGACCATGAGGTCGTACACAGGTCGCTGCAGTGGATGCATTAGTCCACTGAACCACCAGACCCGGCTCTCACCCGGCTAAGGAGCTCAGATCTAGTGGCACCCTCTGTGGTATAAATTGTTGCTTTGACCCACACCTGGCTTTGGTCCATAATGATATTCCTATTTCTCCTAAATAAGCAAAACAAGCAAAGGCAAGAATATACCTTGTCTGATGGCTAGCAAAAGAAGTTTGATGACAGTGAAATGAGTATAAAGTACTGCGGTTAAAGACTAGAGACTTTGCTGGGTCAGTAGTGTAGGGTAGAATACAATGCAGTGGGTGGAACACTTGCAAAGAGATTTTTATGAGCAGAAACTCTCAGCATAAACCTGTTCATTAGATAAATGCAGTAGTAGTCCGAGGTGTTCTAGCACTCCATACAAAACATAATTTTACCTTCTGGTACCCCTCCCAAGACACTGAACAAGACAGTTTCTCAGGATGCCTGCAATAGGTTGGCCACACCGCTATGCAGCGCGGTAAAGCTCCTGCCTCATTGCATTTTACAGAAGTACCAGCCCTGGATTTAGGCTACCAAAGAAGTCATGGGCATCCTTTTTGCCAGTATAGATTTCAAGATATACTCTGGGCAAATAGAACAGACTTTGAACGACACATTTGCCCAATTGCTATTTCCAAAGTTCCCACTGTAAAATAAAAGGAAACAAAAGGGCCCTAACAAATGGACAACTGTAACTAACTTTAAAAAAATTCCAGGACAAAAATAGAGGCTTAATGAAAAATTTCCTAGTAATCATGACGGAAAGTTTCATTTCTATTAAGGACGCAGAGGCGAGGATTATGCTCAACTTTCTTTATTATCCATACTCCAGCAACTTCAACTTAACCACAAAAAACTTCAAATCCCATGATCCCTTCAGTTCAGGGGTCATCCGTCTTCCACCAATCAACAGTTCCTATGGGCTACAAGGGCGTGCTGCTGCCAACACCATTCCTCTTTCTTGACTGCGATCCTGGACACTGAGGCTTGTTACTCTGTCTTGGAACCATCAGAGCCTAGGAGAAATGAAATGTAAACTAATGAATCAATTCTCCACAACTGCGTGCCAACCTGCGGTCACATCAAGCACCAGATATCACAGCAATTAGACAAAGCACCAAGGAACAGATGGGGCCATGCCCCTCGGCAGTAAACCATCTCAAAGATACATACTTATACCTTACGTTGAAGAAGAAAAAGAGCCTTGACTAATTTCTTGTCTCCTTACAAACTCGGGAGGGGCTAGGTCTCATGAAGCCTCGGGTGGGAACAATCCTCGCCTCCGCGTCCTTAATGGAATTTAAACTTTCCGTCATGATTACTAGGAAATTTTTCATTCTATGTCAGGACCGGAGGCTAGGATTATGCTCGTTCAAAGCTTGTCAACCACCAATGACGCCATATTCACGACTGGTTTAAAGTAGAATCTTTTAAACATAGAGTCCGAAGACCAGTCTGCGGCGTTTAGGATGTCTTCTAGTCTGGCGCCCAGTGAAAAAGCTTTAGAAGCCATAGCACCTCTCACTGAATGTGCGCCAAATTGCGAGGTGTTTATCCCCGCTTCTTGCATCACCCATCTAATCCAACGGGCTATGGTTGGTGGTGAAACCGCTTTGAAAGGCTTCCGTAAGGAAATCAATAATTGACGCTCTCCCGGAGGGCGAGTCTCTTCCGTCATGCTTTCGTATTCTTTAAGACATCAAACTACACACAGCTTCGGGTATTTATCGAACGCTGGGTAGGACACCAGTCTCGAGTCTGATTTTGTCCGGCGCATAATATGAAAAGTGACCCCTTCGGGGGTAAAAACTCTTCCAGTAATGTCCAGTGCTCTGACATCGGACACTTGATGGCATGATATCAAGCATTAAAGCATAGCCAGCTTAGCCGTAAGCTCCTTGCGTGATAGATACCTATTGGGTTGCCAAGACTGGAAAAGGAGTAACACCTTATTAACATCCCAAAGCGAAGAGTACCGAGGTTCCGGGGGAAGTGAAAGACGGATCCCCCGCAATAATTTGCAAACCAAAGGGTGTTCCCCAACGGGGGCTCCCGAGACCTGGAGGTGTCCGGCAGAGATTGCTGATCTGTAGGAGTTGATCGTCCGATATGCTAGTCCCTGCGACGCCAGGGAGGCCAAGAAATTCATAATGGCTACCACTTCGCACCCCATGGGATCCTGGTCGTTCCGAAGACACCAACCGACCCATCTGGCCCATGCTGACTTATAGCGCTTGTTGGTGCTATCGGCCCAAGCCGCTCCCAGTAGTGTTTGAGCGTCCGCCGATAGGCCTGAGATTCACCAGCGACTTCTGAAATACGCCAAGCCACTAAGGGCATCCGTCCCTGTTGGATTAGAGGGTGTGGACCGCCCTGAGGATCTCTCAGGAGAAAAAGATCTCGGAGTAGAAGGATTGGAGAATCCCAAGAAAGTTCCAGTAGAACTGGAAACCACACTTGAGACCTCCAATTCAGATTTGATCAAGACCACCCTCGCCTGTTGTCTGTGGACTTGCGTCGTGAGCCTCATAATCATGGCGAATGGGGGAAAAGCATACCCCATCTCCTTGGACCAGTCCTGAAGGAAAGCGTCCGTTGCCGAAGCCAGAGGGTCCGGCTTCCAACTGAAAAACCGCGGAAGTTGGTGATCCAGTCTGGACGCAAAAAGGTCCACCGAGAACGAGCCCCACTTGTCGTGGAGCTTCTGGAACAGCGGCGGATATAGCTGCCAAAGGCTCATGTCCTCCCAACTCCTGGAGCACCAATCTGCTATTACGTTGGAGGCTCCCGGAAGATATTCTGCTGTCACTGAGACAGTGGCGTAGCTAGGTACTCTGCCGCCCGTGGCGGTCCCTGCCTTTTGCCGCCGCACTGATGAGCAGGGGGGGTGCTGGCGATGATTTTAGCGACCGCCGCCGCCCCCAAAACTCGTGCCGCCAGGGGCGCACCGCCCCTTCCTCCCCCCCCCTTGCTACGCCACTGCACTAAGATGTTGTGGGATAGACAGAACATCCAGAAGTCTTTGGCCAGGTCTGCCAAGGCCTTGGACTTCGTCCCTCGAGATGGTTGATGTATCGGATCACCGAAACATTGTCCATCTTTAGGAGTACAGTGCAAGACGCCTTCTCTTTTGTCCAACATTGGATCGCGAAGGACCCCGCCATTAGCTCTAGGCAGTTCATGTGGAGTTGACTCTCATCGGTTGACCACTTTCCTCCGGTAAAGGAGTCCCCGCACCGGGCACCCCAGCCTGACTTGCTGGCGTCGGACTCTATTACAAAGTCTGGTTCGCAACCGAATATGGCTCTGCCGTTCCAGCCACCATCTCATTTCCATGCGAACTTCCTCCGTCAGGGGAACCTGATCGGAGTACTGTAGACCCCTGCGGAGGTGGGAGGCTTTCAGGCGTTGTAATGCTCTGTAATGGAGCGGCCCCAGAAAAATCGCCTGAATCGAGGAGGCCAGGAGTCCCACCAGTCGTGCGATCTGTCACAATGAGGTTGAGGAACGAGCCAAGACTCGTCTCAACTCCCTGCGGATCTTTGTCATTTTCCGAGCAGGAAGACTCAAAGTGCGGGACACAGAGTCCACTACGAAACTTAGGAAGGTCATCTGTTTGGAGGGCATTAGTACGGATTTTTGGGAATTGATTATGAAACCCAGATTCTAGAGAAGATCTACCATCACCTGCAATTGATGGGAGAGGCGCTGGGGACATTGATCCAACGAGAATGTCGTCCAGATAAATGATGAGGCGAAAGCCTTTTGTTCGTAATGTTTCCACCACCGGCTTGAGGACTTTGGTGAAACACCAGGGCACCGAGGACAGCCCGAAGGGGAGTGAGGCGAACTCGAACACCTGGTCTCTCCACAGAAACTGTAGGAAACGGCGATGCGGTAGAAAGATGGGGACCACTAAGTACGCATCTTTTAAGTCCAGTCTGACCATCCAATCGTCTGGCTGAAGGAGATCTCGGAGCATGTGTAGGCCCTCCATTTTGAAGTGGCGATAAATCAGCCATTGATTGAACTCTTTTAAGTTTATGACCGGACGCTGTCCCCCGTCCGTCTTGTAGACCAGGAAGACATTGCTGAGGAATCCCCTGGGATGAAGGTGAGAGGGTACCACCGCTCCTTATTGCAGCAGATCCGCCACCTACTGATCTATGAGGTCTGTCTGATCTTGTGCAAAAACCAGCGGCCGAGGGCGAGTCTCCTGCACAGGAGAACCGAAGAATTCTATGCGGAAACCCTGAATGGTTTGAAGCACCCATGCGTCTGAGGTAATGGCCCTCCAATTGTGTGCGAAAGCTGCCAACCTGCCTCCCACCGTGTGATGTGGGAGAGGAAAAAGGCTCACCTGAGTTAGGCCCGGATTGGCCTCTGGGCGCTCCTCTGCCGCCGCCGCCGCCCCTGTATCCTCGTTGGGACTGGAAAAATTCCTGGCGGCCCGGATCCTGGATCTTCTTGCCGGTGCCTCATTGAGGGCCTTGTGTGTAGAAGCGGCCGGTCGAACGCCCTCTACCGCGACCGGCCCGACAAAAACTCTGGGGTGGAAGACCTTTTTTATAGAGGATTGTGCCTTGTCTAATGAAGTGCATGTTGAAACAAGCTTGGTGAGCTCCTTGATGAACAGGTCACCGAAAAGACCACCCTGCGCCACGGCGCCAGCCTCAGACGAGGAGAGGTCTCCCAACTTGGGATCAACTTTTAAGAGGAAGGAGCGCCTCCTTTCCGTAGAAAGGGCGCAATTAGCATTGCCTAGGAAGACAAGTGCTCTCTGGGCCCAGCTCGACACCCTTTCTGGGGAAAGTGGAGTCCCCGCTAACTTAGCTTCTTCTGCCAACTCCAGGACTTTAGTGAGGGGACCTGCTATATCCAAGAGTTTGTCCTGGCATGACTTCCAGGACCTATCGATTCCTTTCTTTGGATCGCGGATGTACTTTTGGAGGAAGGTTGCCATCCTGGGGTCAACCTCCGGGGTCATTGCCACTTTGCCCGGTAGGGCAGGGTGTGGGCACTCCGCCCTGAGGCAAGCCCGTACTTCCTTGTCGAGGGGCTTACGCAAGCGTCCGGCTACGAACGCCGCAACCTTAGGTGAGGGGGTCCACTCGGAAGAGTGGGGATGGACCAGGTCCTCAGGGACCAACATGTCCGATTCGTCATCCTTGGCTGCGTCCAGACTAGGGGACTCTACCGGGCGCCAAGGTCTAGATGGGCCTGCCTCGTCCGCGGACTCTTCCGCAGATTCCTCCTCCTCCTGTATAAAAGGGGGCTCCGGGACCTCGGGGAAAGAATTTTGGGGTCCCCCATCTGACCTGGCTAGAAATGCTTTTTTAAGGCGCTCAAATGCGCCAAGGTCCATGCCTGACGCGCTTTTGCGCTTTGGTGGGCGCTGAGCTTGACATGCGTAGGCAAATTGCATAATGCGGCGTTCAAAAGGTCCCATGGCATCTGAGACTGCCTGGTGGATGGAGGCATCCACAGCGTCGCAGAATTCATCATCTAGGGGTAGTACCTGAATGGATTCCTCTTCAGTGTACTCCTCCATGACGCTCATTGTTAGGTAATATATGCACAGGAAAACTGGAGAAAAAAAACAAACGCTCTAAGCGTTAGTGATGGAACACTCTCTGGGGGACAAGGTTTTGGCGTGCACTAGGACACTAATTTTTTGAGCACCTCGAAGTGTGCTAGCTTTGGGGCCTATATGGCCTGAAGGGGCGACTCACCCTTCTATTCAGAACGGGTATCGGTATGCTCTGGTCCTGCCCCTACTTAGCGCTCCCCGCCGCGAGCACAGAACTGCAAAATAAGGGAGAAAAAAAATCGCCTTACGGCGTTTAGTACTGACCCGTTGCTTGCGGGCGTAAGGGGAGACCGGCACAGTACGGACCTGCGAGAGCAGGCGTCAGGGCTTCCAGGAGCTGTGAGGTGGCGCGGAGGTGGTGAGGGCCGTTATGCGTGTCTCGATGGTTCCGTCTCCTCAGAAGCGTGACGTGAACCAATGAGACAGGCACGTGCCCCCTAGCCGCCTCAGACGTGCACCACGCCATCACCTCAAGCGGGGCCGCAATTGGAGCGAAGAACTCCCGCGGCCCCGAATAGACAATACGGTAAACAAAACAGATATGTTGAATTAACCCAGATTTGGCAGAAAGCTATATCTTGGTCGAGAAAGCATGCTTTGTTTGAATAGAATCCATTCAGTAGTTTTTCAGAAATTAAGGTTGAAAAACTTTGTATATCTAGATGGAGTAACTATAACTTGTGCCCTAAAGTAACTATAACTCGCGCCCTCATGCACTGCTAATTCCCCCACGTTACACCCCTCATGACATGTTCTACGACATCTTGACAGCATCATTGCAACACCTGAAATGACATCAATTGAGGACAGCACTGTGCATGACATAGGCGCAAGATATAGTTACTTTAGGGCATGAGTTATATTTATTTGAGATAAATATAACTGGTGAATTTCTATACTGTCCCTTTAACCTTTGTATTTTTTAGTGAATATTATATATTAAATATTTTTTTTTTTAATGTTAATTACCCAGTGTCAGTCACCACCGGATAGTTATAGTTAGATCTGCCTTTCCATAGGAAATGTCTTTTTTGGTTTGCTTATAACTTTGGTGCCATTTAACAAATATTCACAAAACTTTTCAAAAAGATTTTCTTTTTTGACTAGTTCATTCATGGAAAGCTTCAGGGTAATCCGTCAAGCGAAGGCCGAGAAAAAGGGGAGGTCCCAAAATTCCTATTATTTTCCATAGACTGTTTTAAGCAGCACTACCACAAAAACTGCTGAACTGAATTATACCAAATTTGGCGGGGCGCAAGTTTTAGTTACCTTAGGGCACGACTTATAGATAACTATAACTGGTGCATTTCATTGGTTTTTCGAGCTTAAAATGTTACGTAACTATAACGCCACTTAAGCCTTTGTTTTTTCTGTTTATATAAATAAAGATGAAATGGCTTATTCAAATAGCCACTCCATATTTCACTAATCCGCTACCCTTGGGGCAGTGCAAGTTTGTGGCTGCCGTGTGGCCAGCGCATTACTTGTAATAGTATGGACTGTCCTTGTTTGCACTCCATGCCCCTGTTTAAAGGTGTGCTGTGGTGCAAATATGGACAGTGCGCCCGTTACATAATATGGCCCAGCTGTGTTGTAAATGCAAAAGTGCCACAAGCAGTCTTTGGTGATATTTGTGGCAATAGTAGTACTCTTCTGTTACTCTGCTATTACAGTGGTTTTCTCTCTCTCTCTCTCTCTCTCTCTCTCTCTCTCTCTCTCTCTTCTCTCTCTCTCCTCTGACCCCCCTAAAGTATATATGGGTGATAATAAGTTGGTTTAACCAAGCGGCATGGTCTTTACACAAGTCTCTTCTTGGCTGGGAGAACCTAGGCTACTAGGCATGGGAAAACCATTCAAGGGGTGAGTGAGTGTGGAACTCAATGATATAGTCATTGCGTGTGTGAGGGAGGTACATGCATTAATGAATAAATGGGCAAAAACATAATGGAGCCTATTCATAAAGGTAAATATACACATATATATTTACCCACATATTTACTACCACTACATTTAATTGTAACAATACTTTTTTGCTATTCACCATTTTCATGAGTAGAGTTACACCTAAGTGTAGGCTTATATAACTCCACCCCTCAAATCAGGGGGTGGAGCCTCCTACAAGATTAATAAGTGCAAAGTCACGGTTCACTGTGGCGCAGATCTCCCTAAGAGAAAGCCTTGGGAAAACTATTAACGTTTCTTATTCTTAAAATATATTTATATATACTTTTATGTAAAATATAAACGTAATGTTAATTAATGTAACTATTAATTATTAAACTAGATCTAATAAAATAAAATGTGGCTTTATGATTTATGTCCTCATATGTGTCATGACCAATGCACAGATTATGATGCAACAACCAAAAGCCAAAATGGCCAATGCGTCACAGCAAAAGTGTGCATGCACGCGGTGACGCAAGCGAGCATTCATGCGGTGGTCATTTTGAATTTTTTTGTTTACTAGTGCTGTTCAGCATTGGCAACAATATTTTTCTTTGAATGGTGATGCTGAACAGCATCTGTAAAAAGTATATCAAAGTCAAAAAGTTTCCTAAGACTTTTCAAAGGCCTTTTCCCATACTTGTTCTGGTTGTAGTTGGATTTAGTGTACCAATAACAATGCTGCATAAACAGTGAGTCAAGTTGAGGGAACCTGTGCCCATGTGGGGTGCTACTGCGGAAAGAATATCAGCCCAGAGTCTCACAGGCCTTTCCTCCTCCTAATACTGTTGGAGTTAGGCACATCCAGCTGTTGAAGGTGGATTGACCTACTTGCCACTGCATCATTATGCTCCCTGTGGTACCTAGACGTCCAGCACTCCAGCAATGTGAGTCCATTGAAACAGAGAGTGCAATTATGGCTGGGGAAGAGTGTTATGAGTTCTTATTTTTTACCTGCTCCCAATGTTAGCAAATTCAGCATTTTAGATATTGTTATAAAGTGCAACCAGGAATGGTTTGAGGATTAGCTGCTCAGCAGGCAAAATTACATTTTATTTCTGGAGCACTCATGGTATGCTGGCACAATTAATTTCTGTGCCGTTTTGGCGCCACCTCATGGGGGTTCCTTAGGGCTGCTGCCTTCCTGCTTCATATGGAAGCGATGGCCTAGGGTGACATGACTGATTGCAAACAAGGCCATCATCTGTCTCTCCACTATTCTATCCATGTCTGGCAGCTTTATTCCAAGCTCTGAGTCACACTTCTCCACGCACAACATTACTCCTCGATGGAGCCTTTGTTTGCACACTTTTTAGCAGATATTAATAACACGCAGACATAATAGACACAACTTCACAAATGTCAAAAATATAAAGATGAAATGATTTGATTTTGAAGTGTTCATGTTGACAACACCTCACAAGGTACCTGTATTTTCGGGATGTAGGAATACCTTGGGATTCCGAGTTTGCCCAAAAAGTTCCCTGAGAAATGATGAATTACCGCAGGGATCAAAATATTGCCCCTCAAATGGGCAGTAATTCCATATTTTTCTACCCATTCCCAGCGTTTGGATGATAAAATGCCCCGTTCGTAAACGCCCAGAATGAGGCATTTCAACTGGAGTTTTAAAACTGTGTTTTCTACTGAATCAGCAATTGTACTTCACTTGTAATACGGAGCCCAAGTTATTATTATTTTTTTTTTTAACCAGAATTGACAATATGTAAAATAAAGGTTAAAGTTAGGCTTAGGTTCCGAATTTAGTGTTATTGTCAGTCTTAAAACCAGAGCTAGACTGAAGTTAAGGCTCAGGGTTAGGGTTAGCCTTAGGTTCAAGGCTAGGCTAAGGCTTAGGGCCTGATTACGAGTTTGGCGGTGCGTCGCCGGGTCCGCCCCGCCACCACACCGCCAAACCCGTGATCGGGTCGCACACCAGGTTACGAGTGTTTCTTGTGTCTGGCGTTTTTTTTTTTTACATTTCCATGGCGATGCCCTGAAAATGGGCACCGCATTGGGAACATCAAAAAAAGTTCCTGCACAGCATGGACTGAAAAGTCCGTGGCCCGCCAGATTCGTAATTGAGCCCTTAGTGTTAGTCTTATGGTAAGAGCTATGCTTAGGCTTAGGGTTAGGGCTAGGATTAGGTTCAGAGTTTAGGGTTAGTTCTAGTTTTTAGGTCAGGCCACCGGACAGAAGTTAATTCTAGGATTAAGTTTGAGGATACATTTTGGGCTCATACCTACGATTAGGACAAATTTATCATTAGGCATAGGTTACGGTGAACATTTCGGATGGGTTTAGTGTTGGTTCATTAATTTGCTTGGGTTTTCTAACTTTTATGAATTTTGGTATGATTTTTTTCAGGATTATAGTACTAACCTTTGTAATCATGTTTGCAGCCATTTAAAGTTTTATATTTTGTTTTCAACGTGGATTTTTTTTTGCATCCTGTTTTAGGCATTATAACCTTGAGCCACCTTAACACCATCCTGATCTCTGCTTACTTTGCATGGTTAATGAAACAGATTTTTCAAAGTTCATTAAAGTTTATGCAAGAAACGTCCTATCAAAGAACCTTAAATATTTAACACAAACACTTGACTGGAGTACTTTACACGAGGACTGAATGTACCATTCAAACTATAATGGCTGGTTAGTGGCCCCGAGGTAAATCCTGTTTTGCAAATAATATCATGTAATTTCAGGCAGTGTTTAGTCTGTCTAATGCGCTGTACGAATAAACATGTACAGCATAATCCCTAATGATGCTGCCCAGGGCTTTAAGTGGTCTGGGTCCTGCCGATGCTCAGCACTGGCAGTTCTCAAAAGCAGATGCCGAGAAGGGTCCCTATCGGGCTCTCCATTTTTGCCCTCACCCTAAGGATAAAAAAAAATCTTAACTCTTCAGCAGTACCACCCTTCACTGACTTTGATGTAACTTCTGAGAGACTTGTTATAGTTCTTTCACAGTCTCATCATTTCGGAATTGACGCATTTTCAATATTCTATACAACGAAGCCATAGTTGTTGCCTATTTATCTCATGCAACTAACAACCATTGACAAAGCCAATACTCCTGGCTTGTTGTAGGTGTAATATTACATGTTGTATTATATATCTGGATTTAATGACAGAGGCAGCAAAATACCAGTCGGGCGGCACACTATGCTAAGCACAGATTTTTAGCTTATGTATTTTAAGCCACGCCCTAATTGCATCGGCCACACCCCTTTCAGAGACCCCCCCAATTTTTTCATCCCACTTAAAGCCTTAATGCTGCCGATAGTTTGTGCATAACTCGGTGACACTGCAGAAGTGGGTGGGGGCAAGAGTGGGAAACGTGGCTTGTTAATAATATAGAGGCAATCTCAGTAGGTTTTAAAAAAGAAAAATCAGTTCTCTGGAAAATGTGCAGATAGTGGGGGCTTCGTTTTGAGCGCACCTGCAAATCCGGAAGGGGGCAGTAAACGGAGTTACCTACCCCATCGCGATTAGAATGATGTGATGTTTTTTTCTAGAGGCTTTGTCCAAAATCTGCAGACCCAGGTACACATTTGGGAAGTGGCACATAATCACAGATTCTCGTATGTTATTTCCCAGATACGTAGACTGGGGTTCATTTTCACCCCCGGAGTTACTGATGCTCTGAGTATTGGTAACTCTAGGGAGGGGGTAACTGGTCAATTTAGAACCCACTCATTATCTTTACTTTTTTTGCAGGTTTGTATAACGCGAACTCGTCCCAAAGGTATTGGAGCTCTTTACACGAGCAACAGTTACATTACACAAGAACACGTTCATTTTTTTGGTATGCACAGGGAAATTAAGTGTCACTCATACACCCACTGATTCAACAATACACCTTGGTGTATATATATTTAACACTCATAAACTTTTTAAAAACACTCACAGTCACTGAATGATGTCATTTGAGATGTCATCAGTGATGTCACTGACCATGTCATGAGTGATGTAATATGTGAGGTCATAAACAGTGCATTGCAGGGGCGCGAGTTATAGTTAGCTCAGCTAACTATAACTGCTGAATTTCTCTGGTTTTGTACCAGTGAAACTTGAGTCTAACTGTAACGTTTCTGTAACCTTTGTTTTTTAGTGAATTTCTAGGTTTTTTTAAATTCCATTTCCTAACTATAACGCCCCTGTAACCTTTGTTTTTTTTCAGTGATTTTCTAAGCTTTTTTCAAATTCTATTTCCCATCTATAATGTTAATGTAACCTATGATTTTTTAATTACATTTTTAAGGTTTTTAAATTGTATTTATTTATCTAACATGGCTACATAAGGTGTATTTTTGTAAGCCTATATTTTCTTCAGTGGATTAATAAACGTTGTTTTTTTTTTCTTTCTATTTTTTTATATTCACGACGATTTTGCGATACCCACGGGCACATCGAGAAAGGCGCATGTTTTTGATGAAGTGTTAAACATATATATAGACAGATTTTACTTAATAGCAGACACTAGTTGTTTAGTAATATAGAGTTTATATTTGAGTTTGTGTGATGGTTTTGTGAAAAAAAACCTCTTCAATGTGGTGTTTTACATATTCGCGGTGACTCTAGACCACGGTGTCGTCGGAAGTCGCAAAGTGCACGTTTGTTTTTTAAAACTTGGGGACACATACTGAGACATATTTTAATTAATATTTGACACAAGTTGTTTATTGATATACTCTTTAACCCTAACTTTTGGAAGAATTCTTTCAATTAAAAGCCTTTTATTTGGTGTTTTGTGTGATGGCGACGATGCCGGAAGTCACGATGACGTCGGTAACCGTGATGAACGCATGTTTTTGGTAAAGTGTATAACAAATATAACATTGTATGATACACATTTCGGGTGTAATATCAGTTGATTACCATTTACGTTTGAGTACTTATTTTCAAATGAAATATTATTCTGTTCAATTTCCAGTCTTCGCGAGGACGCCAATCGTTGCGAAGATCATGTGACCGGAAAGAAAGGAATACGGTCAGATGATACACTTTTCAACTATAAGAATAGGAAAAACATGCCAGTTGATCTATCTTGAACATTCTTTAAGAGACGTTCATTGTGAGCAGCTTACTTACTTATATTTCTTGGAGTGTTTTTTTTGCATATTTTTGCAAAAATGGCAACTCAGCCAGAAGAGGGAGATCAGGTGCAACAGCTTTGGACCAGGAAGTCCAAGAGATGGATTCTGGTGACTCTGGAGATAAGGGGCCTCCCCAGAAGAAATTAAGCATTGCCTGGGATTTCTTCAGGATTCCATTGGGAAAATCAAAAACAGTCGCCAAATTTATGCAATGCACAATATGTGAGAAGACATTGTCAAGGGGTACAAATAAGAAATATTCTTGTGGGACTACGTCCATGCTTTACCATTTAAAAACATACCATGGCAAGCGTCTGAAAGCAGCAAGAAGACAACGCAAAGGTGAAAGACCCTCAACTTCAGTAGCAGCCGCAACAACACCGGGGCAGAGAGTCCCTTAAGAGGTCAAATCACAAGTTCAAGATTTGGCTCCAGAGTTTTCCTGCATTGCATCATACTGCATGGATTGTGGAGTTGTAGTGAATGCTGGAGAGCAGTCCATAACAGCCCTTCGCAATGCTGCAAAGAACAACAAATGTTGATTTTTATTTTGGCCCTTCATAGTTTTTCTACATTTTTGAGTGCGTGTTGTAGTTTTTGCACTCCCAGTTGCCATTTTTGTTTCCAGCAAGTTAAAAAAAGATAAGCTGAATGAATCAGTGTATGAACATGTATATGGTGATTGAATGCATACATGAGTAGTGCATTGATGATTGAATGAGTGTATGAGTGGTACATGTTTCAATGAAAGAGTGGTGCATGGATGACTGAATGAGTGCATAAGTGGTGCATACATGATAGAATGATTGCATGAGTGGTGCATGCATTACTGAATTAGTATATAATTGTGCATGGAGGATGGACTGAGTGCATAAGTGGGGCATGAATGATTAAATGAGTGCATGAGTGGTTGGGTAACTGCAAGTTGAATGTCTGGGTGATTGGATGAGTGCAAGGTTAGTGCCTGGGTGATTGGATGAGTGCATGAGAAGTGCCTGGGGATTGGATGAGTGCATGGGTAGTGTCTGGGTGATTGGATGAGTTCACGGGTAGTATCGGAGGGAATGGATGAGTGCAAGGGTAGTGCCTGAGTGATTGGATGAGTGCATGGGTAGTGCCTGAGTGAATGGATGAGTGCAACGGGTAGTCCCTGAGTGATTAGATAAGTGCATGGCTAGTGCCTGGGTGATTGGATGTGTGCATGGGTAGTGCCTGGCTGATAAGCAGTACATTGCGGGTGCGCGAGTTATAGTTAGCTCAGCTAACTATAACTGCTGAATCTCTCTGGTTTTGTAAGAGTGAAATGTCAGCCTAACTAGAACGTCCCTGTAACCTTTGTTTTTTTCAGTGAATTTCTATGGTTTTTTTAAAGTAGTAGTCATGTTTCCAGAGTGGTGAAGAAAGGGGACGGGGCCTCTGACCAGCTCTCAGTAATTCCGTTGTGTAGGACTTACAGGAGGTACCAGGAGGGCTTCCTGGCCCCCAAGATCCCTCAGGAGTCATTGGACTGTATGCCCTAACCAGAGGTGCGCCGGGAGCCGTGTTTGCAGAGTGGTGGAGAAAGGGGCTGTGGCCTCCAAAGACCTCTTAGCAATTCAGCTGTATGGAGCATGCTAGTGGTAACAGGAGGGGTAGTTGACCCCCAAGGACGTCCTTGGGGACCAACTACCCCTCCTGTTACCTCCAGTAAGTCTCACACAGCAGGATTGCTGGGAAGTTGTCAGAGGCCATGCCCCCTTTTGCCACCACTCTGCAAACGTGCTTCCTGGCGCACTACTAGTTGGGGGTTGAAGTCTCCTTGGCTCCAGAGGGTCATTGGCGGCCAACAAGCCCTCCTGTTCAGGGCCGGACTGGGAACCAAAACCGGCCCTGGCAAACTGCTCGGCCGGCCCCCCTGCTGAGGGGGTGCGGCCGAGCTGTTTGCAAGGGCCGGTTTCGGCCGATTTTGTTACCAGGGGGGCCGATATTGCTGGCCCCCAGTAACAAAAATGGCCCCCAGGGGCCCAAAACCGGCCCCCACACTGGCGGCCCACCGGGGAAACGCCCGGTGCCCACTATGGCCAGTCTGGCCCTGCTCCTGTTACCTCTAGTAAGTCCCACACAGTGGGTTTGCTGAGAGATTTTCGGGGGCCACGCCCTCTTTCTCTACCACTGTGCAAATGCACCTCCTGGCACACTACTAGTTGGGGGCTGAAGTCCCCTTGGCTCTTCAGGGTCCTTGGGGGCCAACTAGACCTCCTGCTACCTCCAGTATGACCCACACAGCTGCATTGCTGAGAGGTCGTCAGAGGCCATGCCCCCTTTCTCCACCACTCTGCAAACGCAGCTCCTGGCACACTACTGCTTTGGGGATGAAGTCCACTTTAATCCCGAGGCCCTCAGAAGGCAAGGGGAACTCATCCCCCCACAAGCAGTGTGCCGAGAGGTGATTTAGCAGAGTGGTGGAGAAAGAGGGTGTGACCTCCGACCACCTCTCAGCAATCCCACTGTACTGGAGGTAACAGGAGGCCTTCTTGGCCCCTAAGGACCCTCAGCAGCCAAGGGGACTTCATCCCCCAACCAGGAGTGCGCCAGGAGGCATGTTTGCAGAGTAGTGGAGAAAGGGGGTGGGACCTATGGCCAGTTGCCAGCTTTTTTTTACATTTTGTTTAGGAAAACGGTGGGACGAGGGCCGCTGTTAGGGACAAAACTGTTCATACATGATGGCAGAGTGCAGGCTAGTTCACATTGTCTTATTTCTTCAATTTGTGCTTTGCAGCATTTACTGGGAATCATTGATTTGTGGCTGCAAAGGCGCTCAGGGGATCGACTAGTGCTTTATTATACACACTGTGATGGCGGACATGTAATTCAACTAGTGAAGAAGAAATGGTGTCCTCTTTCAATGGCCATGAATTACTGTCCAATGGGCAGGTGAACTTTGTTATTTAATGAGATACGAACTCAAACCTGTTTTTTTATTTCCAGAATTGAAAAAGGTGAATGTGCCGAAACGCGTCTTCTGGTCATAATAAAATCATATGTGGAACCAGAGAGTGCTCCTAGTCCTTTGTGGACATTTGTTGGAAAATTATTTGACGTGAGGCCACGCTCACGTAAGGAAACACTCGTCCACTCAGAAGTTCGATGTTGATCTGTGGCATTTGTTTGGAAATATATATATATATATTCACTGAAAAAACCATAGGTTTTAGGGACAGTTATAGTTAGTTGGACATTGCACTCGTACAAAACCCGTGAAATTCCCCCGTTATAGTTAGTCCAGCTAACTATAACTCACGCCCCGCAATGCACTGCTGATGACGTCACATATTACATCACTCATGACATGGTCAGTGACATCACTGATGACATCACTGATGACATCTCAAATGACATCACTGATGACATCACTGATGACATCATCCAGTGACTGTGTGTTTCTGTAAAGTTTAAATATTTTTAATATATTTAGGAAAAGACGTATTGAAGAATGAGTGGGTGTGTAAGTGTCTGTATGGATGATTTAGTAGGTGCGTGACTGACTGTATAAGTGAGTGATTTAACGTATCTTACTGAATGCATGGGTTAGTGACTAAACTGGGTGAATGTCTGTATCCGTCTGTCTGTTGCTTTGTAAGTGGCTGCATGTGTTTGAGAATAGCTACATGAGTGTCTATATGAGTTATTGAATGCTTGTGTGAGTATCTGTATGGGTGCCTGAGTGTTTGTGTGGGAGGGGTGTGTGCGACTCTGTGCATAGATGTGTGAGTGGGTGATTCACTGGGTGGATGGTTTCAAGAGTGCATCTGTGATAGACTGTATGGGTGGGTAAGTGTGTGTAAGAGTGTGTTAGTGAGTGAATGTATGTCCCAGTGGTACATGTGTGAGTAACTACATATGTGAAAGGCAGTATATATGTGTGTTGGAGTATATAAATAGCTATAAGCAAGAGTGACTGATTGTGATAGTGGCTGTATGGATGAGTGTGTGCTTGTATCAGTGATTGTATAAGAGCGTAAGAATGTGCTAGTATTTGTATGAGTAAGTGAGCTGGTGTGTGTATAACTGTATAGGTGAGTAAATGGTAGTGTGTTTAATTATTTGCATGACTGACTAGGTGTGTGAGTACCTCTATGGATGAGTGGCGGTGTTTGAGTGTCTATATAGGAGTATGAGTGCATATGATAGTCCTGTACTGAGTGACCGTAAATATGAGTGACTGTTCGGGTGAGTGAGTGGATGTGTGTGTGTAGACCTAAGAATCAGTGAGTGGGTATGTAGTTATTGGTGTTGGAGTGTCTATGGTTTTGCGAATGGCAGTCTGTACTTTAGAGTGGGTGTATCAAAGGTTATATTAGGGTGTGAGAAGATGCATGAAATTATCACATGGATGATGTCATCAGTGATGTCATCAGTGATGTCATTTGAGATGTCATCAGTGATGTCATCAGTGATGTCACTGACCATGTCATGAGTGATGTAATATGTGACGTCATCAGCAGTGCATTGCGGGCGTGAGTTATAGTTAGCTGGACTAACTATAACGGGGAATTTCACGGGTTTTGTACGAGTGCAATGTCCAACTAACTATAACTGTCCCTAAAACCTATGGTTTTTTCAGTGAATTTCAAAGGTTTTTTAAATGCTAATTTGTAACTATAACGTCCCTGAAACCTATGGTTTTTTCAGTGAATTTCAAAGGTTTTTTAAATGCTAATTTGTAACTATAACATGTCTGAAACCTACGTTTTTTTCAGTGAATTTCAAAGGTTTTGTAAATGACAATTTTTAAATGTATTAATTGTTATATAAATTTTTAAAATACTGATTTACTACATTTTTAGAAACAATTTTTTTTACATATTTTATTATTTAAATTACATTGTAATTACATTATACATTACATTACAAAAAATACTTTCTCAGAATGAATTACTTTAGTTTAAATACTTTGCACATAGGCAATAGACTTTTAAGTACAGTAGTTACAGTTGTTGCAATGTGCAACACATTTTCAAACACAATGCAACATTCAGCTCAATGTGAATTTCTAGTTAAATGCAATTAGTTACTTTATGGATTACTTTTCTAACCACAGGACTGGATCCTAGATTCAGTCCTGGCACATCTCCTGTAAACAGTTGAGTAAAAGCGTTTTGGTTACAGTCGTGATTTTTAAGGAATATTATTGTACTTTAAAAGTTGACACTTAGAAACTTTTTCTCATAGAATCACCAATGTTATCCTATGGAAGGAAATTCACTTAGCAGGTAAAAACTGTTATCGTTACTTTTTCTTACTCAGTGTTGGATCCTGGATCCAGCACTGGTGCATCTCCTGTAAACAGTTGAATGAATGCGTTTAAGTCATACAGGCGATTTTTAAGGAATATTTGTAGTTTGTGAAAATCGACACTTTGAAAGTTTTCTGCTGAAAACCAGACAATGGATTCCTATGTTAGAAAATATAAGTTACTGGTAAGTACGGTTAAAATTACTTTTCAGGGTCAGTGCTGGGCTAAAAGATGCAGCACTGGGTTCTCTCCTGATAACAGGTGAGTAAATTGGAATTCGTACTTTGGTTGATTTTAGAGGAATATTATAAAGTTCCAAAACTCCACACTTAGAAGGATTTCCAAGTGAAACCAGTCAATGTTAGCCTATGAAGGAAATTCAAGTTACCGGTAAGTACGGTTAAAATTAATTTTGAGGATCAGTACTTGGCTGAAAGATGCAGCACTGAGGTCTCTCCTGATAACAGGTGAGTAAATCAGAATTCGGATTTCGGCTGATTTTAGAGGAATATTTTAAAGTTCCAAAAATCAACACTTAGAAACTTTTTCTGCCTAAAGCAGGCAATGATATCCTATGCAAGGAAATTCAAGTTACTGGTAAGTACGGCTAAAATTACTTTTGAGGATTAGTACTGGGCTGAAAGATGCAGCACTGAGGTCTCTCCTGATAACAGGTGAGTAAATCGGAATTCGTATTTCGGCTGATTTTAGAGGAATATTTTAAAGTTCCAAAACTCCACACTTAGAAGAATTTCCAAGTGAAACCAGTCAATGTTAGCCTATGAAGGAAATTGAAGTTACCGGTAAGTACGGTTAAAATTACTTTTCAGGACCAGTACTGGGCTGAAAGATGCAGCACTGAGGTCTCTCCTGATAACAGGTGAGTAAATCGGAATTCGTATTTCGGCTGATTTTAGAGGAATATTTTAAAGTTCCAAAACTCCACACTTAGAAGAATTTCAAAGTGAAACCAGTCAATGTTAGCCTATGGAAGGAAATTCAAGTTACTGGTAAGTACGGTTAAAATTACTTTTCAGGACCAGTACTGGGCTGAAAGATGCAGCACTGAGGTCTCTCCTGATAACAGGTGAGTAAATCGGAATTCGTATTTCGGCTGATTTTAGAGGAATATTTTAAAGTTCCAAAACTCCACACTTAGAAGAATTTCCAAGTGAAACCAGTCAATGTTAGCCTATGAAGGAAATTCAAGTTACCGGTAAGTACGGTTAAAATTACTTTTCAGGACCAGTACTGGGCTGAAAGATGCAGCACTGAGGTCTCTCC
The DNA here is from genome assembly GCA_963921515.1 of Calotriton arnoldi. Lineage (NCBI taxonomy): Eukaryota > Metazoa > Chordata > Amphibia > Caudata > Salamandridae > Calotriton > Calotriton arnoldi. The sequence continues at coordinate 814,320 of CAWUFW010007600.1, read as the reverse complement.
TGATAACAGGTGAGTAAATCGGAATTCGTATTTCGGCTGATTTTAGAGGAATATTTGCACAATGGTGAAGGGAGGGGCGGGGCCTCAGGTGACATCTGTGCAAACGCGCCCCGTTGCGCGTTTTAAGTTGGGGGATTAAGTCCCCTTGAATCCTGAGGGTCCCTAGGGGCCAACTAGCCCACCAGGAACCTCCAATATGCGCCAGGGGCTGCGTTGCAGAGACGTGTAGAGAGGCCACACCCCTTTTACACCTCTCTGCAACGCAGCTCTGTGGCGCTTTCTGGATGTACCTGTTGGGCTAGTTGGCCCCAGGGACCCTCAGGATTGAAGGGGATTTAATTCCCCATCTTAAAACGCGCCACGGGGCCTGTTTGCACACATGTCACCTGAAGCCCCGCCCCTCCCTTCACCACTGTGCAAACGCGCCCCGTGGCGCGTTTTAAGTTGGGGGATTAAGTCCCCTTGAATCCTGAGGGTCCCCGGAGTCCAACTAGCCCACCATATACCTCCAAAAGCGCCACAGAGCTGCGTTGCAGAGAGGTGTAAAAAGGGGCGTGGCCTCTGTACACCTCTCTGCAAGGCAGCCCCTGGCGCATACTGGAGGTACCTGGTGGGCTAGTTGGCCCCCAGGGACCCCCAGTATTCAAGGGGAATTGTTCCCCTCTGCAAACGCGCCAGGGGCGCGTTTGCAGAGTGGTGAAGGAAGGGGCGGGGCCTGCGGGCCCGATCGTTTTAACATTTTTTTTTTTCTCCCTGAAGGGGGGCTGTGTGGCCCCCTTCCTTTTTCTTTTTTGGGCCCTGGGGACCCCATCCCCCAGGGCCTTACCCCTTTTAAAATTACCTTTAAAAAAAAACGGGAAGGGGGCCGCGTGGCCCCCTTCCCTTGGCCTGTATTGGCCCCGGGGACCCCATCCCCCGGGGCATGGCCTCTATATTATTTTTTTTGAGGGGGGCAGCGTGGCCCCCCTCCTCTGGCCATTTTAAGGCCCCGGGACCCCATCCCCGGGGCCGGCCTTTCCTTTTTTTAAAAAATTTTTTTGCTCTTTTTTGGGGAGGGGGCCGCGTGGCCCCCTCCCGGGCCACTACTTGCCCCGGGGACCCCATCCCCCGGGCTGGCCCTCTCCGTTGGGGACTGTGGGGGTCCCCAATCCCCCCACAGTCCCGCCGGCTCCCCACGTCCCTTGGGAGCCGGCATTGCTGTTCCACATGGGGAGCAGCTGACATGCTGTTCCCCATGTGGAAAAGCAATCGCTTTGGATATTGGAAGAGAGAGCAGGTTTCCTGCTCTCTCTTCCAATATCCAAAGCAGTTTGCTATGGCAGGACGGGAGCCGCGAGGCTCCGTCCTGCCATAGCAAACTACAGTGTCCCGGGGGTAGGCACCCCGGGACACTGCAGGAGCCGGCCCTGGGGGGTGGTGGTCCCCAGGGCCATCAAGGGCTCCAGGAGGGGGCCGCGCGGCCCCCACACTACATCAGCACAGCCCCGGGGAGGTGGTGGTCCCCGGGGCTTCGGGGTCCAAAACGGACCCCCATTTTAATTTGTTAGTGCCCCGGGAGGTGGCGGTCCCGGGGCGTGTGGGGGCTGGAGCCCCCCACACAGGTTGTTTAATTTTTTTAAAAAAGCCCCGGGGAGGTGGTGGTCCCCGGGGCTGCGGGAGGGCTCAGAGCCCTCCCGCACCATTTTTAAAAGAAAGCCCCGGGGGTGGCGGTCCCCGGGGCTTGGGAGCCCTTGAGGCCCCCCATACATAAAATAAACCCCTCCAGCATGCCCCCGGGACTTGGGCCACCCGGGGGCAAAATACAATCAAAGCGCGGGAGACCGCGCTCGATTTTTTTTTCGGCAGGATTCGCGCACCCTGAGCGCATCCTGCCGATTTTTTTAAAAAAATGCTTTTTTGCCCAGGGGGTCCTTGTGGGACCCCTGAGCAGGCCAAGGGGATTAGGGTGTTTCTACCCTGCCCCCTTTGTGCGTTTTGCACACTTGTTTCTTTTTTTTCTCGGCGGGATACGCGCACCCTAAGCGCATCCCGCCGATTTAAAAAAAAAAAATCTTTTCTGCCCAGGGGTCCTTGTGGGACCCCCTGAGCAGACCTAGGGGGTCAGGGTGTTTCTACCCTGCCCCCTTTTGCGCTTTGCGCACTTGTTTCTGTCCCTCGGTTCTACCGAGGGACAAAATGGCTGCCAACACTTCCTGAATCGGAATGTTGACAGCCAGCTGACAGCCAATTAGCATGCAGCTCGTGATCGGGACGGTGCGCGCAGGGTGCGCTGAGGGTACGCGTATCCGACGCGCCCATAGATATATATGTACTTTTACTTTTGATTTTCTCAGGAACTACTGAACGGATTTACACCATTTAAGCAAAAGGCACCAGTCTGAACCAAGGACTACCTCTTTGTCAAATTTGGTGTAATTCCGTTCAGCAGTTCGGGCTGTAGCTGCGACTAAAGGTTCCTATGGAAAAATGAATGGGGAAAACGCGTTTTGGGACCCCCTTTTTCTCGGCCCCCGCTTCACGTATCACCCCGAGACTTTCAGGGTAGGAGCGGAGCGGAGCGCCCCAACAAGTTGGAAACTTTCACGAAGATTCGTCAACCGGCGCCAACGTTATTTCAAATAGAATGTCGCGGATTTCCTATGGATAATAGGTTGTAACTATAACTATCTACTGGCGACCGCCAGTAGATAATATATATACATATACATATCCTTTCATCAAACAGTCCTTAAACGGCGCGCTCTTTCCACAGTAGGTGCAAATGTCGAGGTCGGACAGTACCTCGCAAACTATTTTCCATTAAAAAAAACACCGCACTCCAGAAGCTGCTGTGTAACTGTTTTACTTCGCTTAGTTACAGCACAATATCACCACCACCATCACCGACGTTTGACCAAGAAATGGTCTTTCTCACGGTTTACGTAAACCGTGAGAAAGACCATTTCTTGGTCGAAACGTCGGTGATGGTGGTGGTGGATATTGTGCTGTAACTAAGCGAAGTAAAAACAGTTACACAGCAGCTTCTGGAGTGCGGTGTTTTTTTAAATGGAAAATACATATACATATATATAATGTTAAATAATAATTTTAATATTAAGAGTTTAATATTTTTTCCATATTCATGGGGTTTCTTATACATGTTATGTGTTTGAAGTGAAGTAATTTCTCTACTCTTGTTTAGACTGCAGTAGTAAAATTAACTTCTTCGCAGTTCAAAGCTTTCCCTACTTTTGCACGAACTGGAGTGGGAAAAGTAAATGTTCCCCCTTCAAAGTCTAATACTTTCTCTACTATTGGGCTGTTTGGAATGGGAATAGTAAATGTAAACCCTCTGAAGTCCAACACTTTCCCTTCTGTTGTTTAGACTGGAGTGGGAATAGTAAATTTCCCCCTCCGAAGTCAAACACTTTCCCTACAGTTACTAAACCTGGAGTGGGAATAGAAATGCAACCCCTCCGAAGTCCAACACTTTTCCTACTGTTACACTGACTGAAGTAGGAATAGTAAATCTAACTCCTCTGAAGTCCAACACTTTCCCTACTATTGCAGTTACTGAAGTAGGAATAGTAAATCTAACCCCTTGAAAGTCCAATACTTTCCCTACTGTTGCATACACTAGAGCGGGAATAGTATAGTTAATATTCTTAGACTCCAATAGTTTTCATAATATTGGTAGAATAGATTTTTAAGCATTAATTGTTTGTTTTTTAATAATATCTGTTTTTATTTTTTAATTTCTTTTAATGTTTACAGTATTGTTAGTAAATGTCTTTTTTGGGGTTTAAAATCTTTAATACACTATATAAATTATATATATATATAAAAATATATATATAAATATCGTGATCGTGAACAAGGCAGCAAGAGACTGCTGAAACGCGTTGATGTTTATCGTCACATGAATAAAAACTACCGAGTGACCAATTCCTTTGGGAGTGCTGGATGATTATTTTTTCAAAGACGAATGATCCTATTTGAAATATATATATATATATATATATATATATATATATATATATATATATATATATATATATATAAATATTTCGATTGTCCGCTTCTTCCTGATTTAATCCTAGGCAAAAGGAATATATATACAAAACCACTGAAATTCACCAGTTTTATTTATCTCGAGTATCTATAAATCATGCCCTAAGGTAACTATAACTCACACCATCATGCACAGTTTTCTTATCAATAATTTCATTGCAAATGCTGCAGTGATATTATCAATGATGTAATGGAAGAAGTCATTAGTGATGTAATATGCGAGGTTATTAGCAGTGCATGATGAAGGCAAGTTGTAGGTGGGAGCAATTCACTCTTTTTCCTGCCCAAGAGCATGGGCAAGGCAAAGTTTTGTGCTTCTACTTGGCAGGAGCGGCTATGTGCTCCCACCAGGTGGGAGCACATTAGACTTTCTCTGCCTGCGGGCAGGGAAATAGATGGTGTCCCGGGGGGGTGGTGCTGTCTCTGAGCTGGCCCAGGGGATGGGGTGTAGAGGGCCATTCTATGGCTCTGGGAGGGGTGCCACATGCCCCCTGCGGGTTTATAAGGATGTCAGCCCAGGGGATGGGGTCCCTGGGGCCATTTTAGGCTCGGGGAGGGGGCCACACACCTCTCTCCCATTTACAAAAATTTCGGCTCTGGGCAATGGGGTCCTCTTAGAGGCTTGGGAAGGGGGTCATGCAAATAGTATATGCGCCAACCCTCTGGCCCTGTCCCACCCCAGGGGGGTATTTTTTTAGTGACATCTGTGCTTTAAAAAATATTTTCCACGTATTAGCTAATCTTCCTCAAATTCAGAGCAAAAAAAAATGTTTGGCCCCAAGAAGGTCCATCAGGAACCCCACTGCCAGGCCTAGGGGGGTCAGGGTATCCCTACCTTGCCTCCTTATGTTTTTTCTTACAGTTGTTTTCTAGGACTCTGGGCTGAGTCCCAAGTCTTAAGATGGCTGTTGCCACATCTTTATTGATGTGGTGGCAGCAAATCAGATCACTTCTTGAGATCTGTCGGCCCCATAGATCCTCCGTGGTGTGGTATATACAATGTTTTTGAGCACTAATTGCTCAAAAACTACTGAATGGATTTACACCACATCTCAAAAAGCACTCTTTCTGGACCAAGATATAGCTTTCTGCTACTTTTGGTGTAAATCTGTTCAGATGTGTGGGCTGCAGTTGTGTCTAAAGGTGCAATGGAAAAATGAATGGGGAAAACGTGTTTTGGGTCCCCTCTTCCTTTTTCTCAGCCCCCAATCGACGGATCTCTCTGAAAGTTTTCAGGAAGAAGCTGAAGTGAATAAAGGTTTTTTTAGTAATGTTTATTGATGTTTCATCGAACGAAGCCAAAGGTATAAGCAAGCCAAAAAATGCATTTCCTATGGAAACGTGATCATAACTAAAAAAACAAGTTGTGGCTTAGAATACAAACCCACAGAATTTCACCAGTTATGTGCAACACACACAACGCATGCCAAAGCTTGCATCTCCCACCATGTTTAACTCTTGCTTGATTACCTTTTTTCCAGCGCCATTAGATGATTAGTAAGTTTTTTTCAGTGAATTAAAATTTTTATAATACACTGTATTCCCAACTCTGGTGCACATGGACTTCGGCCTGGCTTTGCAACCAACCTGCCATGGGTACCAAACACCAGCAGTGCACAACCCCTGCTGTACAATCCCTTTGGCTCTCACCTCCTTGTCTTTTTTTCTCATCCATCTATCTCTCTGCCTCATATTCCCTCTGTCTTTCTAAAATTTTGTAACCCTATTAAAAAGTCACAATTTAGATCTATTTACGTTTTTTCACAAAATGATGGGCAAATCTACTACTTAAAATATCAGTTTGCGCAATTGCATTCTGTCTTGAGAATCCCTCGCTGTTTTCTCTGTTTTTTCCTAACCTGTTACTCATGTTTCTATGCCTCTGAGCCCTCCTGTAATCCCCCTGGGTTTGGACACCTGTCATGGTGCCAGCCTGAACTGCTGTGGAATTTTCTCTCCATACTACTAAATCGTGATTAAAAAACAATTTGCAATTTTCAAGATGGAAAAAAAATTCTATGGAGCTATTGCCCAGGCAATCACATTTGTTAAAAAATTCAAGTGTGATTGACAGGAGTCACGAATCACTGATCCATGACTTTAAATGGTAGAGATATGAAAAAGTGTTACTCCTTTCAATCCCATCTGGCACTTGTTATAAATTTCTATATCTTAAAAACTACTGATCGGATTGACCCATTGTATACCTCCCAAGCTACAAGATATTGCAACTTGTGCCGATAGATAAGAGAATCCATTATCTTTTCCATCTCATACATGGGTAACCGATCTACGGATAATGGTGGAAATCTGCCTACTGTATCATGCAAGGCTGGTTTGAAAGACATGATATTTGTACCAATGTGAGGGTAGTGCTGAGAGAACTGCTGAACTTCCTATTTTCCCTTCAATTGTGAATTTACCCAACAAAAGGAGGATTGAATTTAGAATTCGAGTACAACCAAACCCTATTCACCTTGAGATAATCTGGTGCCTTTCTCTTTCGCTTATCAGCAATTATATGCTGCTTTGGTGTACCGCTCTCTGTACGTTCTGCAATTAAAGCAAAAGATGGTGACCTTCCTAAAGATGAATACAAGGAGTTATTGCACACAAATTCCAATAAAGTGAACCCCTGGTACCAAGAGTTGGGATTGTTCATAAGAGATCAACTTAAGACCTTTCTAGTGATTGGTTTAATTACTCTGTCTGTCCCTCAGTCTGTGGATGATAACTGGTGGATTTAAAATGCCTGGTACATACTGTTTCTATTAGTGCTTTCCAGAAATGTTCGGTGAACTGGGTCCCATTGTCTGTGGTGATTTACAGCCAGTCATGGTGTTGGAAAACATGAATTAAGAAGCTGTCAATAGGAAAGTGCCCCTTTTTTTATGGTCACCCCACTTCTTGTTCCAAATGCTGATGGTTATGACTCTGATAGTGCACTGGAGTCTGCTGGCCAGACCCCAGCCCCAGTGCTTGTGCTCTCTTCTAAAACTGTTATATTCGACTGGGTAATCCGAAACTGGCAAAAGCTTTACCCCCTTATAAGTCCCTACTATATGGTACCTGGGGTGATGTTGAAAATGATGATGATATGAGATTTATAAAGCGCACAGATATTCCCTGTTGTGTTCCGGTGCAGGTACACAGGGCATTTGTGGTAAAGGGGTCCCCAGGGCTGCAACACGAGTTTGTGCCACCCTGGGTGACCCATGCAACATACTGTCAGCAGTCCTACCATTGCAGACTGCAGGAGCAGTGTAAACTGCTCGAACTTGACTGTGCCCTCACCATGTGTGGCACAGTCACCTACACTGCCTTTAATGTATGTATCAACGGGTAGTACTGCAAGGCAGTTTGATCAGGTGCAAAATCAATTGCAATAGAACAGAAAATTGGAAAACAACAACAATTTTGAAAAATGCCATCTGTATTGAAATCTTTAGGCTATCCAATGTATTAGCTATATCAGCACTATTACATTGTATGCAGGTGTAATCCAGAATTTTGTGTACACAAAAGTGCTCGTGTGAAGGTGAACGGTGCAAGTGAGACACGTGGCAAAGTGGAAAACAGCAAGAAGGGGCAACATTTTAAAATGGATACAGAATATGGAAAATGAGAAAACAATTATTGAAAGACATGTTAAGATCCACAGACGCCAAATAGTATGCTGAGTGGTCAAGAGCGTTTCGACCTGTTCCATTTCAGGCCATCATTAGGGCAGGATTACACAATAATTTAATCGGTGCTGTATACAAAAGGTAAAATTTGGGATAAGAATATAATGAAGGACAGTGGGAAAGGAGGTAAGGTAGTGCGGTAAGTGAGTCATCTACCTGCTGATGAGTAGGAAGAAGGACGTCTGCGGTAATATCGGTAACTTCCGGTGGGCAATTAGGTAGCTGCAGGAAGGCAATTCAACCTGGGGGTACAAGGAATTGGCATACTGGGTGGTCCAACAAGAGCTGTATCTTAGATTTTGTGTGCACAGCAGTGCAACTACTAAATTATATGGAAGTGAAAGGAAAGTAGTATTAGGAAGGGGTCAGTGTTGGGGCTGGGGGTAAAGGTTTTTAGTCATTGATACGTGCCCAAACTATTCAAACCAATCCAGCAAGGAGAGAGACACAACCGGCATGGGCCTAAAGTCAAAAGAAGCTTACCAAGTATTATTATGAACCCCCAATGTACCCCAATATAGGCCTAGGTAGTTACACGACCTTTTACCTACATCTGTCCTACCATTGTTATACATAACGGGTTTTGGCGCTGACCTTTTACCTAGTTAATTGCTGCATGACTGTCCTTTGGTTTTCTCCGAAAACTAGCTTCATGTATTATGCATGAGGATTCTCAGTATCACAGCAGGATTACCATCTTCTTCATAATAACTCTGTATAAGTGTCACCTCTGTCGTCATCCTTGCCCGACATGCCCACAATACACTTCTAGGTAGAACCCCTGAAGGTACCTTTCGGGTATATAAGCACTACATCTTCAATGTGCAAACTAGAGGAGAAAGTCTTCCATGCTGACATGCTGACGCGAGACGCTGAGGTCCCTCCACGCAGACACTCCAGCACGCAGTGGTCTGACATCCCTTGCGGGGTGTCCATCTCGAGACCAAGACGGGGTCCTTCACTCTCCCACATCAGGTAATGGGGTTGGCTCTATCCTAAGGGGATTCTTGGCTACACACCTACATACATTTAGGTACATCTAGTTAGGGTTTGCATCATAGGAGTACGCATGGTTACTGTTATGTATCTATATGCCTGCATATATTCATTGTTGTAGCACTATGGTAGAATTCTACCTTTTCTTTACTCTACTGGTGCTCACAATAGTATATATCTGTTTCTGTCTCATGGTTGTTGCAGCACATGTATTTTATATTAGAATGACGCTGGTTCAATAAATACTTATTGAAAACGTCCCCACCGTTTATTCTGTGTGTCTATCTGAGACAAAGTAAGCACGAGTGACTGAGCAAAAAGTACTGTACTGTTTCCACAATCCCTGAGGGTTCAGCGTTGTCATGTTCGATAGTTGCCAGAAACTATTCGCTCCTTGGTAAGAGGGGCTCATAGTGGCACTGTGAGCTAGCTAACAGACTAACATATCCTTTGGGGGTGCCTGGAATCAGTCTGGACACCAATCCCTTAGTTTATGTTGTCTAAACGTGCAGATCCTGTATAGATTTGGAGGAACTACACAACAGTATTTGAAGAAGAGCATGGAGTAATTCCAACCGTCCAGTCCCTAGGTTGTAGCAGGTGTATTAGCCATGAATAGGGGCTATCAATAGCCATCCAACAGGTACAACTATAAAAAAGTGAGAAATTTGCCATGAAAACGGGATCGCACTGGAGGCACTGTCAATGCGGCAGCGCAATCTGTGTGTAAGCTTACCGTAAACGGAGAACAACAATGACATCAAGAGCTTTCCATTTGGAGAATGCTCAAAGGTCTGAGTCTGGTGCCGGGTGGTGTGCAGGTGGTAAGGCAATGCGGTAAGGCCTGCTGGGAGATATCTGTCATGCTGGCTGGAGAAACAACTAGAGCGGGCTGGGGAAAAGGGAAGGGGCGTATCGGTGCCCCAGGGGCATAAATGGTGAGAAAAAATAAAGACTGAGAAGTAAGAGGGGCATGAAAGTGCAGGTTGTTGCATCAAGCGGCGAGATCTGCTGGAAGATTAATCATGCCAGTTGCAGGACAAAACTATACCGGACAGGACAAGAGAGGGAGGGGGTGTATCAGTGCCCCAGGGGCATATACAGTGAAAGAAAAATATTTCGGCCAGAGAGACAGATTGGTCTAAAGAGGTGTAATAATGATCATGCTGACAGATAACAAATCACGTAGTACATTTGTAATATAACAGCGGTATAGCAAACCAAATGATGCATTACTTACATAATGTGGGGAAAATATTTACAATTACAAGAATGTAGGCAGTGTGTGTTTTTACCCCATAATGTAAAAATTAAGAGCAAATTAATTAAATATAGGGAAACTCGATCTATTTGATACATTGGGGCTTATTACGGTCAGTCGGAGTTGCCTCTGACTGTGACACCGTCTTGGTCTCAGGACCGACCGACCTCTGGTCGGCGATTCCGACCACCTGATTACGATGCGACCGCACACTGTTCGGTTGCATACTCACTATTCTCTATGGGAGCTTGTGTTATGGCTGTAAACCGGCCATAATACAGGCTCTTATAGAGAAATGGGTGTGTGTGTAAAACCGTGCACCCTGTGGCAGGCACCCCATGGTGCCTGCCACACAGTGCAGGGTTTTACAGGGGGGTACCACTAAGCATAGGCCGCAGAGGCAACCAAAGTCACTTTCCAACAGCCTTTCCGTGTCGGAAAGGCTGTAGGAAACCGACATCGTAATCCCGACGGTGGAAACCGATCCATAGGGGATTACGGTGCGGTTCCGACCGGCAGTAAGACTCCGAGAGCCGGTCGGAACCGAGTCGGAATGACCGGCCGGTTTATGTTCCGACCACCAACATCGTAATCGGGCAGTCAGACCGCAAACCAACTGTGCCGGTTGGAAAGCCTCCGACTGCAGTCAGAAAGCTTCCGACTAGCGGTCAGAGGGTTTCCGACCGACATCGTAGTCGGCCCCATTGTGTTTAAGCGCACTACTAAAACAAGGACAGGATATATGTGATATATATGTGCATTCAGAAGCAATTTACATAGATAGAGGCAATTAAGAGAGACCTACATATAGTTCCGTGTAACCCCATAAAAGTGTTATGGCAATAAGGATGTGATTTCAGCAGTAATACAAGTGTATGAAGAGTTATCGTATGGGAACATTAGTCAACTGAAAGGTCCAGAAAGTTGGTAATGCAAAATGTGTTACTAAAGGGGGAACACACTGCCCAGGTGTAAGGGACACTATATGGGGAACGTATCCACTCATAAGAAATTATGTGTGGTAAGAGGATGTGCCAGCCAGTACAGGGAGTAGGAGTGATCTGGGATCAGGGTATTTAAGCCCCAGTTGACTGAGTTGCAGAGTGTTATCCAGCGGCATTCACATCTATTTAAGGGTTCCTGTAGGTCCCCACCTCATAAGGGGAGGGGAGGCTGATCGATCACTTGCCACACCATGTCTGTTTCTGAATGATTCTTCTCAAAGTAGTGCGATAATAAGGGAGCAATTTCCACTGTGCATGTTATGCGACTTCTGTGTTGAATGATACGCTGTTTTACCATCTGGGTGGTCTGGCCTATACATAACAGGTTACATGGACAGCGTATGGCATAGATGAGATTCGTAGTATGGCAATTACTGACTTGCTTCCACAGGTATACTTGGTTTTCCACTTTAAACTCCTTCGTATTAAGTGTCTGTGGACAAACTACACAATTCTGGAATTTATAATGTTCCAATATGGGGGGAGGCCCCATGAGGCAGTGATAGAATCTGTGTTCTTACTTTTTTCAGGCCATGTGACTGCATGGACCAAATAGTCCGCCAAATTATTCCCTCTTTTGTAGGAGAAGGGGGGGGGGGTTCCTGAAAAGGAGTCTGTGTTCGTAAAATATTCCAGTTTCTCCTGATGATTTTATTCACTCTGTTACTGGAAAGACTGAATGTGGAAACAAACAGGATACGCGTGTTTTCACATGTGGGTCTTAGGGTAAGGAGAATGTCTCTGTGACAATACCAAGCCCGTTTAAGTGCCCGGGAAATCAGTCTACATGGATATCCACATTGGGTGAGTTTATCTGCGAGTACTGTTGCTTCTTGAAAATAGTTTTTTTTTCCATTTGCAGTTTCTCCTGATGCAGAGAAATTGCCCATATGGGAATCCATCACGGAGACCACGAGGATGATAACTTGAATACAATACAAACGTATTTATTTCAGTCGGTTTTCAGAATAGAGAGGCACCTATTTTACCATCTTCTGTGTGAAGGGTAAGGCCAAGAAAAGGTAAATTATTTTTTCTAGCGTCTGAAGTAAATTTGAGATGAGGTTGACAATTTTTCAGCCATTCAATGAATAATGATAGGCAGTTGTGCTGGCCCCGCCAAGGGAGAAGAATGACATCTATGTATCTTGGACAGAACTCTATTCGATCATGAAAAGGGTTATCTGGTTTCAGAATATGCGTCATTTCAAAATTGTGGACATACAGAATGGCAAAGTTGGGTGCAAAGCAGGCCCTCCATGGAAATGCCTTTGATCTGTAAATAAAAAGTTGTACAGAAAATAGTTATTGTTCAGAGCAATCTAAAGTAGATCTATAACAAATTTGGTGGGGATTCAAGTGGGGTTAGGCCGGCAATTCAGAAGATTTTCCATTACAGCAAGACCCTCCTTTTGTGGGATGTTTTTGTATAGTGACTCAATGTCCAGACCTACCATCAAGTCTGTGTCAGAGTTGAAAGGTCTATCCTCTATTTGATTGAAAAGGTCAGTACCGTCTTGCATGTAAGTATCAGTAGTAGAGACAAAGTCTTTAATGATGGCATTGATGTATTTGCCTAGAGGTACTAGGATAGATCCACATCCCGAAACAATAGGACAGCCTGGTGGATTGGTGGCATCCTTATGTATTTTAGCTAATACATATATTACTGGGATACGTGGGTGGGCGCTATTGGGAAAGGTATACTCTTTCTCAGTTATGATGCCCCGGGCTCTAGCCGAGTCTGTTGTTTGTTTTATCCGAGAACAAATGTTTTGCAATGGATCTGAGGGTAAGGCCCTGTAATAGGCATTGTTGGATAATTGCCTCATTATCTCAGCATCATATTTGCCTGTATCCATAATGATGATGCCTCCACCCTTGTCTGCTGGTTTAATCACAATATTTGAATTAGTTCTCAGATTGTTCAGGGCATGTTTCTCCGTAAGGGTAAGATTGTATGGGACATATTCAAAAATGAGTTTAACTTCCATAACCTCAGGTAGAACCAATCTTTCAAACATCAATATTTCTGGAGGCATTGTGATAGCAGTTGGGATTGATGGTGAAAAGGAGACTGATTGAAGTTATCACCCGATGGTCTAACGGGGGTATATTGAAGTGGAGTGGGGAAACAGCCTTTACCACAATGGCCGAACCACACAGTGTAGTTACAATGCGGTAGTTACAACGAATGCCTCTTTACCAATTATCCCTTTATCCCTTTAAGACGCATGTTTTTACAACGACATGCCTGAGGGAAAGCGGCTTGTACTATAAAGTCTGACGCTTTCCCTACTGTTGGGCAATCTGGAGTTGGAATAGTAAATTATACCACTCCAAAGTCCACCTCTTTCCCCAAGGCATGTCGTTGTAATATGTGTGGTAAAGGAATGTGTGGTAAAGATGCATTCATTGTACAGACTAGGGAATAACAGCATGCGTGGTAAAGACATGCATTGTTTCAACATACAGCCTGTGGAGTGGGGTAGATTGGAGGTGGTAGATTTGAGTGGAGTGGGGTAGAAAGGAGTGGAGAGAAGTAGATTGGAGTGGAGCAGGGCAGATTAGGGTCAAGTGGTTAGAGAGAAGCAGAATAGATTGGATTGGGATAGACTGGGTGGATTATGTTAGGGTAGATTGGAGTGAAGTGGGGTAGATTGGAGAGTATTGGGGTTGTCATGTCTGTTAGGATAGTCCTGTTATGTATACCATATTTTACATACATTGTCCCATCCACATGACAATAACGTTCTAAACAGGTGACCTTTTACCTGGTAGCTTGCTCCTGTCTCTTCGACACCAGGCTCTCAGTATTGTATCATAATCCCTGCACCTGACGTACATAAACATGGCACGGTATAATTATTCTGTATAAGGCTCACCACTTTTTTCATCCTTGGCCAACAGCCAGCTGTGCATGATTGCATTTGTTTGGAAAACATGATTGTTTCCAAAACATTTATTGTTGTTTTCAAAACATATCGACTCTAGAAGAAACCCTGGAGTGACCACTTTAGTATAAAAGACCCTCACTCCCGCCTACAAATTAGAGGAGAATTCCTTCCAAGCTGACACGGGGTCCATCAGGTGAGGGGGCTGGTTCTTCCCTAGGGGTTTCTTGGCTACATACATACATACATACATACATACATATACGCATAGACATGCTACACATACAGATCTAGGCAAGGTACATTTAGGCAAATTACTTAGGGCGCGCATTTTAGGAATATGCAAGTGCTACTGTTTTTATCTGAACTGCTTATGTTCATCTTATTCGCAGTATGGTAGAAATGTATCTACTATTCACTATATTGGTACTAGCAATCTCTTTTGTATGCTTCTGTCTCCTGATTGTCACAGAACATATGTTTTACACAAGGGTGTCGCTGGACCAATGAACACTTATTGAAACGTCCTAATCGCCATCCTGTGTATTTTCTGAGTAAGCAAGCACGAGTGTCTGAGCGAAACGAACTGTACTGTTTTCAACGATCCCTGAGGAATCAGAATTGTCATGTTCAGTGGTTGCCAGAAACTGCCTACACCACTGTAAGATACAGGGGGGTGATAGTGGCACTGTAGAGCTAGTTGTTCTAATGGCTGACATATCCTGTGGAGGTGTACGGAAGCGGTTGTGACACCAAGGCCTCAGTTTAGGTCATCCAAAACGCACAGGTCCTGGGGGACTCCTAGGAACTACACGACATGGCGCCGCCAACATTGGTTTGGTTCCTATATTAACAGTAAAAATCTGTGTAGTTCAGCCGTGCTTTCTCAGAAAGCCCTACTCACACTTTTTCAGAGACGTCTGGAGTGGGAAGAGAAATCCACCTCAGTTGAGCAGATATACTCTGTGTATTGGCTGGAGGTTTAACAAGCTTGTAAGGATAAAAGGTCCTCACATTGTGCAAAACTCTACCTCTTAGCTTTTTCTCTTCTCTTTTGAAAATGACTGACCCCGCGAGTAGCTCGGGGGAAGACAAAGTTGCAAATGCTCTTAACATCACAGCGAATTGAGGACATGCAGTAACTGTAAAATTGTTAGAACACGGCGTACCCTTAACAGGTTGCTGCATTACCTCCGTGATTGAGGCACACAAGGTGTTCGGATCAGAGATATTCTATTCTTGGGTTCAGTTCCCACCTGCAGATCCACAGACTAAATTGTTCCACACATACATTGTAGTTGAACCACTGGAAGAATACATTCCATACGAAGATATTGAAGTCCTGTTAACTTACCAGCAACACACAAACTGGTTTAAAGGCGCCCTCCCACACACAACATCTGTCGTGAGACTCGGTCCGCTCAACATAGAAGGAGCAACCTGGCGGGTCTTAGCAACATACACTCCACATCCAGAGAGAGATACACTACCAGTGGATGAAGTCCGTACAATATACAGAGACATAGTCAGGCTATACAGACACAATGTCCAGTTCGTCATGCGAACATGGACAGTCCAACCTGCAAGAAATGTTCCAGCTGGTCCGCATCAGACCGCACCCACCATTAACCCACAGACACTAAAATCAGTGATAGGAACAATACCTTCCAAATGGGAGCAAATTCCTTTCTGAATAGCACAAAAAATTGGCAGTATTTCTCCATACGGGTCAACAGGAAAAACATAGAATGCTAACCATTTGCTTGCCGATGGGGATGGTCCTCGATTGAGGATTGTACTACTTGGGGAACAATCTTTGCTGCCGTATACATTAGAATACACTGTACCCCTTCCATAGCAGTCGTCCCAGAAGTATTGAAACAGATACAGAATGAGTACGGGGCAGGACCTGCACTGGACTTGGGGATGAAACTGATGGGTAATTTTGCCCAAGTCTCTGCGATAATGCTGAGCAACATAAAGGGGGAGGCAGCAGCAGTGGCCATACACAGCCGCCTAAGGGAAATAGCACCTAGAAATAAGGAGTGAGAATTACCAAAAATTATCCAATAAACCTATGCAGCATTAGGTAGAGATAATCTGGGAACCAAAGCAGGGAAGCCGCAAATGGCGGGTAGTCCCGACAAGGACAACTCGAAGCAAGCACCCGCTTCTTCTAAAAAGAAATGGGAGAATAAAAAATAACAATTCAGAAAAGAATTCACGATCAAGGGGTGGGTCTCCCTAACGGGAGTCCTCTGAAAATAGGTATAACCTTAGGAATCGTGTTAACATTAGGAAACCTGACAGGTATCAGGACACTGATACACATTCCTTTCGTTCCTTTCAGGGTTCATCAAATAACTCGGAGAGGGACCGTCGATCAGAACAAAAGCAAGAAGATCGACCAAAGACAAAAAGGGAAACACATCGAAATTCAGATTATATTATCAAACAGGAAGAGCAACTTAAAACGAAACCTCAATTCAAAAAGAAGAAAGTAGCTGTCTTAAAAATCTGGGACATGCCCAGAATACTAAGGACTCAGCTTCTGAACGGGGAATGGGCTCTGACGATGCTAGATAGTGCAGCAAAAGTAACAATAGCTCGCCTTTTTTCTGGTGACAGCAGTATTGAATGGACACATCACAGTGGAAACACCTGATTCCAGAGTTAGTGTCCCGCATAGACTATACGAAATTACACTCCAAATAGAGGGGGACATCTCAAGAAAGGTTAAAGGTCTCTTTTGGGAGAACTTAACATATGGATATGGCATACTGCTAGCAGAAAAAGATTGGCCACCTGAGTTTGTGATGGATTGCCCAAGAGGGGAAAGCGTCATTTTGCTTGCCTTCTCTGACCTCGTTCTAGAATCTTTAAAACATTCATACGCGCAGGAGTGGGTGCTAGCGCTAGCTCCGGCATTATACCGCAACCATGTAGGGCGGGACGTGGAGTCTACTCACCACAAAATCCAAATAAAATCTTCTCCAAATCCACAGAGACAGTACCCTATAAAAAACGATGCAAAAAGACAGGTCAAAGAAATCTTAGACCAACTTGAATACCGAGGTGTAATTGAGACTTGCACCTCCTCCATGAATAACCCTTTGTTTCCAGTAATAAAACCTGACAACACATATCGTATAGTATTAGATTACTGACATTTGAACACATGCACGCGAACATTTGCAGTTCAAAATGCACATAGTGCCGCATTAATGAATAACATTGCGCGGAAGAAATACAAAACGACATTAGATATCTTGAATGGATTCTTCTGCCAAAATATAGCTCCAGAAAGCAGATATTTGACAGCATTCTCTACCCTAGGCACTCAGCAAAATTTTTGTCGTTTGTCTCAGGGGTATAAGAACAGCCCAGGGCTGTTCTCAGCAAGAGTGTCAGAATTATTACAAACATGTGACAAGGAGGCCGTGTCATATGTAGATGATATCTATTTGACAGACAATGAATTACTTGATCACTTGAGCAGGGTGAACAACATAATTGTGGGATTCGCCAATTTGGGCTACAAATTTAATTTCAAGAAATCAAAAAATTGCCCATCTCAATGTCCTATTTTTGGGATATGAGCTCTCAAGTGAAGGCAAGAGCTTGGCAGCCAACTTTTTAGAAAAGTGTGAGCTGCTCCAACCTCCAAAGACTCTCAAAGGTTTGCAATCCATGTTAGGATTTTTAAATTTTGGCAGAACATACATTCTAGATTATGCAGAAAGAGTAAAACCTTTCTACGACTTAATCAGACCTGATTTCACACCACATCAGTGCACACAGCAACATACAGATACTTTCCGTTCAGTTAAGACTGACATGATAGCATCAAAACATTTACACACACGTGTGAATACCACCAACTTGGTGATCTGGGTGGTCCTGGGTTTATCAGGATATACATATATCACTTTCAATGAAGGTGAGACAGTCCCAATTGCATACAAATCACATTTATACACAAATGCTGAAATGCGATTTGCGGCAACTGAAAAAATATTGACCGCAGTACAGACTGCTGTAGTGAGAGAAAGAGCTCTAGCACAGGGGAAACGCCTAATTACTGTAACCCCGGTACCAACTTTAGAAGCTTTTATCAAAGCGAGCATTCCAAATGCGAAAGCACTACATCCGCGATGGATACAATGGGCTAATTCTCTCACTGCAACAGATGTAGACTACAAATACGATCCTACATGAAAAACACAAGCGTTCCTGCAGTACGAACAAGAATACCCTCTCCCGAATTAAATCTTGCCTCTAGAGGGATATGAATACATCATTTATACTGATGGTTCTGCTCAGCCTGCCGTAAGAAGTAAACAACAGTATAGCGCAGAATGTGCTATAGTGAAGGGACATATGCGGGACGGTAAATTCTATCCCAGCAATATGACTACACAATCTCTAGGAGATTGTACAGCACAGTTGGCAGAGCTGAAAGCCCTCAGACAAGCACTACAATACACAGATCGGGAATTCCCCACACTGATAGTGTGCAATTTGTTTTACTGTGTGCAGTCCTATAATGAATATCTTCATTACTGGGGCAAGAATGTGTTTAGAGATTCCAAGGGTTGCACAATTAAACATAAATTGTTATGGGAACAAGTGGCAAAGCTGACAGCATGCCTGCCATGGGCTCAAGTTATTCACACCTTGAGTCATCAGCGTGTTGGTGTACACATTGAAGGGAATTCACTGGCTAATGAAGCAGCCAAGGCGACAGTGCGAACTGCTGCCGTTGCTGCAATCACTCGTTCTAGCACGAGGATAGCTGTCAATGCCTCAAAGAACGGAGTAAGACCTCCGACCCTCGGTCTAGGTCCACTCTCTCCCCACTGCTCCGCTGTGCCATCTCTTGCCTCCAGACCCCGACCTCCTCCTTGGGAGGTTCGAGGCTGCTGCCCGCTCCTGCGCCTGCTGCCCGCTCCAACTGGGACCAGACTGCCTCCAACCACCGTAACCTTTCTCAGCCGTTTTTTTCTTAATTTTTTCCCTGTTGTGCCACTGTTATTGTGCCCTTCTGTGTCTTGCTCTAATTCCACCACTGTTTTTATTTTCTCGTGCCTGCCTGTTCCTTTTGCCGCTGCTGCCCCTGCGGCCCCTCCCCCCTGGAATTTCCCCCCGGAATTCCCCTGCTCCCACCTCCCAGCCTCTCCTCCCTCCCACCTCCCCTACTTAATGGCGGCCGCTGCGCGGTCGCGCAGCAGGCGCGCTGAAGGCAAGCCCGTCTGCACCCGTCCGCGACCCGACCGCGGCCAGCGCCAGGAACCCTGGACCTCCCACTACCCATCGCTACGACACCACCACCCTCCTCGCACTCAACACTGGAAGACTTAGAGAATGCCAACAGGCCTCGCCGAACACGACCCACGGCCAGTTCTCCTGCCTCCACTGCCGCCAGACCCTCACCGCCACCCCAGCCTCCAACACCGCCGACGCCAGCACCGGCGACACCTTAAAATGCATCCTCCTCAACGTACGCTCCGTACACAAACACGCCATGGAAATCTGGAACCTACTCGACTCTCTTTCGCCCGACATCGCCTTCTTCACAGAGACCTGGACCAACGCATCCTCTGCCCCCGACATCAGCACCGCCATCCCAGATGGATACAAGATCCAGAGGAAAGACCGCCCCAACCACCCAGGAGGGGCCTCGCCATCGCCCACAAGATCACCCTCTGCCTCACCACCTCCAGCGAAACCTTCCCCTCCGCCGAACACCTGCACTTCAAGATCCAGACCACCCCCAAAGCCACACTCCGAGGAACCCTCTTCTACAGACCCCCCAGCCCCCCAACACCCTTCGCCACCACCATCACCGACTTCATCGCACCCCACGCGATCGCCTCAACAAACTACATACTCATTGGAGACCTGAACTTCCACCTCGACAACCCCAGCGACCCCAACTCCACTATCCTTCGTGACAACCTCGCCAGCATCGGACTTAAACAACTCGTCAACACACCGACCCACAGAGCAGGACACACCTTCGACCCCATATTCGCTGCAGGAAACAGCGTCCATTTCAGCCACACAACACAGCCGCCATGGACCGACCACCACTGCGTACACTTCGCCATTAACAAACCCAAGGCACCCAAACCAGCCCCACGCCCACCACGAAGGAACTGGAGCAAGGTTACCGACGAGCAACTTAACTCCACCCTCACCCGAGACAACCACACCTGGGCACCCGACGCAAACAGCGCAAACGACGCAGCCAGAGAACTCCACACCTGGATCTCCAACTGCGCAGATGAGCTCGCCCGCTACGCAACCCCGACAGACAACGCCCCAGGAAAGCCGCCTGGTTCGCAACCGCTCTCCAAGAAGCCAGACGCACCTGCAGATGCCTGGATAAGAACTGGAGAAACACCAAGACAACCGAAAACCACACCACCTACAAGGACCCCATGACGGACAACCACAACCAGATCAGAGCCACCAAAAGGAACTTCATCCACAACAAAATCCTGGCCAACTCCACCAACTCCAAGGAACTTTTCAGTGTCATTCAAGAATTCACCAACCCACGCAGCGAAGCCACAGACATCACCCCATCCCAAGACCTCTGCGACAAGCTTGGAACCTATTTCCACCTCAAGATCAAAAACCTCTACGACAACTTCATCGACCATCCACCAGGCGCCACAGACGGCCCCCCGCCCCCAGAAACACCAGCCAGCCCACCATCTCCAACTGGACACCGATCACGGCCGAAGACACCGCCTCGATCATGAAAAGCATGCACTCGGGGGCCCCCACCGACCCCTACCCCCCTCACATCTACCACAGAGCCGTGGCCACCATCGCACCCGAACTACAACGCACCATCAACACCACCTTCAAAACAGGCACCTTCCCAGACGACTGGAAGTGCGCAGAAGTCAGACCCCTGCTCAAGAAGCCCACAGCTGACCCCACCGACCTCAAGAACTATCGGCCCATCTCGCTCCTCCCCTTCGCAGCCAAAGTTGCAGAGAAAACAGTCAACAGGAAACTGACACGATTCATTGAAGAGAACGCCGTCCTCGACCCGTCCCAATCCGGATTCCGAAGCAACCACAGCACAGAGACCGCCCTACTCGCCACCACAGATGACATCTGCACCCTCCTGGACCAAGGCCACTCCGCAGCCCTCATCCTACTCGACCTATCAGCGGCCTTTGACTCCGTCTCCCATCGCACACTAGTCGTCAGACTACACGACGCAGGCATACAAGGAACAGCCCTGGACTGGATCCGATCATTCCTCACCGGAAGAAGCCAAAGGATCAGACTCCCACCCTTCCTCTCCGACCCCATGAAAATCACCTGCGGAGTCCCACAGGGTTCATCACTGAGCCCCACCCTCTTCAACATTTACATGGCCCCCCTCGCAGCCATCGTCCGACAACACAGCCTCAACATCGTATCCTACGCCGACGACACCCAGCTCATCCTCTCCCTCACCAAAGACCCCACCACTGCCAAACTCAACTTCCAGAAAGGAATGCAAGTCGTCGCAGTCTGGATGACCAACAGCTGCCTGAAGCCCAACGCCGAGAAGACAGAAGTCCTCGTCCTCGGTACCACCCCTTCTGCATGGGACAGCACCTGGTGGCCAACCGCCCTCGGAAGCCCACCTACCCCCTCAGACCACGCCAAGAACCTCGGCATTGTACTCGACTCATCACTCTCCATGAACCGACAGGTCAACGCCGTCACCTCCAGCTGCTTCAACACCCTCCGCATCCTCTGCAAGACCTTCAAGTGGATCCCCCCTGAGTCAAGGAAGACAGTCACCCACGCATTCATCACCAGCAGACTGGACTATGGAAACGCACTCTACGCCGGCATCAACAAGTCCCTACTCCGCAAACTCCAGACAGTACAGAACACCGCCGCCAGACTCGTCCTCGGCATCCCCGACACAAACACATCAGCCAACACCTACGAAGTCTCCACTGGCTCCCCGTGGAGAAAAGAGTCACTTTCAAAATCCTCACTCACGCCTACAAATGCCTACACAACAACGGACCCAAATACCTCAACGACAGAATCAACTTCCACGTACCCAAAAGAAACCTCAGATCTTCCAACCTCGCACTGGCCGAAACCCCGCGCATCCACAGAGCCAGAGCAGGCGGAAGATCCTTCTCTCAGATTGCAGCCAAGACCTGGAACGAGCTACCGGCAAACATCAGACGCGGCCCCTCCCTGAACACCTTCAGGAAGACCCTCAAGACCTGGCTCTTCGGCTAAACAGCTCTGCGGACCCCCCCCCTCAGCGTCTTGAGACCCTCACGGGTGAGTAGCGCGCTTACAATTCCCTGATTGATTGAAAGAAAGAACGGCTCTGCCGTCCCGAAAGGTTTTCCACTCAAATATTCCTATAAATTAGATGCGCAAAACACACTGTATGCTCAAATTCCAGGAGTGGGGAATAGAGTTATACCAAACATGGATCGCAGATTAGGTTTAATTCTGGCTGCACACAAGTGTCTGGGCTCTGCACACGCAGGAGTCACTGCTACAATTTCATTACTGAAGCAGCGATTCTGGTGGCCAAGTTTGTCTAAGCAAACAAAGGCTTATGTCTTAAAGCGCGACATCTGTCAGCAGATGAAAGGTTCCACCATGGTACGACCACTACAAACACCATTACTCAATTCAGACAGACCTCTCGCATGTGTCTATTTGGATCACTGCAGCCCCTTAAATTCAGACGGGGCTTACAAGTACATCTTGGTGGCAGTGGATTCATGCTCTAGATTTCTATGGGTTTGGCCTCAGTGCTCGGCTGATGCACAAACTGTTATAAAGGATTTGCGAGTCTCCAACAGGACATATGCAATTGGCACATTACATTCCGACCGTGGGCCTGCATTTAGCTCTCGGGCTTACAAGGAAGCCATGGAAAGTATGGGCGTGGCCTTGCGGTACTCCTCCCCTACCATCCCGTGGGAAATTTGGTGGTGGAGACGATAAACCGGGACCTAAAGCAATCCATAACAGCAAGGGTATTAGGTGCGGGAGGTAGTTGTGTCAATCACCTATATGGGGTCCAGAGGGCACTAAACAATAAGCCAAGAAAATCCTTGGGAGGACGTACCCCCTATGAGATCCTGTTTGGGACAAGAATGTGGGTACCTGACCTCGATTGTGCCAGCACAGTGGCGGATATAAAACCATTTGAACTGAGTGATCGTTTGGCTGTTTTACAGGAACTCAATGAATTCCGGGCATTACAAAGCAACGTCCAAGTAAAACGCA
The DNA here is from genome assembly GCA_963921515.1 of Calotriton arnoldi. Lineage (NCBI taxonomy): Eukaryota > Metazoa > Chordata > Amphibia > Caudata > Salamandridae > Calotriton > Calotriton arnoldi. The sequence continues at coordinate 791,144 of CAWUFW010007600.1, read as the reverse complement.
CCACATCTGGGGAAGTGAAACCGGTTCCAGCAAGACCTGTCTGGGTCCCGATGATTTGGAACCTAATCAGAGAGAAGTTTGTGGACAAGAAGGAGTTTGGGCCATCCTACAGAACACCTGTACCTGTCCTGGCGGTTCAAGGAACAAGAACAGTACTTCTTCCGCCTCTTGCCAGCAAAAAAGATTTGTCTCTATTGATCTGATCAAATCACACTATGTGGCCGATTCTAAACAGTAGGCCACGTGTAGTCACGGGTAGCCGCAGATCTCCTCTCGTTACTATAGAGGAAGTTCAGATGGAAAGACTAATAACGTTTCAAGACTCCTCTGCGCAAGATGCCGAAGTAGCCAATAACGGAGTACGAATTACACCAGTTGAAACTGAACAGCATCCAAATGAAACTGAAACGCAAATTTCAATTCGGCCCAATAATGAAGTTTACATCAATGTGTCTTCACAAGAAGCAACTACCAGTTCTACAAACGCTGCTGAGCTACCAAAGATAGATCAAACTGCGTCTGGCTACTTCATCAACTTCGATGACTTCTCTTCAGATCAAGTGAACCTGAGCAAATGCCACCCATTTCTAAGAAAGAAAAATTCCGACAATTCTATCTCTGGCTGAAAAATACTTACTTTGTGCCCCTATGGCTGCATCTTTGGTTTGCAATAGGGATCCTGTTCCTGTTAATTTGGATTGGTATAGTAACTGTCTTTTTCCTACTACTGAATGGACATTACCTCCCACAACGCTCTGCAGTACAACCTGTGAACTTGGTCCTGAAACCACGAACATCATCACACTAAGAACAAAGAGACCTGTCCCTAGTGAACATTACAGCAGTTCCAGTACCGGATGGTATAGTTTGGGATAGGGTTTCATATGATGTATTTGGTCCTACTGAACATTTGAAAATTCAACACGTATTTAAAATTTCAATGAATGATTTCATTACCCCTAGTACACTCTCTGATGATTGGGACATTGAGACTGTAAATGCTATGCTCTCAGATTTAGAACAATCTGCTGCATTTTCTTACAGGGAATTGTATGAAGATACACCTGACTTCGACAGTATGTATTGTTACCCACATTATGGTCAACACTTTTTGCACAGAACTAGCGTTCCACGCACTGTAAACACTTACCATCAATGGGAACATTGCCCGACACCACCGAAAGGTAGTTCTGCCATATTCGCACAGAGATTTGCATACTTTTCTGGGTTCAATACATCAGACCCAATGTCATACTACTATAAGCTAGTACAGATGAATGCAACTGTGAAGAAAATGATGCTGACAAACAACAAGCTCATATATTCAGCAGCTTTTATCTCCCAATTGTCTACACAAGGTTTCGACTATTGGAGGGACACAATAGACACAAAATCCATCCGGGGGATGAAATATTGGCAGGTTAAGGGATCTAAGGTCTTATTTAGCTTGCCTCATTACATTACAGATAATATTCCTGAACAGAACAGTGCAACAGACTACCTGCTATGGGTTTGCAAAAATCAAAGCCCTGAAAACACCACGCATCCCCTTACCTGTACATATTGAAGGTATATCAAATGATACACTGACAAGTGAGGATGTGCTGGGTGCAATGATATAGAATGGTACATACAATTCCTCAGCTCCCAATTGGAAGGGATGGTTGGTTTGGCCTATCGACAGAAATAGGTGTCAGTCAAGATTCAAGGGTACCACCAGAAGGTTTAGCATCCATAGGCCTGACCCACGCTATGTACACACAGAGACGACCCAGGGGTAGTGACTTCTTATTGTGTTGGGAAGTTGTGCCTAGAATGGCTAAAAACCTCAACACTACAACAGGTGAAACAACACTTGTCCCTTCTAGCTGAAAACATGGACCTTAGGGATTTCTTGCTAGGTCCCAAGAAACCGCGTAAAAAACGCTTCTTATATGCCATCTACAATGAACTGTGGAAAGTCTCCCAACAGGATGTTGCTGAGAGATTACGTGAGATTGATAGGATTAACCTAGAAAAGGCCTTGGCTGTGGTAGACAATGGTATGACCACACTTTCTTCACGTATTTATTCACTGGGCAACATTGTGTCATCAGCACTTTACATAATGGAACAAGATTTGTCTATTTTACAACATGGGCAATCTCAATTGCGCTCCATTTTGCTTTTAAGCTGGACGCTACAATCATTGCATTCGGGCCACGTGCCCTGGCGATACATTAATAGCTTCAATCTGTTTTCGGCTTATAATCTGACCGACAGACAGTTGACCATGGCACGCAGAGATGCTAAGTAAACCATGCTGCTCATTGAAAGATTAGACAAGTTACCTTTTACAGTAGCCGAGTCACCGTCTACGGAATGGTTAATTCATGGCTACATCACACTGCCAATCACAACATTCCAGTTCCAATACTGCCTTAGATACATCCAAGCGGGCAGGTATGAAGCATTGGGTGAAGGGCATATACAGGAAACCTGGGAGTTACCGTACAGATATAGGTGTAGAAATAAGGACACTGAAGTTTTCTTAAGTGGAACAGACTGTGAGAGGGCTTTAAGTGGATCTTTAGTGTGTAAGGAGGTCTCGCTTCACGGAGCACGTAATTCTTTGAAAGCAAATTTATGTTGCTACTTGAAAGGCTCCCCAGCTGCCTTGATTCTTCCAGTTTTCAAGTTACTTTCTAATGGGAGTTATTTAATACTGAATGATCAAGGCTGTTGTGGAATGGCACCAGGCATTGCATATCTAGTCACAGTAAACCTCAGGGTTGTTTGCTGTAAGCAAGTATTGTTTCCCCTGACTCGCACAGTTAGGGAGGCATCACCGTGGCCTTCATTGAATCTTTCCAGTATACGGTTTGATTCGCTGAGCAGACTGAAAGCCATGTTGTTTCAACAAAATGTGGCCTTAACTTCAGCCCGAGAGACTTTTGATCTCCAGGTTGCATGGTCTTCAACAGAGATACAGGCCCCGGTCCGTTTGAACTTCCCGATCCATTTCAGAGAAATGGTTCATTGTATCTTTAACATGTCTGATACGAGTGGGATCATACACTTATTTAAGCATTTTGGATCAGGTCTCTTAACCACCTTTCAGACCATCTTTGGAGTAATTCCAGCTTTCATACACTCCGTACTTGGAAGCGTTTTGGAGGCCTTCCTTTGGTCCTGCTATCAGTAGCGGGCATCCTGATTTTAATCCTATTGCTCCGCAATGGACGTCTCAATCCCTCAAGAAATAGAGAGAAAACTGCTGGAACGATGTTGTCATGAGCGTATGGTGTTCTACCTGACTACGCCTCAGCTTCAAGAGCTGAGTGAGCATTGGTTCCTGTCTTTTAGACCGGTCTGGCTAAACTGTGTCCTGCCTGTGTTCCGTTGCCTCTTCTGCGGATTTGGCTGCATGTTGGACCTGTGTCTGACACTTCCATTGGTTGCGCCGCCGGACATAGAAGTGCCCCTGGAGTCCTTGCAGGCCCACGTGTACAGTTGTCCATATCGTATTCCCATGTTGATGAGAGCATTTCTAGAGCCTCCAAGGGATGCTTCCGCTCCTGTTGGAAGGGAAATCGTCTCTGTTCCAGACGTACAAGCATCGGGTTCAGGCGTGCAGGCATCTAATTCTTCCCCGGCGGCTGCTGTGGGAACCAGAGATGACCATCTTTGCTCACTCAATATGATACTGAAAGTTCTGGAGGGATTGCCACCTGCGGATACGATGTCAGCTATGTTGAGTCTTCAGCACATGATTCATAAACAATTTGGCCTCTCCTCTGCTAGGAACTGTTTGGCAACTTTTTAAACATTTACCAAATTGAAGGCCGAAAAATGACTGTTTAAAAAATGTTTTTTTTTCTTCCTCTGCTCGAACTGAGCATATTGGCTTTCAAGGTGCTCAGTGTAATAATACCCACATATACAAGTTTAGAGGACCTTTTAGAACGCTTTTAGTGAAAGAATGACTTTACTTTTATGGACATTTTTTTTAAGGGTTTTAGAGTGCTCTTAATGTGTTTTATTATAAATGATTTTTCATGACGTTAGCTTTATCATTACCTAGCTGACCCTTTTGATTAATGAGTGGATGTCATGTCTTTTAGGATAGTCTTGTTATGTATACCATATTTTACATACATTGTCCCATCCACACGACAATAACGATTCTAAACAGGTGACCTTTTACCTAGTAGCTTGCTCCTGTCTCTTCGACACCAGGCTCTCGGTATTGTATCATAATCCCTGTACCTGACGTACATAAACATGTTATCAGGCACGGTATAATTATTCTGTATAAGGGTCACCACTTTTTTCATCCGTGACCAACAGCCAGCTGTGCATGATCGCATTTGTTGGGAAAAACATTCATGATTGTTTCCAAAACATTTATGGTTGTTTTCAAAACATATTGATTCTAGAAGAAGCCCTGGAGTGACCACTTTAGTATAAAAGACCCTCACTCCCCCCTACAAATTAGAGGAGAATTCCTTCCAAGCTGACACGGGGTCCTGCATGCTGAATCTTCGACACGCAGCAGTCTGACATCGATTGCGGGCTGTCATCCTCGAAGCAGAGACGGGGTCCTTCGTTCTCAACCATCAGATGAGGAGGCTGATTCTTCCCTAGGTGTTTCTTGACTACATACATACATATATATACGCATATACATGCTGCACATACAGATCTAGGCTAGGTACATTTAGGCAAATTACTCAGGTCCTGCATTTTAGGAATATGCAAGTGCTACTGTTTTTATCTGACCTGCTTATGTTCATCTTATTAGCAGTATGATAGAAACGTATCTACTATTCACTATCTTGGTACTAGCAATCTCTTTTGTATGTTTCTGTCTCCTGATTGTTGCAGCACATATGTTTTACACAAGGCTGTCGCTGGACCAATAAATACTTATTGAAACATCCTAATGGCCATCCTGTGTATTTTCTGAGAGTAAGCAAGCACGAGTGTCTGAGCGAAACAAACTGTACAGTTTTTCACGATTCCTGAGGAATCAGGGTTGTCCTTTTCAGGTAGATTGGAGTGGGGTAGATTGGGTTAGGGTGGGGTAGATTGGAGTGGAGTAGACTGGAGTAGAGTAGATTGGGGTAGATTGGATTGGGGTAGATTTGAGTGAGGCGGATTGGATGGAATAGATTGGAGTAGGTTTGTTTGGGGTGGAGTGGGTTAGAGTAGATTGGAGTGGGATGGAGTGGGTTAGATTGTACTTGAGTGGGGAAGATTTGGTGGCATGTGGTAGATTGGAGTGAAGTGGAGTGGGGTAGATTGAGTAGAAGAGAATGGAGTGTGAAATTACAAAACAAATGTGCTTAATTTGTACTAATTCTGTATATTCTGAAACATCAGCACAGTTAATTCTTTTTGTGAGCTAAAAAAAACATCCTACATCCTCTCCTCTTACATGGATATTCAGCAGGATTGTCACATAAATTCTCTCACTATGAAGTAATAGAAAAAATAAATAAACGACAAGCTCCCTTGGAAGAGAGAGGTTGACATTTGATCTCTGTCTTTGAATGCATAGCAAATGTGACAAAATAAGAACAAGATTTAAAGACCCACAGAAAGCGAGTGTGTGGAATAATACAGTAAACAAGGTTTGGGCAATGGGAGGAATGAAATCAAGCTGGACAGCCTGAAGCAAATAAAGACAGTAAAAAGAAAGCTAGAAAATGTGAGTTACAAACCACAAAGCCAATCGTAAGCAACGAGCAGGATGCATTCCTAGGCAAGCTTTCTGAATGTTCCCAAGATGTCTTTAGTCTGCCACCTAATAATGAAGGCTCAAGAGCATCCAACATAGCCAGTTGGAGGCCGGTATTAAAAAATATTTCACCTGGCTCTACATTTTCAACTAGTCCAATAGACGACAAGTGGAATGGCAATAATTCTGGAGACAAGGACAGAGAGCTTTACAAAACAGTGTTTATTTTCAGCATTTTAGGTGAAGTGGTGAAGGTAGGATTAGATGTCAAGTATCCTGGTACCAAGGCCAAAACGTACCCACTGGATCTGGTCTTGTGGCAGTACGTGGTTACAGGGCAGAATGCGTGGTTAATACTGATATTTCAAAGCTTAAGGCTGTTTCATTCCGTTTGGATCAACCACAAGGAGATGACGGATGGAGTGCTGAAACTTTTCAAACACTCACCCCCAGTCACAGATCTGGGTTGAATCCATCATCATTCTTTAGCACACTTTGCCACCCAGTTCAGACACAGCTATATGCAAATCAGTCTTGACCCTGTGCCTCATGGGAACAGTCCAGACCGAACTGCCAAGCCATGTCTTCCCTGGACCGGAATCCAGCATCCTGGGACCGGTTTTGGGCTAACAGCCCTCATCAGCCAGGCTAGCTTGAATCCAGTGGCAAAGTGAGCAAGGGACCCACGTCTGGGCATACCCTGCCAACTTAGGGCGAACAAAGCAACCACAAGGAGATGACGGACGGAGTGCTGAAACTTTTCAAACACTCACCCCCAGTCACAGATCTGGGTTGAATCCATCATCATTCTTTAGCACACTTTGCCACCCCAGTTCTGACACAGCTATATGTAAATCAGTCTTGACCCTGTGCCTCATAGGAACAGTCCAGACCGAACTGCCAAGCCATGTCTTCCCTGGAACGTAATCAAGCATCCTGGGACCGGTTTCGGGCTAACAGCCCTCATCAGCCAGGCTAGCTTGAATCCAGTGGCAAAGTGAGCAAGGGACCCACGTCTGGGCATACCCTGCCAACTTAGGGCGAACAAAGCAACCACAAGGAGATGACGGACGGAGTGCTGAAACTTTTCAAACACTCACCCCCAGTCACAGATCTGGGTTGAATCCATCATCATTCTTTAGCACACTTTGCCACCCCAGTTCAGACACAGCTATATGCAAATCAGTCTTGACCCTGTGCCTCATGGGAACAGTCCAGACCGAACTGCCAAGCCATGTCTTCCCTGGACCGGAATCAAGCATCCTGGGACCGGTTTCGGGCTAACAGCCCTCATCAGCCAGGCTAGCTTGAATCCAGTGGCAAAGTGAGCAAGGGACCCACATCTGGGCATACCCTGCCAACTTAGGGCGAACAAAGCAACCACAAGTAGATGACGGACGGAGTGCTGAAACTTTTCAAACACTCACCCCCAGTCACAGATCTGGGTTGAATCCATCATCATTCTTTAGCACACTTTGCCACCCCAGTTCAGACACAGCTATATGCAAATCAGTCTTGACCCTGTGCCTCATGGGAACAGTCCAGACCGAACTGCCAAGCCATGTCTTCCCTGGATGGGAATCAAGCATCCTGGGACCGGTTTCGGGCTAACAGCCCTCATCAGCCAGGCTAGCTTGAATCCAGTGGCAAAGTGAGCAAGGGACCCACGTCTGGGCATACCCTGCCAACTTAGGGCGAACAAAGCAACCACAAGGAGATGACGGACGGAGTGCTGAAACTTTTCAAACACTCACCCCCAGTCACAGATCTGGGTTGAATCCATCATCATTCTTTAGCACACTTTGCCACCCCAGTTCAGACACAGCTATATGCAAATCAGTCTTGACCCTGTGCCTCATGGGAACAGTCCAGACCGAACTGCCAAGCCATGTCTTCCCTGGACCGGAATCAAGCATCCTGGGACCGGTTTCGGGCTAACAGCCCTCATCAGCCAGGCTAGCTTGAATCCAGTGGCAAAGTGAGCAAGGGACCCACATCTGTGCATACCCTGCCAACTTAGGGCGAACAAAGCAACCACAAGTAGATGACGGACGGAGTGCTGAAACTTTTCAAACACTCACCCCCAGTCACAGATCTGGGTTGAATCCATCATCATTCTTTAGCACACTTTGCCACCCCAGTTCAGACACAGCTATATGCAAATCAGTCTTGACCCTGTGCCTCATGGGAACAGTCCAGACCGAACTGCCAAGCCATGTCTTCCCTGGATGGGAATCAAGCATCCTGGGACCGGTTTCGGGCTAACAGCCCTCATCAGCCAGGCTAGCTTGAATCCAGTGGCAAAGTGAGCAAGGGACCCACGTCTGGGCATACCCTGCCAACTTAGGGCGAACAAAGCAACCACAAGGAGATGACGGACGGAGTGCTGAAACTTTTCAAACACTCACCCCCAGTCACAGATCTGGGTTGAATCCATCATCATTCTTTAGCACACTTTGCCACCCCAGTTCAGACACAGCTATATGCAAATCAGTCTTGACCCTGTGCCTCATGGGAACAGTCCAGACCGAACTGCCAAGCCATGTCTTCCCTGGACTGGAATCAAGCATCCTGGGACCGGTTTCGGGCTAACAGCCCTCATCAGCCAGGCTAGCTTGAATCCAGTGGCAAAGTGAGCAAGGGACCCACGTCTGGGCATACCCTGCCAACTTAGGGCGAACAAAGCAACCACAAGGAGATGACGGACGGAGTGCCGAAACTTTTCAAACACTCACCCCCAGTCACAGATCTGGGTTGAATCCATCATCATTCTTTAGCACACTTTGCCACCCCAGTTCAGACACAGCTATATGCAAATCAGTCTTGACCCTGTGCCTCATGGGAACAGTCCAGACCGAACTGCCAAGCCATGTCTTCCCTGGACCGGAATCAAGCATCCTGGGACCGGTTTCGGGCTAACAGCCCTCATCAGCCAGGCTAACTTGAATCCAGTGGCAAAGTGAGCAAGGGACCCACGTCTGGGCATACCCTGCCAACTTAGGGCGAACAAAGCAACCACAAGGAGATGACGGACGGAGTGCTGAAACTTTTCAAACACTCACTCCCAGTCACAGATCTGGGTTGAATCCATCATCATTCTTTAGCACACTTTGCCACCCCAGTTCAGACACAGCTATATGCAAATCAGTCTTGACCCTGTGCCTCATGGGAACAGTCCAGACCGAACTGCCAAGCCATGTCTTCCCTGGACCGGAATCAAGCATCCTGGGACCGGTTTCGGGCTAACAGCCCTCATCAGCCAGGCTAGCTTGAATCCAGTGGCAAAGTGAGCAAGGGACCCACGTCTGGGCATACCCTGCCAACTTAGGGCGAACAAAGCAACCACAAGGAGATGACGGACGGAGTGCTGAAACTTTTCATACACTCACCCCCAGTCACAGATCTGGGTTGAATCCATCATCATTCTTTAGCACACTTTGCCACCCCAGTTCAGACACAGCTATATGCAAATCAGTCTTGACCTTGTGCCTCATGGGAACAGTCCAGACCGAACTGCCAAGCCATGTCTTCCCTGGACCGGAATCAAGCATCCTGGGACTGATTTCGGGCTAACAGCCCTCATCAGCCAGGCTAGCTTGAATCCAGTGGCAAAGTGAGCAAGGGACCCACGTCTGGGCATACCCTGCCAACTTAGGGCGAAGAAAGCAACCACAAGGAGATGACGGACGGAGTGCTGAAACTTTTCAAACACTCACCCCCAGTCCAGATCTGGGTTGAATCCATCATCATTCTTTAGCACACTTTGCCACTCCAGTTCAGACACAGCTATATGCAAATCAGTCTTGACCCTGTGCCTCATGGGAACAGTCCAGACCGAACTGCCAAGCCATGTCTTCCCTGGACCGGAATCAAGCATCCTGGGACCGGTTTCGGGCTAACAGCCCTCATCAGCCAGGCTAGCTTGAATCCAGTGGCAAAGTGAGCAAGGGACCCACGTCTGGGCATACCCTGCCAACTTAGGGCGAACAAAGCAACCACAAGGAGATGACGGACGGAGTGCTGAAACTTTTCAAACACTCACTCCCAGTCACAGATCTGGGTTGAATCCATCATCATTCTTTAGCACACTTTGCCACCCCAGTTCAGACACAGCTATATGCAAATCAGTCTTGACCCTGTGCCTCATGGGAACAGTCCAGACCATAGTTGCTCATTTTCTAAACCTGCCTCTCAAAAGTTGAATAGCCAACCGTCCAGGCCTACTTTAACATGTGGAAAAGGGTTCAAACTCAAATACAGCATGAATAGTAATCACATTTTATAAACTCAATCTATAGCTGAGTTATATCTTTTATGGTAGCTTGATTTAGAAGAGGGGATTTAGAATCAAACTCAAAAATTTGCACTGCAACTCGCAGTCCCTTACTTCCTAGCCTAACGCCTTCTGATGTCTCAGCACGTGCAAAGTGTGTCTGTGCTTGCAATGTGTGTTCATGCGTCCAAAGTGTCCTATGAAGTGATAATGAAAAGATGGCCATCCAAAATGAGCAATAGAGTTGCTAATGCTTACTCATACCCAGGGTTTTAAGTGGGCTGGCTCCCCTATTTCTAAGACTTTGTAGTAATTAAAAAGGGCATTGAAAGAGGTCCCTATCAGGCTATAAATTTATATCCGTACCTGTACTGGCAAACAACACTGATCGATTTCTGAACAATGAATGTAAAAAACATTAACCTGTTCAGTGCCGAGGACGAAACGGTTACGTCCTCGGCTGTGGCGCTGGTATGCCAAGGACGTAACCATTACGTCCTCGGCACACCACCGCAAAATCCCTTTGCTGTAACCAGCAGAGGGATTTTTATTTTATTTTACCTCAGGAGGTGGGGAAGAGCTTCCCCAACCTCCCGAGGCATTTTTTTTCTTTCAATGTTATGACAATTGCGTGCATGGCATGCTGACGTCATTACATTTAAAGTGAAACTGTAATGAGCCGATCGGCTCGTTTCAGTTTCACTACTTCTGTGCTCGTGGTCTCAGCATCCAGATCACCGAAACACATGGGAGAGTTATCATTGGAAAGGTGAGGTCCCCTGCTTGGGGATCGCCGCAAGAGGGTGATCCCCAAGCAGGGATCCACCACTAGACACCAGGGAGGGGGGAGGTTCCTTGGCAAAGGGCCTTTGCTCCCCTCATATAACATTGACCAGATTAAGTCTTTCTGCCTCCCCAACGGGGCAGAAAGCACCCTAGACACCAGGGATTATTTGTTTTCAAATACTTAGGGGTGGGGGCTGCCCTAAATGGGCATTACAATGCCCCCACAACCCAAAATAAAAGGGACAGTCTTTCTGCCCCCCAGGGAGTAGATGGGGGTTATTACTCCCAATCTACCCCCCCCCCCAGCGGGGCAGAAAGCCCACTAGGACACCAGGGACTATTTCGTTTAGTAGAGCAGGGGTGGGGGCTGCCCAGAATGGGCATGCCAATGCCTCCACCTCCTCCAAAAGAAATAGTCAGTCTTTCTGCTCCTCTCCTGGGGGGCACATGGGGCAATAGCCCCTGATCTGCCCCCTGGGGGGGCAGAAAGCCCACCAGCGTGCCAAGGACTATTTTTTTAATAGAGCTGGGGTGGGGGCTGCCCAGAATGGGCATGCCAATGCCCCCACACTCTCCAAAAGAAATAGCTAGTCTTCCTGCCCCCCCCCCCCTGGGGGGGCAGATGGAGCAATAGCCTCCGATCTGCTCCCCGGGGGGCAGTAACCCCAATAACCATGAGGGAGTCTTATTTTTTAGCCAGAGTAAACTGGCATGCCAATGCACCCCCCCAAAAAAAGCCTCAGTATTTCTGGCCCCCCTGGGGGGCAGATGGGGCAATACACCCCCCAGTCTGCCCCCTGGATGGGGCAGAAAGCCCACAAATCACCAGGGAGTATTTTTTTGAGCCAGAGTAGGGGTGGGAGCTGCCCAGAATGGGCATGCCAATGCCCCCACCCCACTCAAAAACAAAATGGGCACAGTTTTTCTGCCCCCCTGGGGGGCATATGGGGGCAATAACTCTCGATCGGCACCCCGAGAGGGCAGAAAGCCCACTAGGCACCTGGGACTTTTTTGTTTGTATGTTAGGGGTGGGGGCTGCCCAGAATGGGCATGCTAATGCCCCCCAAAATAGCCAGTCTTTCTGCCCCCCCGAGGGGCAGAATGCCCCCTAGGGACCAGAGATATGTTTATGGGCATGTCAGGGAGCGGCCTCTTAGGCAAGGGTCGCTCCCCCCTTTTTGTGTGCACACATTTTTGCCATTTCTGCCCTCCTTCTGGGCAGATCAGCAATATTTTTAGGCTCATCTTCCCCCAAGGGGGGCAGAAAACCACAAGACACTAGCAAAAATTTCTGTGTGTGTGTGAACTGGAGTTCGGTTGACAGTCTGTGTGTACTGGTGTTTGGCTGGCTGTGTGTGAACCTGCATTTTGCTGGCTGTATGAGTTGACTTGCGCTCAGCTGGCAGTGTTGTGTGGACTAGCGCTTGGCTGGCAGCGTGCATGGACTGTCGCTTGACTGGCAGTGTGTGCGGACTGTTGCTTGGCTGGCGGTGTGTGTGGACTGTCACTTGGCTGGCGGTGTGCATGAATGACACTTGGCTGGTGGTGTGCATGGATGGTGCTTGGCTGGCGGTGAGCTAGGATGACGCTTGACTGGCGTGTGCGTGGATGGCACTTGGCTAGCAGTGTGCATGGACTATCGATTGACCAGCGGTGTGCATGGACTTCCACTTGGCTGGCATTGTGCGTGGACTGTCGTTTGGCTGGCGGTGAGTGAGGATGGCACTTGGCTGGTGGTGTGCTGATGGTGTGCATGGTTGGCACTTGGCAGGTGGTGTGCGTAGATTGTGTTTGGTTGGAGGTGTGGCTTGTGTGGATCTGCCAGTCTTTTATTACCCAAAATCCCCTGCAAACCTCAAATTTCCTACCACCAGGCCTTCCCCTCGGTCTTCTGATATAAATGATACCTCACTTGTGTGGATGCCCAATGCAGAGAACCTAAAAACAGATAAAATAAAAAACTGAGGAGGAACCAAAGTGGGTCCAAATGGGCAGTTTTTTAACCCCTTCGATGCTCGTGACGAGCTCAGCTCGTCATGCTGCGCGGTCGCGCTGTGCGCATGACGAGCTGAGCTCGTCACGACCACACCCGCGATCGGAATGTCCAGCACACGAGCGGAATTCCGATCGCGGTCAAGTGGTTAAAATAAGATTTTAGGCTGCCTCTGCTTTGCGCACCCACACAAGTGAGGTATCATTTTTATTGGGAGACAGAGGGCAATGCTAGGTGGTGGGAAATTTGTGCTGGTGCAGTGATCTCACAACCTTCCCACAGAGAAATGTGAGGAAAATGTGACTTATTAGTTAACTGTGAGGTTTGCCGTGGATTCTGAGTAAGAAAACGGTGCAGGATCCACGCAAGCCACACATCCCTGGACTCCTTGAGGTGTCTAGTTTTCAGAAATGTCTGGGTTTGGAAGGTTTTCCTAGATGGCCGCCGAGTCCCGGACCAAAAACGCAGATGAACCCCTTGCAAAACCAGGTCGTTTTGTGATCAATCATTTTTTATGCCTCTACAATAGGTTTTGGGCCTTTTCCTGTCGCAGGCCCTTGGCCCACCCACACAAGTGAGGTAGCATTTGTATTGGGAGACCTGGGAGTATGCTGGGTGGGTGGAATTTGGTGGCTTCCCACAGATTCCAGAACTTTCCCTCACAGAAATGTGAGGAAAATGTGTTTATTTTGACAAAGTTTGAGGTTTGCAAGGGATTCTGGGTAACAGAACCTGGTGAGAGCCACACAAGTCACCCTATCCTGGATTCCCCTGGGTGTCTAGTTTTCAAAAATGTACAGGTTTTCTAGGTTTCCCTATGTGCTGGCTGAGCTAGGGTCCAAAATCCACAGCTAGGCACATTTAGAAAAAAGGGTCTGTTTTCATTGGAAAAAATTATGTGTCCAAGTTGCGCTTTGGGCTGTTTCCTGTTGCGGGCACTAGGCCTACCCACACAAGGTGGGAGACCATTTTTATCGGGAGACTTGAGAGAATGCTGGGTGGAAGTTAGTGGCTCCCCGCAGATTCCAGATCTTTCCATCACAGAAATGTGAGGAAAAATGTGTTTTTTTTAATAAAGTTTGAGGTTTGCAAGGGATTCTTGGTAACAGAACCTGGTGAGAGCCACACAATTCACCCCATCCTGGATTCCCCCCGGTGTCTAGGTTTTAAAAAAGTACAGGTTTGCTAGGTTTCCCTAGGTGCTGGCTGAGCTAGGGCCCAACATCCACTGCTAGGCACATTGCAAAAAAAGGGTCAGTTTTCTGTGGAAAAATGTGATGAGTCCACGTTGCGTTTTGGGCCATTTTCTGTCGCGGGCACTAGGCGTACCCACACAAGTGAGGTACCATTTTTATCAGGAAACTGGCAGAAATGCTGGGTGGGTGTAAGTTTGTGGCTCCCTGCAGATTCCCGAACTTTTCATCACAGAAATGTGAGGAAAATGTGTTTTTTTTTTTTTTTACAAAGTTTGAGGTTTGCAAGGGATTCAGGGTACCAGAACCAGGTGAGAGCCACACAATTCACCTCATCTTAGATTCCCCCGAGTGTCTAGTTTTCAAAAATGTACAGGTTTGCTAAGTTTCCCTAGGTGCCTGCTGAGCTAGGGCCCAACATCTACAGCTAGGCACATTGAAAAAAAAGGGGTCAGTTTTCTGTGGAAAAATATGATGTGTCCATGTTGCATTTTGGGCTGCTTCCTGTTGCGGACACTAGGCCTACCCACACAAGTGAGGTATCATTTTTATCAGGAGACTTGGGGGAATGCTAGGTGGGTGGAAGTTTGTGGCTCTCTGCAGATTCCAGAACTTTCCATCACAGAAATGTGTGGAAAATGTGTTTTTTTTTACAAAGTTTGAGGTTTGCAAGGGATTCTGGGTAACAGAACCTGGTGAGAGCCACACAAGGCACATCGTGGATTCCCCTGTGTGTCTAGTTTTTAAAAATGTACAGGTTTGCTAGGTTTCCCTAGGTGCCGGCTGACTTCTGGCCCAAAATCCACAGCTAGGCACATTGCAAAAAAAGGATCAGTTTTCTGTGGAAAAATGGTATGTGTCCAAGTTGCATTTTGGGCAGTTTCCTATCACAGGCACAAGGCCTACCCACACAAGTGAGGTACCATTTTTATCGGGGGACCAGGGGGAATGCTGGATGGGTGGAAGTTTGTGGCTCCCCACAGAATCCAGAACTTTCCATCACAGAAATGTGAGGAAATGTTTTTTTTTTTTTTACAAGGTTTGAGGTTTGCAAGGGATTCTGGGTAACAGAACCTGGTGAGAGCCACACAAGTCACCCCATCCTGGATTCCCCTGGGTGTCTAGTTTTCAAAAATGTCCAGGTTTGCTAGGTGTCTCTAGGTGCCGGTTGAGCTAGGGCTCAAAATCCACAGCTAAGCACATTGCAAAAAAGGATCAGTTTTCAGTGGAAAAATGGTATGTGTCCAAGTTGCATTTTGGGCAGTTTCCTATCACAGGCACAAGGCCTACCCACACAAGTGAGGTACTATTTTTATCGGGAGACTAGGGGGAATGCTGGATGGGTGGAAGTTTGTGGCTCCCTGCAGAATCCAGAACTTTCCATCACAGAAATATGGGAAAAATGTGTTTTTTTTTTTTTACAAAGTTTGAGGTTTGCAAGGGGTTCTGGGTAACAGAACCTGGTGAGAGCCACAGATGTCACCCCATACTGGATTCCCCAGGGTGTCTAGTTTTCAAAAATGTACAGGTTTGCTAGGTGTCTCTAGGTTCCGGTTGAGCTAGGGCTCAAAATCCACTGCTAGGCACATTGCAAAAAAGGTCAGTTTTCAGTGGAAAAATGTGATCTGCCCATGTTGCGTTTTGACCCATTTCCTGTCACGGGCACACCCACACAAGTGAGGTACCGTTTTTATCGGGAGACCTAGGAGAATACAGAATAATTGAACAAGTGCTATTACCAGTTGTCTTTCTATGCATTTCTGCCTTCCAAATGTAAGACAGTGTGTAAAAAAGAAGACAGTTTGAGAAATGCCCCCTAATTCACATGCTAGTTTGGGTACCCACAAATTCAGAGATGTGCAAATAACCACTGCTTCTAAACTCCATATCTTGTTCCAATTTCACAAATACATAGGTTTCCTTGATACCCATTTTTCACTCTTTACATTTTACCAAATGAATTGCTGCATACCCGGTACACCAGGAAAAACCATTGCAAGGCGCAGCTCAGTTATTGGCTCTGGGTACCTCTGGTTCGTGGTGAACCTACTAGCCCGATATATCCCCGCAACCAGAAGGGTCACGCAGACATAACGGTATAGTGCTTTCAAAAATCTAGCATAGTAAGAAGTTACAGGTGAAAACATAGGCACAAATGGCTGTTTTTTTCAACTCAATTTCAATATTTTTTTTATTTCAACTGTTACTTTCTAACGGAAAACCTTGAAGGATCTACTCAAATTACCCCTTGCTGAATTCAGAACGTTGTTTTATTTTCAGAAAAGTATAGCTTTCCAGGATCCATTATTGGTTTCACACCCATTTCTATCACTAACTGGAAAAAGGTTAAAAGCACAAAAAATAGGAAAAATAGTCCATGTCCCAGAATATGCCAAAACTGTGTGAAAATTGTGGTTTTCTGAAAAATGTCTGCCTGTTCCTGAAAACTGTGAAGATGATAATTTTAGCACTGCTTACTCTTCATTGATACCATTTGCACGGAAAAAAAACAGACCCTGTCTCCTGCAGCACTTTTCCCCCCATTTTTCCCCAAAAAAACAAGCTTTTGCCCCTCCAGGGGAATCTACAAACCCTGGGTACCTTTAGAATCCTCAGGATGTTGGAAGAGAAGGACATAAATTTGGCGAGGATACCTTATGTGGACAAAATGTTACGGGGGCCTAATCGCGAACTACCCCAAATAGCCAAAAAAGGGTGTGGCACGGGGGGCCTGGCAGCGAAGGGTTTAAGGTAATCCTTGTCAGTGCTTTAGCTTTTGTTTATATTTTACTTAATCTTGCCTGTGTTAGCTATCTCCAGGATGTTGTTTCTGTGTGTTTGTGTAACATATTACTCTTGTGTAGTACATACTTTGAACTGAGTAGCTACAGGTGTTTATAATGGGCCAGGAGCTCTGGAGTTGTGGTTGAAGGCAGTGCGAGGTTCTCAGAGTGCCTGTCAGTGGATCAAAAAGCTGTTCAAAAGACATGGCCATCCAATCCTTGGCATCTCTGCCGAATTCACAGAGCAATTGTCATATATTTCAGATGCAATTATGATTCTGTGCAAATGTGCGTGAAGTAGGTACGCAATTGTCAAAATATTGACAAGGTGAAAGTAAAAGAAAATGCAGTGCTTACAGGTGAGTGGGTGCACTGTGTGATTGGGGGTGGTGAATTGAAAGAGATGAGAAGTGCATTCATGAGAGAGTGAAAAGAGGGGCTCAGGAGGAAAGAGATGAGGTGTAAGATATGCATATGTGAGATATGCATATAGACGAGATGTGGAGAGAAACAGAGCGCACATGTCTAACATGAAGTGAACCTAACAGGAGTGATTGAGAAACTATGAAGATTACTACATCTTCCACAGTCACAATTTCAGAATTGAAACACTTTCAATATTATTTACAACAAAGTAATTTTTGTTACCGATTTATCTTAAACAGCTAACACCCATTGACAAAGCCAATAGTCCTGGCTGGATTTAGGTGTAAGTCAATTGTTGCGTTATATATCTGGGTGCAATAACAGAAAGCTCTGAGGAAACAAAATATTTGTCAGGTGGCACACTTTGGGAATCAAAGAATTTTAGTTTACTTGTTGTACTGAGCCACCTGGGCTCTACTGGAACCTATGATGTCAGCACGCACCACCTTGGCAGAGCGCGGCCGTAGTGATAAATAAAAGGGGATGCACCGCTCGAGGGCAGTGCTGAATGGTACCCGTCAGGGGCGTAACACAGGCCCCTGCATCCCACGCGGTGAGGGGGCCCCCGAGCTGCAGGGGGCCCCCTCAGCACAGTACTTATGCCTGAGCGCTCCGTATTAAATCCGGAGCGGGGGCCCCTCCATGTACATTGCAGGGGGGCCCCTTAAACTTTCGTTACGCCACTGGCACCCGTAGGATATACCTGCATTTCATTGTGCGCTGTTGCAGTAGAGATGTTCTCTCCTTCTCCCCCAGAAGGCCTGCCGAATGTCGACCAGGGGATTGTGCATTACTCCTGTACCCTGCATCACACTTGATTAAGCCACGCCCCTTTTAGAGATCTCTCCCACCCACACCCTTTTTTCTTCTCACTTAAAGCCCTGCTCATACCATCTTTATGCTTGGCTGTAACACTTTAAAAGTCCACTTTTCAACCTTCCCTCCATCACATTAAGTAAACTAGGCCTAGCTTCTACAGTAGGGATAAACTGAAATATTTATTAGAACCACTGCAATCTTTTTTTGTTCAAAAAGTTTTGTTTTTTAGAATAATACAAAAAAGAAGATGCTCTCCAAACAATCATTGATAAGAGAGTTTTATTGTCAGATGCTCAAGAATATGCATAAGTAATGCAATCACATTATTAGTAGCTAGTCCTCGACATAATGAACAGCATAGTTAACCGACGGACTCAATAATAATATAATCAAACTGTATGATCCGGTTGTGCTAATAGGAAAGGGTCGATGTATCTTTTTTCTGCTTTCAGACACAGTAGGGCCTGGATAGTAACCTTGAGTCTCTTTTCTTGAACGAGTACAATTTTTAAGAAACCCACATATTTCATCCCCCAGCCCCGACAGGTCTTTCAGCTCGTTTTTTTATTTTATTTTATTACTCTTGATACTTCAAACGTCGATTGCGTGGGAAGAGGACTCCGGAGGTGCGATGAGACAGTTTAAAAAACATGCTGCTGTTGACTGCTTGTTTTCCGAGGAGAAGGTGGCCTGTCCTTTGAAGTAAGACATCAGTGAGATGAATCATGAACAGCCAGTCACCTCCGTTCCCCATTGCTTGCCAATTATTAGATTTTTACAGGCTGAATTCTTAATGGAACGCTCGAGGCGCGAGGCGGCAGTTATCGGTCGGCCATGTTTTTAAGGGGACAGCTCTCTGTTCTAGGGATTGACCGTCAAACGGGAACCGGAACCCGACCAGCACAGGAGGAGGAGACAAACAGACAGCAGTTTGAGAAGACACAAACATCATTATCGTTATGCCGATTTTGCTTAGGCTTGGTGTCCATTTCATGCCTCGGGCATAAAGCTGGTGAGGGTTGGGCGGGCCACCTCTGACCCAGCCTCTCCCACCACCATTATAGATCGAAGTGATTATCGGCGTGTCACGGGGTCACAGGACAGGCAAAGCCTGCTCCTCCATTAAATACTCCGGAAAGTTAAGGTGAAAGAGCTTTTCGGTTGGAAATATGGAAACCAGCAAAGTACCCTCGATCGAAAATGGCCATATTTAACAAATTTGTGTACTTCTTGTACACCCATGAACGTGATAGGCCGCGAGAATATTTAAAGCATTAGAGACTGAGGGGCAGATTTACAACTTCTGGCGCATCCCTGCAAATCAGCAGGGATGCGCCAGAATAGTTGCGACACGCAATTCTCTCCTTGCGCCACCACGGAAGCGCCGCATTTACAATGCGGCGCACCGTGGCGCAAGGAAAGGCCGATGCGTGTCGCATCCTGTGGCGCAAGGGCGGCGCATTGCTGGAGTCGTGTCGCAAGCGCAACGCAACTCCAGCAATGCTCGTGGGCCGCCCATACCTAACGTGGTGCGCCACTCCTTACGCCTGCTTGAAGCAGGCGTAAGGATTCGTCACGCAGCGGCGTCGGAAAAGTGACTCAGTGAAATCTTGTAGATTTCACTGCGTCACTTTTACGAGGCATTCCTTCGACGGAACGCCCACCCTGCGGAGGAACGCCCACATGAAACCTGACGCAGGTTTCATGTGGCGCAGGGCTTTACAACGTGACGCATCTCCCTAGATGCGTCACGTTGTAAATAATGCGCAACGTGGCGCATGGTTTACGTCGCCGCTGCGTCACAAAAGTGACGCAACGGCGGCGCAAAAGTGGCGCAAGGGGCTTGTAAATCTGCCCCTTTAAGAACAATTTTGCCGCATTTCTTTATCACCTATTCTCTATTTTTTTGCCACGATGTTTCCACCATGGTTTCTCTTTGTGTCAGAAAATGACTGAACGTAAGTTTCATCCAAATAGGCGGAAGCACCGAACCATTAACGCTGAGAAATAACCAAAAGAGTACACCAATGCTTTATAAAACGTCAAAATAAATACATTATGACATAATTGTAAATGGATTTATATAGTGTTTACTACCCCTGACCACGCATAATGAAATAAAAGCGGTAGAGACACCTTTTCCCTCTAGTATAAAAAGATAACTTATGGTCAGTTAAATACTGTCCCCTTGATCATTTGTAAAGCACTCTGATACCCTCTTGGGTCATGTTCGTGCAATATAATACTTAAATAAATAAATAAATAATGTACAAAGCTAAATTCCAATGAGCGACCCCTTGAATTCACCCCGAGTCTTAGGCGATGTCGAGTGGAGCATCAATGAACCTGGCGCAGAAGTTCAGAAGCGCTGGGAGGAAAGGTAGGCTATTAGAACTAGCCATTAGTATCTTGGACTGGGCTTGTTGACCCACTGAATAGTAAAATCCAGGCTCGCTTCGGGGATGTCCACAAAGAATATGTATGGGTGAAGTTGCATACACTGAAATTCTGTGGAAATTATCTGCATACTTGTTCAACAGGATTTTGAGATTCTGCTGGTTTTACAGCCCAGCCCTAGTAGGGCTGGTAAAGTGAGCTTGAACTGGGACATTCAGAAATTTGAGGGCTCAGGCCTATTAAAAAAACAAGCATTGGCATAGCCAATAGGTCTCGCCTTTGGGACCTTATAAGTGTTTAGCAATGCAGTACATTATTCCCCACTGGCATGCCCACACACTGTGAGCCTTAAATAATATAGCGCCACATACCTCGGAAGAGCGCCGAGAAGTATGTTTTTTGCCTCCGCTAGGCTCGACCTATTTGTTCAGACACATAAATGGGGGTGGGTGTGTTTGGTGGGGAGAGGGCTGTGCCAGAATAAATCAAAACATTGCCTGATATTGTAGAGTCTTATCAGCACACTGTTTCTGTGTGTCATGTGCCCAGGCATCACAGTGAACACTGAACATATGTGGACTGCAATCGCATTACGTCACCCATCCGACGTTGTGTAACAGGGCCTATTGGCGTTTCATTTGTTAGGTGATTAAACAAATAATAACATTATTAATGTTTAAGCCATGTCAAAAGCCACCATATGTCTTTATAAGGGAATTGTAATAAAAAGAATCTGGATTTCACCGGTATACGATACATCGCGTTTTGAGTGAGGATAAGTATTTAGAGCGTTAGAGCACGCTAAACTGCCTCTATGCGCTTGCTGCAGTGCCAAGTGGCACTAACCCTGGCGTTCACCCTCTTTGCAAGTTCCCCCAAATGTTGGTGCAAATCGGAAAATAAATCAAGAGAGAAAAAGTAATTTGCCCAAGATCACACAATTTGGTCTAGTGGTTAAACTGGGAATAGATTTCAGATTTCCTGATTTCTATAGCTACTAAACAGCATTCTTCTTGTGCGAGTAAGTGATGTAAGACATTTACAGTATCTGTGTCTGGGCAATGACCTGGTTCATAGCTGTGTAAAAAGGAATGAGGCGTGAGGTCCTCTCCCTTGGGTAAAGGACAAGTGGGGGTTAGTTAGTTTCTCACACCTTACGTTGTGTATGGCGGACAAAATAGAAGACACGCCCCCCCCCACCCCCGTTCTTGTTAAACTAGGATCTCGCTACAGAAGATTTAATGAGGACGGCAGGTGTAGGGAGTTTGGGCACAAAGTTGGATAAGTGGGTAATGAGTGAAAGTCGCACGGCGCGTGAAGGGCTGCAGGAAGGTTGGGGGCAGGGCTAACGATTGTGAACAGAGACAGTTTCTCGGACGGCTGGAGGCTCACTTGGGAGGTTGCGGTTTGCGAAAGGGGGATCGGGAGCACAATGTTATTAAAGCAGGCAATAGTAGGCAATATCGGGATCCCAGGGGGAGGCGACGGGCCTTGTGGGTAAAACTGTCGACTTTGTGCCACTGGGAATATGGTGCGGATTTCGGTGGAATAGCATCCGGTGGTCCTGGGCAAATTGTTTAGTATTCTCGGAAAAGGACTTTGTTTAGGGGTGACGCAACGGGTAGTTCTGGGCTGACGCATACACTCAGATTAGGGTTAGAGGGAGACGAAAGCGCGCCAGGGGGAGCGGTGGGGGGGGCAGTAATTTAGGCATCGGGGGAAGAGGCAGCAACGGGTCTAGTTGCAGTGTTGGGGGTTGGGGGGGGGAGCAGGTGGGCGAGGCCGTTTAGGAGAGGGAATTATTCAGATAAGAACTGGGTAGGGCTGGTTATCAGCGATTGGGCAGTTCCTCAAATCGGGGGGGTAGGGGTTGCTCCATGAGGCACTGCGGGGAGGGCCACCCAGAGGGAAGGGGGTGGCGGCTTGGCGCCATTCTGACAGGGGCCGGAGTCCTTTAGTGATGAAACAAGATGGCACAGGTAAAATAAAGTTTTGGGATAGAGACTAGGCCACAGCATGGGCTGTGCATCTTGGAACCAGTGTTGGTGACCTCGGGATACGTCCAGAGGAATTGCCGTTGGATTGTTTTCCCTCTTCGAAGGGCAACACGTTCTCGATGCCGGGACAGGGAGGCAAGGTGCTGTGTGGAGGGAGTGTTTTTCAGGGTTGTAGTCTTAGTTTTGGAGGAGTCTTGAGTGGGAAGCGTGTCCATGCATCATCACAATCGAAGGTGGAGGAGTGCCGCTGTATCTGCGTTGCGGCCATCATGTGATGAGCATTTGGGTGAATGGGAGAGTAGGTGTGGAGACTTTGTTGGTACTGAAAGAGATGGTTGCAGCTTGTGGCTGCGCCAGGTTCCGGACAATGCATGGTCCAAACAGTGGAGTTCTGTACACGCGGGCTGTGGTAATGGGCGGGCTTCGAAACGGAGGCTGTATGGAGGGCGGGCACAGGTTGTGCGGAGAGGCAGGCATGGTGAGCGAGCCCGAATGACCCCTTCTGTGTGGGGCTAGGTGTCCCAATTTGCACCATGATGTTTCCGAGTATGTCGCTGGAAGACTGTTTGACGGTGTGGGGGTTTGTCTATAGTGGGGTCAGGGGGAAGGGTGTCGGTCCTCTGCCCAAGAAGTGTTTGCTGTTTTGGCTCCAACCCGTATGGTGAGAGGGTTCGGGGAGCAGCTTGTGTCATTGGATGGCGGTTCTAAGCCCGGTCTTCATGCCTAAGCCTTTCATCCTTCTGAGGCCGGTGGTTCCTGCGATCTGCATTGCAGATAGTATGGTTTGCATGGGAACCCAACAGGATGTTATGTGAGGGGGAGGTGGTTGCACGAGTAGGCACGATCGGGTGGTTTTTGGAGTGTGGTGGGGAGGGCGTTATCAATGCGGGTCAGGTATGTGCGGTGCTGGGAAATGTCAGAGCAGCAGTTTTGGCGCCATTCACAAGAGGATCGATGTTTTTGCCGGGCTCGGCCCACGGACATGTGCCCAGCTGGGGAGGGAAGGGACGTACTACAGGGGAATTCAATGCACGAGGACAGCGGGGGGGGTTGGGTTTGGATGCCGGTTTGCATGGGTGGATGGTGTGGAAGTTTGTACGGCACGGGGGGTGGGAGGGTTCGGTGCAGGGGTGGCGCTTGTTTCTTGGGCTGCTGGGGGGCTGCGGATTGCGGAGGGGATCAGGAGCGCAGTGTTGTTGAGGCAGGCAATGGCAGGCAGTGGAGGACAGTGGCGGGGTCTCGGGGGGAGGCGACGGGCCTTTGGGGTGGAGAGGTCGACTTGGGGCACTGGGAGTGGCATTCGGATGCAGTGTGGAGCGATGTCCGGTGATCCTGGGCAAAGTGTTTGGACTCCTCGGAATAGCACGGACTGAGGAGGAGGAGGGGACTTTGTCCGGGTATGACACAGGGGGGCTCATGAAGGCAGACACATCAACACTGATTGGGGTTTGGGCAGAGACAGAGGTGCGCCGGGGGGGGAATAGGGCGACACTGGTTTGGGCAGCTGGAGCAGAGGCAGCGACGGGTCTGGTTACAGGGTTAATGGGGGGGGGCGTCCCGCGAGTGGTGCGCGCGCGGTAAAAGGAATGCAGCTGCAGCATCCCGCGAGTGGCGTGCGCGCGACCGCAAGCCATGGGCGGAGTCCAGAGTGATTCCAAGCGAACGCGCTAACGCTAATTAATAAGCGGTCTTCACTTTTCAAGCACTCGCACTCGTGCTTATGGCGGCATCCACTTTGCGGGAGTGAGCAGCTTGCGCGCCGCTGCTCGCTCCCGCAAGGTGGATGCCGCCACAAGCACGAGTGCTTGAAAAGTGAAGACCGATTGCTAAAGGCCCTCTCCTAGAGCAACGCATGCGCGCTGCCTAGGCGAGACCTAAAAAAGCACTAAGCACTGAATTAAGTGATGTGAATACATGGAATAATGCTAAATAATGTTAACAATATCTAAGAAATGGCGGGGTAGAGGTGACTTGCGGTTGTCAGGGTTAATGATCTTAAATTTTCTAAAAATGAGACCTACTAGCAAGGAGAGCCATAGGAAAACTAGGGTGCATAGAGAGAGGGATAGCTAGCAGAAAGTTGCGCATTACTATGCCAAGAGTACATATCATTGGACGGCTGATGTATGTAGCATTGTGACCAGTTCTGCGGAGTAAAGTCAGGACCTAGCGAGAACAGAGAGTGTCTGTCAACCAAGGTCCAGGAGTAAAAACTGAAGTCCTGTGAGGGGAGGCAGAAGGATATAGTTGTGTATAAACAGTAGAAAGCAGAAGGTTGAGTGACAAGAGCCTTCACCCATATACACTGGTGGAGGGAGCAGGAGTAATTAAACTGTAAAATGGCTGGCATACGGGAGCTATATTGGTAATATCAGTAGTAGTGGGCAATGATGGCCCCTTATCTCTCATCCGATGCTGTGTTTCTCTTCCTCATTGGATCCTGTGGTTAATGGTAACCAGGCTCATTGATCAGGACACATCCTTTTATTTCCATGAATTAATCAGGATAACTAAATACATTTCTGCATAGGTTTTCATTATAGGTCTACACCAGCAAGGCCGAATGTATCCTTCCATTCCCCTGCCGGCCGCAGCACCACTTACTCTAATCTTCAGCTGTTTCTTTTAACCCTTCATGTACAGAGTAAAGATGGGTTGAATATGACCAGCGGCGGCTTGCATCTGTGGGGAGGGGGCGGGTGCACGTGTGCGCATATAAAATAAAAAAATAAAAAACACTTACCTTACTCAACAGGACGTCCTCGCTCTGGACGTCCTTGTTGCTGCTGCAGCCTGGCCAAAAGGAAACTCCCTTGACCAATCAGGGTGCTGCTCTCACCAGCATGAGAGCAGGGCCCTGATTGGAGGGAGTGGCCTCACTGGGTGTTCCACAGCGCTCTGGAGGCGTGCACTTGCTCTAACCCAGCTGTCTTAAGTCAGCTGGGTTAGAGATGTTTAAAGTGCGTATGTGTGGCTGGTCATCACAAGATGGCCGGCCAACAAGACATGCGCAGTTTAAACAGTGCATACACAGTTTATCCTCCACCCTGCTGCTGTCACTCAGCAGCGGCCCAGTCCCCTTCCTGACGCTCTGTTAGGGACGGGGGCTGAAAAATAGGATGGTAATGAATTACCATTTTAATTTTCATCTCAGGGGCATTTAAGTGGGGCGATGCTACTCTGCTCCAACGGAGGAGCCACCCTTGAATATAACCAGTGAACATAGCCTTTGTGACTGTTCTACAAATGGTACAAAGCATCTGTAACAATAACAGTAAGGTTCACTGACTTCTTCCTTCACCTAGGGGTGACATAATGTGTACAGTGCAAAAATGCCCATTTTTTTACCTTTCATTTGGAGGACTCGTAATGCATACAGAGGGCAGATAGATCAGCACAGAAGTATAACTTAAACTACGACATAACACAATATAGCCTTATAGCCCGCTGCCAAGGGCTATACCGGTTGTTAAAGGCCCTGAGCCCGAGTGAGGGCCCATAACCGGTGGGGGCCTTTAACAACCAGTATAGCCCAAAGCAGAAGGGCTACAAGGATATTGGAGCATTCCACCCACTTAGGGTAGAATGTTCTAAAATTAAATAAGGAGAAACAGAAAAACAAACATTGGAATGTTGGTCCAGAAGGTTTATACCGGCCATTATAAGCCATAGCTATGCCATTGTCTTTAGTGGAGCTCTCAACATTCCAATGTTCTAATAAAACACAACATAATTTACCATGACATGACCTGATGACATGATAGTGACTGGTAAACCTCTTCAGGGAGGTACGGTTTTGCCACTGAGTGCATCTGGACGATTACAAGAATATCCGTGAAGTTGCTATGTCATGATATCATATAAAATCACCCATATTTCTTCACCAATTGGAACGCACAGCCAGTTACACAATGTGGAGGTCACCCACTGGTTGCTTAAACAGTACAAAAGTGCTAAAACTGGCCTATGTGATTTAGGATTACTGTTTCTCTCTATATTTTGCCTTTAAATCCAAGACGATAGATTACTATTCGTTGTAATCTTGTTTCTGAAGCTTCACAGCAACACCACACATCAGTCAACAGGGCACAGCCCTGTATCTAAGGCTGTGATGTTGGTATTAATAATTTAGGACATATTTCTTTTGTCTGATCCAACCATCCATTCGTAGAAGGGTGATTTAAGGAAAAAGGGCTGGTCGGACTTGCTGAATTACCCCTTTAAAAAAGGCAGTTTCAAATTAGGGTTGTTTTGTTGCTTTCAGCACTTTTGTGGCAGGTTTGAGATGCCTCAGCCGTCCATTATTATCATTTTTATTTTGCTCGAGTTCATTCTAAGGTGGACATGGTTAAGTGCCACATTTAGACCTTATGGGTGGGCTGCCCCGCTCGGGCGGAGAAGGCCCCGCTGCTTCCTGCCTCACGGTTCCCACATCATAAGTAAAGATGACTGTGGGCTTAGTGGGGATTTTCTCATTGAAAATGATTCTGCAGCCATGATGTGAGCAATTTCAGTGAAAATGGCCGATTCAGACCGGTCAGCTTGACGCAGTGGCATGGAGGGTCAGTTGGCATTTGTTTTTAGTTTTTCAAAAACCAACCCCCAAAGAATATGGTTTGTTTTTAAAAAGAAACTCAATGTCCCAAATACGCTTGGAGTTTTCTCCAAGAATGTCGTAGACATTGTTTTGTTTTTCCTTCCCTGGATTTCAATGCCTTGCAACAATGTCATGACCAGGAAAAAAATAACGTAGGATGCCCTACCTAAATAGAGCGATATTTCTGGCAACGTGGGCTGGCTGTTCTACCACAGCGGCCCATACATAGGGAATTTCCTATTGCAGAATCAGAAGAGGCTCCACCGTTGGAAGCCTAGCAGTTCACCCAGCTTTTAATGACTCAGGAGGGAACCACAAAATGGTGGATGTGCCAATACCTTCCTCCCCCTTGTTTCCTACTATTAAGGGTTTCCCCACAAGCAGTGAAGAAGCCCACTGCCGTCAGCAGTGTAAATTCAGAAAAAATAAAATGATAATCACTCGTTATTATCATTTTATTGGTTCCTGCTGCGGCATCTTTGCGAGGCAGTGCTGTTCTGCTCTCGGAGCAGGGGAGAGGAGTGGTGGGCACTCTGTAAGTGCCCAATGACAGTTTGACTGGCACTCTCCGGCCGGCCAGACAGTCATGCGCACTTTGCATGCTCTCCACCCAGGCTGCATTACAGCCTGGGTGGAGAACATGCCCAGGCTCCCATTCCCTGTCTGAGCGCCGAAGCACAGTGCTCTGACCAATCACAACGCTGCATTGGAGCATTGTGATTGGTCAGGGGAGCCTGGGTGCTTCCTGTTCCGGCCCAGCGGAGGGACGACGCGGAGAGACAACAGAGGAGAGACAAGACGCAGCGTGGAGGTACTTTTTTTTTTCCTTTACTCCTCCCCCGCCCTCCGCATCACCACCCCATTCTGTGCCAGCCGCCACTGTCCACAAGTTCACACTAGTGCTACAATCGTGTTGTTAATGTGTTCCACGAATTAGTTGTTTAAATGATCTGTCACTGAGTATCTTAGCTTCAGGGTTCACAGAAGAGGTAATGAACTGAGTCAAGCGAGTAAAGCAAGGTGAATCAATGAGTTGAGAGCTTGTTGCTGTCATCTGTGTATGACATGCTGGGTACATGTTCTTTTCCCATCCTGGAAGACTCTGTCTGGCATCTTACTGTCTAGAGGAGAATCAAATTAACACATTCACAGCACATTCATCTCCACCATGTCCAGCAGTGCTGGCTAGTCTTTTCACTCACTAGTCCGCTCTATTGACTGTGAGCCAATCAGTACGCCATTTGAGCCTGCGCCATTCATGTCCATAGTCCGTTCATGCTGCCAACACCTTTTACAGAAATCCAACCTCACTTGCTTTTCCGACTAAATCTAGGACCGCTGGAATGATATGTTTCTGTGACAATGTTGTTCTCTGCAAATTTATGGGTTAGTCACACTTGCCAAATAATCCACCGTCTGCAGATTTCAACAAAAATGTTTCTAAGATGGATCCAAAGTTAGTGAGAAAAAAATTGTCACACGTGGTGCCGTACAGTGGCAGGCACTTTGCAGAGTTTAACTGGTTCCCTTTCAGTTGCTGAATGCTTTATCGCTGGTACTATTGAGTTGAAACTTCTGTTGTATAGTATTGAAGTAAATTAAAATACTGAAATAATATTATAACAGAATTTTAAGCATTCAGCTGAATAATTTGCCTTTTTTACCACATAATTTAGTCCGCCACGACACATTATTTGATTCTCCATTGACCCCTAATTCCCTGACACTGACTACATCTCATTATGAGCTTTTCATCCAGGCCAGGGTTCTATTTTTCGATAAAAAAAATATTTTACCTTCTTAAACTCTTTATAACACTTTGGCATATTTAAATGTCTCATATAGGCCAATTCTCTCGCTCTCCGTCATATACTCACGGGGCAGAGTATCTCACTTTTTGACAGATTACAATATCTTTAGACTGCTGCATAAATGAAGTCAATGCTTCTACAAGCACTTCAGCGGCTTGTGTAATAGGAATAGAGCAAACAGCTTTGCCATTCATTATGCTGCATGGCATGCACAAGAAGAAACAGGCTAATTGATTTTGCGGTAAATTTAGAAGCATATTTCACATTTTAAAAGAGGAGAAATGTATTTATTTAATTGCACGTAAGGATCAAACTCATCTTGCTTCATTCTTTGCCGCCACTGGACAATGAAGGCGTCAAGACCAGTCGATTACTTGTACTTATCTCTTTACTGACCCGTGCTTCTTGCGTGCTTCTGCGTGACCACGTACATTTTACGTTAGTATTTCAAAATGAGCTGTTCTATGAAGATATCTCTGCAGCACTTGCCACTTCAGGAGTCCCCATGTAAGAGAGATGGAGAAAAAAAGAGGCAGGGACAGTAAAGGAAGCCAAAATATTATAACAGAGGAAGAGAAAGAGCATGCAAAGGCAGAAACTTCCGAAAAAAACACAACGCAGAAGAAAACTTCAATAAAAAACCCAAGAAGTATTGGAAAGAAAAGGAGTTAGAAAATGCAAAATAATAGGAATGGAAATACGCAAGCGTACTAGAAAAAAAAACTAGTGCAAAGGAAATGAAAGATAAATCAGCAAAAAACATACATGGGGAAAATGGATGAAATGATAAATTGAAGACAAACATAAGTCAGAGCTGAAATGAGAGGCAGAGGAAAACGGGCAGGAATAAAAAATATAAAGAAAATAACGACATTTAAATGGGCCTGTCAGTTGCACTTTAAAATGTGAGTTGAGTACCAGATGGCATTAATGTATCTACGACTGTTTCATTTGTAGTTTGATGAGCTCTGGTTGCAATCCTTCTGTGAATTAATGCACACACTACATAGGTTTATGTGCAGTGGGAAAGGCACATGGTTTAATCTCAGCCAGAAAACTCTGAGAAAGGTACTTGAGTGAGAGATTTGTTTGCATCCTGCAGGCCACTGGGTCTGATTCCTTTGAGAAAAATCAGTGTGATAAAAGCCCTTACTGCTCTGATTTATGTAAAATATTTTGCTCACAAATACATCAATGTAATAAAGCACCGACTACAATGAACTATGCATAGGTTCCATGTATAGATTCCATTGTTAGTCAGAGCTCCCTCCCAGCAGTGCACTGATTGCATGAACCCTGTATCACAAGAGTCCTGTGGTTAAAATGAGGAAAGCCAAAAACAAACATTGAAAGATTTACTCTTAAAATACACTAATGTCATACCCAAGCCGACCACATTAAGGCCTGCTCCTACCCCACATCTTGCCGACATCTACGACCCTTTGTTGATTTTGTCTATGAGGTTCTTTTCCCTTAAATCTGACCAGTATAAACAGTGGCATAACGCAAAATGATGCCCCCCCCCCTTGCAGAATGGGATATGAGGACCTTGAGTCTCCCCTATTACACAGATATTTATTAACAATAGGGTGAATGTAGCCCCCTGAAGGGTTGAGGGGTCCCTGATTGGGGTTGCAGCCCTGCATCACCTAAAGGGCTACAAGGACTTGTGTTACACCCAGGGCCACTGAAACTATGCAGCAGGGAAGTGCCAAATTATGTGGCAGAGGCATCTAAATTATGTGGCAAGAAAAAACAAATTATGCGGCATAATGCAGCCCACTGTTTTACATCCTTATTTTGTAATTTTTACATATAGTATTAGTCTGGGAAGGATTTCACATTAGTACCAGTTTAGCAACCAAATAGGGAAATAAGCAACTGAAAGATGACCAGTTCACTTTTGCGAAGGGCCTTCCACTGTGCGCAAACACGTCGCCGCGTTTTTAGTAAATTTTGCTCTGTTTGAGTTAGAACCAGATTTTTTTTTGTTAAAATCTGCAAGTTATGCTTCAGATGATGAATTATATGGCAAATCGATAATTATGAGAAAAAGGCAGCAGGCGCAGAATTGCAGAATTCCAGTGGCTCTGGTTACGCCCTTGAATACAGGCCACATTTGCTCAATTCCCTATGAACCAAGCAGAAACACTGTGCAAAGAGACATTTGCTTAATTTGTTCAACAGTGCAAAATGTATGCAAACCATCTCCAAGCCTACGTTTCGCAGGGAATGGCTGAACACCATTTTTGGTGACCTTCTCTATTCAGAGGTTGAGGTACATACAAAGTATGGGAACTATGATGAGTGTAATGGGGCAGGATCAGCGAATTTGGGGCAGGGCAACAAGAAGTGTGGGAACTGTTAGTGTAAAATGAAAGAAAGATTGGGAACCTCGTTCCCATTAGACCCCGCCTACTCCAACCTCTGCCTGTATTAAGTCTACTGTACCAACATCCCTGCATTATATACTCCTGTAATCAGAAAAGAGGCGCGGGTGTGCCATTTTCAGACAGGTAGGGGTGATTGACTTTCATGGCTTGCAGGTGTGCAACCCTGCATTCTTGAAGCAAGTTCTTCAGACCGTGATGACGTGTCGGAGGCAGGAAGGCGATAAAGCTCTCCTAGCTGCTGCGTTGTTGAGTACAAACCTGTTCTGGCTCATCCCCACCATACAGTTTGAATATCTAATCAGCGGGCTCAGCTAAGGAGTTTTTGTTAAACATGGGCGTGACAGGAGAAAAGATGAGCGTAAACAAAGACCATCAGGAGGTGGGGGCGGGGTCGGGGCGGGTGGGGTCTCACACTGTGACGGTGAAGTGGAAAAAAAGAAAACGTTCGCAATTGTACATAATTAAAAAAAAAAAAAAATAGGACAGACTCTTAAGCTTATTTTAAGTTCATTATTCACCAGAATTGACTTTCTCGAATGAACATTTTGAATTTCTGGAGCCGTTCTGACAAAATGTGCTCACCAGAAAGATTGAAGAGGGTATCCCAATGTAACCCTGGGAATGTACTCGGCGCTGAATAAAAGCAAATACGGCCATTTGGCAAAAATATACTAATGCAAGTCTTTTTTTAAAAAAAAC
Organism: Calotriton arnoldi; assembly: GCA_963921515.1. Lineage (NCBI taxonomy): Eukaryota > Metazoa > Chordata > Amphibia > Caudata > Salamandridae > Calotriton > Calotriton arnoldi. The sequence goes on along the minus strand of CAWUFW010007600.1, from coordinate 759,255 downwards.
ACCCTTTCCCTCTAACGCGTCTCTGCTCTTTTTCTGCATCGAAATCTTTAGTGTAGTGGCAGACCTGTACGTCACAATGACTCACATAGAATAGATATTTATATGTCGTTTTTCATACCCCTTGTGGTGCTTACAACGCTCCAATTTATTTTATTGCATTAAGTGCATTTTGTTATTATAAAGAATTAAGAATAAAGAAAGTCGCATTATAAAGAATTTTAAATTACCAGTAATGTAAGCTCCAAGACTCTGGACTTAAGTGGACATAAGATACTTCCGTAAATATGTCAAATTAAATGAAGCTAATATATGAAAAAGGATTTTTTTCTATAAAAATTGAAGCAAACAGCCACTGTAATCCCCGGCTGCCTTGTTATATTTTAGTTTTGCAGCTTAATGTATCGCATACCACTCTCTTTTTGAGCTACAAGGTTGTGCAGTAGAAATGCTTACCTTATAAAGCAGTAAAATGAGGTTTATACTGGACTTGAGGCAACTATCCTGTCAGGTGCAATCTGCAGCCCATAAAACACGGATTGAGTAGGTATTACTGAGAATCCTACCACTAATAAGGTAACAAATAGGAGTAATTAAAATATATACAATACATATGACAGAATTATAATAATTTGAAAGGAAACAGGGTTAAAAGGACTGGCTCCTGGTTCAGTGCCCAAAACCCCATTACTCCCTTACGCAACAGACACATAAGCCCTCATTATCAGCGGCCCCGGTAAATGGTATATTTATCGCACTTGGTAAAAATTGATAATATTTGCCTCAGACGAGTTGGAATCTATCGGGTGTGATATAAAGCAGCCGGTTAAGACTTTTCGTGGAATAATATGCAGATTTTGTTGTTTAGCGCACCAAAATCCATATGTTCTGGTAAATACCAGGGGCCCGATTCATAAAGAGCCTCCGCAGTCGTGGCAGAGGTTTCGCACTGGTGGCAGAGTCACCGCACTCTTGGTGGAATCTCCGCAATGAGAATTCTCCTCCCAGGTGTGTTTCTCCAATAAATAGCCGTGGGGTGGATCTGTTGGTATTTATCGCAATAAACGGGGCTGCACGCAGTGCTTAGTTTGTAAAAGAAGGAGTGCTGGTGCCCAAAGTTCCACTCAGATGCCAGTGGCCGACGCTATTAAATGTCAGCACGCCGAATATCAAGGCTGTGCAGTCTTGAATCCACTCATGCCTCTTCAATCCACTACCAGACACTCCCTGCCCCTTTATCCCACTCTTGTAGGTTGCTACTTTCTCCCTTTGCGACATTTTGTCAGTCTTTCTTTTCCTCCTCCTGTCCCCTTCGTGTATTTTTCACTCTCTTGCTCACGGTAAATGTTTGGTGATTAAAATTAAGTGCCGGCCCCAAAAATAAGCGCCAGGGGGCTCCACCTGCCACCACCGGCTCAAATTGAGCTCTTGCCACACATAATTTGGGTCAGAGACTGAGAATGCGCACAGTACTGACTACACATCCCACGAGTCAATGAGAGAAAACTGCACACTTCTTATTGGCTTGAAATTAGGTTACATTTTTATATATTTCAAATTTAACAACAAAGAGTTTCTGTTATTTACAATACAGTAATATGACAGTTGTTGGTAGAGCAAAGATACATTTCTGCCAGTCATAGGATTATTCACTGCAAAACAGCACACTCATTCCACATGCAGGTGATACCACCGGAAATAACCTTTGAGAAACAACAGTTGACAACCTCACGACAGAAGGTAAGTTCCGACCCACCCAGTCCTCCCCCTTCACCTGTCCCCAGCACACCCCGCAAACCACCAGGCACTGTAGGGTCCATCGCAGATGGGTCTGAGGCTAAATCCCTTGGTCATGTTGTGATCCCATCAATCCCACCGCTTGGGTAAAACTATGGAATGAAAAAGCCCCAATCAATCACTCAATGTTTCTAAGCTGTGATTGCCAGAAACCTTTGTCTTCAACCAATAGCCTAGGCAGTGTGTCATGTACTCTAGTGCATGGGAGGAAATGAGTCCCCTAGCTGCTGCTTGAAATATATAATACAACAATAATCAGGGTTCAGTGGGCCCCTAAGGCCTCTGGGCCCCAGTGCCATTGTACCTGATGCATCAATGGATGCTACTCCCCTGTGTTCAACTGCTCCCAACAGAAATCTTTGAGCCACGCAAAATAGACCAAATTAATCAATGCAATAAAATTCAAACAGTTGCTTGGGGGGAATAGGCCAGGGCTCAATCAATGATGTTTAAAAGGTTTCTTTATTTGAGAGCAAGATGGTCCTATAAAACACAACCTTAAGCTTTGCCACGCACTAACATGCCCTTACATTGATCTATGAGTAAATAACTATCAACTCCCCCCACTCCTAAACAAATACCACCGATAAATCACACACTCTTCCTCTGTAACATTTGTGAATTCTTGTTTAACTTATTGTCTTCAAGACTGTAAACCCTTTCACGTGATACCCATACTTCTTTATCCTTACCTGGTCCATGAGATATTGGACCGGGCCTACCTACCACTCCTCTCTCTCCCCCCCCCCTACATTTTACCCTGTTCTCTTTACCTGTAACCCTGATCTCTTTGTTAGTGCCCTCACACTGCCATCAGAAGAACCCTCTCACCTGTTTTTTTCCCCTTGTCTTGACTGCCATGCATCTAGAACCTGCATCACTTTCTCCAGATAGATCCTGTTTCCCAATCAGGATAAGTGCACCAGGCAATCATACACCATGTCTGCATGTCTCACCACCTCTGTGACTTTAGTCTTGCAAAATCTGAATAGTTCTCTATTCACTTCCTTTCTTGCCCTGTTTGTCACTTCTGGCTTCCTGGCACTTAAATTGATTTAACATTTGCTTAGGTCTATGTTAATAACAAATATTTTAGATTTTATAAAAAATATATTAAAATATTGTACTTTTTGTTAAAGAATATTAAACTTTCATAATTCCACTCTATACTTTCCAATAGGGAGCTCTCTGCCACGGTAGTGGAGATCTCCACTTATGTTTGAAGGGATGATAGTAGTAACTTTACACTCTTAGATGTCTCCACACTGAACTGAGGGGGTGGAAACATGCAAGTTTATACTTAAATGTAAATCTACACTCTGAAATGGTGAATAGTACAAAAGTTTATATTTACATTTAGGAGCAGATTTACATAAGAGTAATTAACACATGTCAGTTTAACATTTTGAACAGACCTCTTTGTTATTCAGATCCTGTGATGGGGTTTTAATGCCCCAGTCACTGCAAAGGCTAACTCCCTGCAGATTCCCCGTCCTGGTGCCACCACAATGCAAGCTAAGTTAGAAACCCTGTTGCATGAACCTCAAACCACACTTATTTCTGCTAATGGCGTGTTCCAGTATTTCTCGCAGTCGTGTCAGTTTGTCTGTTAAAAAACATGAATCCATTGCCCCTGAATCCAGTTGGGTACCAAAGAATAGGATGCATGTTTTGGGTCCCTCAGTCTTTTCTTCCACCAACAATATATGTAAGCGGGGGTGTAAGGGAGTTGATGGATTGAGGAGTGCTCTGTGGTGGCCTAGGCTAGGCTGACTCGCTTCAGATCTAAGCATCTGGAATCCACTCTCCCTGGGGCTCCAGTTGTACCTGTTTGTGCCTTGGGCTGACTGAGGAGGGAGCAGTCACCGCTACAGATAGGGTATATATGGCCTCTCAGAGACCTCTTTGAATACAAGGCAGGACAGTGTGGCTCTGGAACAAGTGGTACCCACGCCGAGGTAGTGGGCCATACGCATTGAGTTCTAACTGCAGAGGGCGGCCACTGCCATGCAAAGGAGCACTTGGATCTGCTGTGTCATGAGAGGGGGTTGGAGCTGGATGAGTCAGCAATTGTTAGAGGGTTGTGCCTTGGAGCAGCGGACCATGGCGGGCCGTCCGCTGGGTATGGCAGATTCACCATTGCTTGGTGGAAAGTCCTCTTGGTGACTCGATCAATGCAGGGTTGACTGGAACGCCCATATTGGGGAGGTGTGGTGAGTGTGGACCTGAAGGAGGCAGTGGGCCATGCTCTGCAAGGTTCTGAAGGAGGCATTACAATAGCGGGGGGTAACTGAGTGGACTGCGGGGGGGCCTATCGTGGATACACAACATTGAGGAACTGGGACTTGATCATGACAGTACCGATTTCGATTCAAAATCCTCTTTCTGGCAGGAAAGCAGAGTCAGCCCCTTTTCACAACACCCTAAAGCTTTTGATTTCTCCACTGACGATGTACTCCTCCAGGCTTCTGTGCTGTAGAAACCACCATCTTGCCATCCAGGTTACAGATCAGTGGGCCCAGCAGCTGTGCAATCTCTGGGTTGACTGGTGGATGGTTTACAAACCTGCTTCATTAGTATTTCCACAGGAAAGGTCCACCAATGGCACAAAGAACTCCTGCAGGCAGATGTGGAGCTCTAAATGTGGCAGACATCCCTCTTTCAGGAGAGCAAAGGCAATAACAAGGATGGGCGATAAACTCTGCTCCACCGGCGGAGTTTGCAGAGTTTTACCCACTCTGTGTTACGCTTGTAAGGCAGAGTTCCGGCAGAACTCCACAAACTGCCGATTGACTGAGTTTTTTCTCGCATGCAGCTCGCCAATGTCAAGTTGCTGAACGCGATAGAGAATTTGCATCCCCTAGCGCAATTTTCGGGCTTCTAGAACGCCACCTGGAGAGATTTCCTCAACCCGGGCAGTCGCGACAGTCCGCAACCGTTCGTGTTGAGAAAGCTGCTGCTTGAGTAGAATATCTACTCAAGCGGCACAAAGAAGCAGCACCCTTTGGCGCCCTGCATGGTGCCGTTTGCTGTGATTTTATAGCACGAAACAACCTCCAGAGTTTTTATGTAACTTCGGAGAATTCCGCGGAGTGAATGCAGTAGCCATAACCTCTGTTGACAGGCTGGTGACAGGTTCCCTGCAAAACTTCAAACAAAGAAATTTTTCTGGTATTCTCTCATGAACAAATGGTGTGGGTCAGCACTCTGGGTTTTTAGCACTCCAGAGCCTGTGGTCCTGTGCTCAAAGGTACCCGACTGCTTTCTATGCTTGAATATGGATTCATTGACTATATTGTGTTTTTCTATTAGAAGGTCCTGGCTGCTGTATAGTGGGGAGTTAGCAGTTGAAGGTCCAGTGTGCCCTTGCACCTGAAGGCCATATGCCCGATGCGGATTACTTTGAATTTGATCCTGGATTCTACAGAGAGCCAATACGGTGTTCGTAAGTGGGCAGACTGTGATCATGCTTTTTCATTGTCGGCATCTTCAGGGTGCTTGGTTTTGCAGTCCTTGCAGCACATGGATGAGTTTTTCATGGGGACTGTTGTCAAAGACATTGTTGCCCTATGTGTGACATGACCAAGGACCTTGTGAACTCCCATCGCGAACTCCGCCCGGTGGTCCCCCCGCTCCACTTGGTGGTTGATTTGTCTCATTGTAAAGTATTATGATGCTCTTTGTTCCTTTCCCAAAATTAAAATAACGATGAAACAGACAACTTTATTGCTCTGCAAATCAAAGGAAAAATATGACAATAAGAGCAGGAAAATGTCAGCGATGCGACATGTCAAATCGTAAAATGGAATGACACAAAGAGGACCGCCATGTGAGATAGACTCTTCCTGCTTTCCACATGTGTTTGAGATTTTATTATTTGTTTATGTGCCAGAGGCAGTCATGAAGTCTGCACAAGAATTAACACTTGCAAAGTTAAAAGATACAAGTGGAACATCAAAGCCAGTGGTGTTACTAACAGAATTATCATACTGCTTATATGTAATTCATGAAACATGTGCAAGGCAATTTGATGAAAGTAATATTTACAGATAAATACCAACCTTCATACCATTGCATGAACAACTAACATTGAAAAAGGGGAGAGCATTAAAAGGAAATATTCTTATTACATCTATGCAATTTGATTTTACTCATAGGAAGTTCCACATCAATAACATGGTTATGTACTTATTTTAATGTCATTGTATCAGGAGGCTGGGAAGTAGACAATAAAGTCTCTTGTCCTGAGTCTTTTAGCAAAAGGTCAGTAGAGGCTGTGGCCACTGATCAGAGTGTGTGTAGTAAGCTGCTCTGTCTCTCCTTGTCCTTTCACTCCATGCTAAAGCACAGCAACATGTGACCACCTCTGGTCATGAGTCACAACACCAAAGCATCTTCAACAAAACCCACACTCCAACCAATCACAACCAATCACAACCCACGGAACAGCAAGCTTCCTGTCCATTGAACGCACTTTGGAACCTCATCAGGAGTGTGAAACGCTATAAACACAACTACGATACAATACAACTGCAATCCAACTACAATAAAAAACAATGCAACTACAATACAAAAGAATACAATTAAACACAATACAGTGATACATGTCTAGGGTCAAAGGGAAGGCTTGTTAACGGCTGGGTGCTGAAAACATGCGCATGTATATTGGTTGGAACTAGTAGAGTATAAGTGTTCATATTTTCAGAATATCATGGGACATTGCACGCAAGCAAAGCATGTTTGTTTCTGGTCCATGAAGGACCTGGCTTGGCAGTTCGGGCTGGAATGTTTCCAGTGGGGAGCAGGGTCAAGGCTGATTTGCATATGGCTGGGACCAAACTGGGGTGACATGGTGAGCAAAATAACGGTGGATTAAACCCAGAACTGTGACGGGCGGTGAGTGTTTGAAAAGGTTCAACACTCCGTCCATCATTTTAATATGTCATGTTGCTATGTGCACCCTAAGTGGCTAAGGTTATGCCCAGACATGGGACCCTTGCTTGCAGCACCACTGGATTCAAGTTAGCCTGGCTGATGAGGGGTGATACCCCAAAACCGGTCCCAGGATGCTTGTTTCCGGTCCAGGGAGGACCTGGCTCGGGAGTTTGGGCTGGACTGTTTCCATGGGGAGCAGGGTCAAGACTGATTTGCGTATGGCTGGGTCCAAACTGGGGTGATGTGACACGCAAAATAACGATGGATTGAAACCAGATCTGTATCTGGGGGTGAGTGCTTGAAAAATGTTCAACACTCCGTCCATCATTTTAAATTTTGTGATGACACAAGCAAAGCAGAAGCATGAGTGGTGAAGATCCTCAGGCGCAGTGAGGGTGCACACGAAGGGATGGCGCTGAATAACTGTGAAGGCCTCTTGACAGTTTGACCTCCAGTGTCTCGGTAAGGTAATGCTTTGGAGGCAGAATGGTAGCAGTTGGTTGTCAAACCGACTGAGCATGCGTGCTGATTTAGGAGCTGGCCAGTGGGCTTGTGCAGAGTCTTAAGTGAACAATGCACAGGTGCGGGAGTGACAATATTTCTGATTCCTGCATGTACCCCTATAATCAGGGCACTGGAATTCTGCAATTCTGCGTCCACAGCTTTTTTTCCCACATAATTGTGAATTTTGCCACATTTGCCATATAATCCATCATCTGCTGCACATTCTGCAGATTTAAAAAAACAAAAAAACTTTTGTTTCTACCTTAAATGGACAAAACGTTACTAAAAACGTTACAACATGTATTCCAGTGCAGAGATTACCTTTCCAGTTCACTAATGTTAACAAGTCAGTTTTGAGTTGTTTATTTCTATATTTGGTTGTTAAACTGGTACTATGTGGTGAAATCTTTGCTCGGACACTATTACCATGTGTCAAAATGGCAAAATAATTAAGTAATACAATAAAAAAATGAGCCACATTATTCTGCATTATTTGTAATTTATGCCACATAATTTACTCAATTCCAGTGGCCCTGCCTATAATAGCCTGCGCATTTCAGAGCATTAGGAATTACAATCCGGAAATCACAACCACTTTATCCTGAGCCGATCCTCCCATTTAGGATCGTTCAGAATTCCTCGATGCAGCTGTTACTGGGGAGTTTCCAGAGGACCTGGCGAAAATTTCACTGAAAATTGAGATCTGAATTTTTAGTTTAGGAAAAGGGCTTTAATGATTATCGACTGTCAGTCAAGCAAATCATAATGATCTTGGCCTCTTTCCATTTCTACCACTGGGCCTAATGTATTGGCCTGATCGAAAAGTGCTAGTAAAATGGAACTTGAACACAAAAGACATCTATTTAGATTGTCAGTGAATCACAAAGTTCACTATTTTTAAATATAGCAGATTTTAAGGTCAGTAATGATTCCAAAGGGCTTCTCTTTTTCTTTCAAATATTGCCTTCGGTGACTACAAGATTATTTTACTGATAAGATGTCTTTCACAAAGTAAAATTATTTTTACTTTTGAGGATTATTTCCTGATTCATATAACCATGTTGTTGGCTCTGAAATAGTCTTGCTCCAAGGAAAAATATTGTTAGAACTATTGCGTTTTTGCTCGCTGGGCTGAATAGAAATCTTCTTCCAGTGCTTAAATGTTATTCTGCCTTCAGCTCTACAGACAAAGTGAGTGAGCACTGAGTAATCTGACATAACACGTCATTGCTGATGTATTCCCAAACTCGGATCTCTTGGATTTTGAATTGATTACTAGCCACCTACCTCAAATTTTTGATTCAAACGATTCTCTCTTAAGGCTCAACCTTCTCTCCCACACTGCTTAATCCTTCTTTGACCCCTCTTATTGGCTCCTTTGACCTATGCCAATGGCACACAAATCATTTCCTGAATTAAAGAAATACCTCTTAACTGGTGTCCCTGTCCTATGGTAAAGCTTGCTCAGTCAGTCTACTGATGCATCAGAAATGGAACAGAACAAAGTCCTTGCATTCACCCAAGACAAACCCAAAAATACCTCTATAATAATCACTCAAATTGACAGAAACAAGTCCTAAAGATAAAACCTCTCTTGAACTGATCCAAACAGACTGAACTGGCGGCATATCACTGAATGCCTTCACCTTCCACCTTTGCACTGTACATAACCATCTATCTTTCTTGAAGATGGTAGAGTCTGGTTTTCTTCTCTGTTGAATGGACAGATGCCAGACTGCAGATTCCATTCCAACTGAAACAGAACAAGCACATACCTGTCCACCTTCATAAACATTAAAATCAACCCATTCATAAACAGCCACCTTCAACCGCCCTGCGCTGAATGTACAATGACACACGGGCAACAACCACAAACACCCAACTCACCTGCTGGTGACACCACAAAAACGTCACTAACAAATTTTCACATTTCACCACACCTCACGAAGCATCTAAATGCATGCATATATTAACATTTCCAATGCATCTTACTATACATATCATAACATTCTCCTTAATGCAACATACTGTACAACATCAACTGACATGAACAACAACATATCAGACTATCACATCATGCATTACACCACTCAACCACTGCCTGAAACATAAAACTCACAATACCACCCTCCACAACATACCATCCACTACCATATCAAGACAACCCTAGATGTATTCTCATTATACCAACCGCGCTATACTACGCAATCATCAACATGGGTCAGAGCAGTACAAACCAAACTCAACACTGTCTATCTTCACAGTGAACAGCATCCCACTGTGTCACTCAAAACATCAGTATAATACACCATACCCACACAACCACAAGATCATAAATACACCAGACACACTACACCCAACCATGTCTGTACATGGCAGCGGGTCCCTGGAGATGGTAGATGTATTACATAACTCAGCATAACACGCTCATTACATGACACATGTCATTACTTTTCAGACTTGTTTTTATATGTTGGAGCCTACACCATTATAACTTCGACTCTCATGAATACCTTTCTTGTTTTCATTACATAAATATTTTACTTGTATTGTGGGGTTTGGTTCAGTGTATGTTGCTGTTGGGAATTGCCTTTTTGCAGGGTTCCCGCAAATTGTTTGCTTTCCTCCTCCTCTTTTTCTGACCCTCTTTTGTTGACTTAATGACTGAGTACTTTACCACTGCTAACCAGTGCTAAATTGCATGTTCTCTCTTCTGTAAATAGGTATAATAGTTTTATACTTGATTGGCATATTTAGTTTACCTATAAGTCCCTTGTAAATCAGTATACCATATACTCTGGGCCTGTCATCTAAATGCTACTAGTGGGCCTGAAGCACTGATTGTGCCAACCACACTAGTAGCATTTCAAGCCTGTCTCAGGCCTGTCATTGCAAGGCCTGTGTGTGCAGTTTAAAACCACTTCGACTTGGCATTTAAAACCACTTGCCAAGCCTTAAACTCTCCTTTTATTACACATAGGTCACCCCTAAGGGAGGCCATATGTAGCCCTAAGGACAAGGTGCTGTGTGAGTAAAAGGTAGGAAATGTACTTTTTAAGTTTTACATGTCCTGGCAGTGACAAATAGCTAAATTTGTTTTTACTACTGTGAGGCCTACCCTCTCATAAGCCAGCATTGGGAATTCCTTAATGCACTTTTAAGCTGTAATTCCTGATCAGAAAGGAGTGGCTTTTTCATGTTTCATATGTTTGGATTGGTAATGATAAATCCTTCTTACAGGTGAAGTTGGATTTAATACGGTTTTAGAAATGCCGCTTTTAGAAAGTGGACATTTCTCTGTACTTACTGCTCTTTGTGCCTGACAGCCTGTCTTCAATACACGTCTGGGTTGAATGAAAGCTACAGTTTGTGCATTCCCTCTAGACAGCCACAAACACAGGAAGGTGAGGCTCATCTACATTCTGGGAACTCATCTGCATTCTGATGGGTCTTCCTGGGCAGGTAGAAATGGGAGGGGCTGACACTTACACTTCAATAGGCAGTGTCCTGTCCACACACAAAGCACTGATTTACCACCCAGGGTTAGCCTGGCAGACAGGACTCGGTTGGAAGGGATCTTTGTGCACTTCAGAGAGTTCCTTTGAAGTCCCCCCCAAATCAAAGGCATTTTTGGTTATAATTACTGGGTCTCTGAACCCCAAAAATCAGACACTTTTTGGACCTGTAACCAGACATCGCTGACTCTACATCTGCACATTGTCAGAAGGAACTGCTCTGTTGCCAGGAGGGACTGCCACTCTGCTAACTGCTCTGCTGTGTAGGCCTGCTGCCTGTTGAAGCTGCAGGAGGGACTGCCACTTTGCTACCTGCCCTGATGTGCTGGCCTGCTGTCTGTTACCTTTGGCTGTGTTTGACTTTGAGTGATCTCCAAGGGCTTGTTGGCTTGCCCCCTGTTCTTGAAGTCTCAGGGCCATCAAAGACTTCACTTTCTCTGCACTGCCGTGGGACTCTGCCATTGGGAGTCCAGCAGCTCCAGTTGTCCCGAACCTACAGTGCCTGCTTGCCCGCTTGTGCTGTACAGTATCGAGCACTTTAGCAGGAGACCCCCAGCCTTTCTGCGCTTCATTCAGAGCCATACTGCAGGTTGGTGCTATATCGTGCCCCTGACTGGGAGAGAGATTGTGCACCTTCCTACGCTGTTTTGGAATCTGTGTGTAAACAGCTGCGAGGTAGGACCCTGAAGTGTTGAGGGAATCACTCTCAGTGTGGCCCCTCTGTTGCCGTGGCAATGACAATCTTCCAATGAGACACTTCCAGGATAGCCTGTGTATATGAGCCCACGCAGCAAGCCGACATCTAGAGGTCACCAGCACTGCTGTGGTTCTCCCAGAGTTGGACCACTGAGCCACCCCCGCTGTCTCAGAGAGGTGGTAGCCTCGGACCCGCGGGTTTCCCATTGAAAGCCTGTACTCTCCTGAGTGGCTGGGATTCTTTTTGCCACCCGTTCCCCAGGACCAGCACAAAACTTTCACCAACTGCTTCCTGAAGCCTGTTTATTCCCCAGCATGATACGGGAACAGCTACTGAGCTTCCCTTGACCAACTTGGGGCTGTTTTCTTCCCCATTCATACAATAACAGCAATTTACCTTCCGATCACAAGTACCATTGAATTTAATTTGTGCGTTAACTGCAAGAATCAATGCATTCAATGTGATACCTTGAACCAGCATATCTTGAAAGGTACTTATTGGATTTTTATCATTTTGGTCTTATTTTGTTGAGAATATAGTAACTTATTTTCTCTAAACTTGTGTGGATTCTTTTTGTGGTGTATTCATTGTTTTAGAGAGAGAGAGAGAGTGTGTCTGTGTGTGTGTGAGTTGCACATATAATAATTTACACATTGCCTCTTTTGATAAGCCTGCCTGCTCTGCACCAAGCTACATGAGGATGAGGACAGGTTATCCTAGGTGTGTAACTAACTTACCCTGACTAGAGTGGTGGGTTCTGCCTGGCTTGGGTATACACTGATGGAGCAGGATAAATGAAATTTTTTTAACCTCCTAATAATTTACGTAAAATAATTAATAAACATGTTCGTTTAAGTAAATAACCAACAATGTATGTTACATGTGAAGGGTTAAAGGTAACACGCTATTTTATTTGCAAATTAATCTACTTATAATTGTTGACGTGGCTAACATAATCTAATATTTGCGTACTAATAAGATAATAAATGCAGGATTTGTGCTTTGAAAATAAAACGTGTGGTGGCAAAATAAAGCGATGGTAAGTAAGGGACGGCTTTATATGTTGCTTTTTACTAGGTAATACCTAATTGGGGTACGTAGAAAGACGGGAGGGAAATGAAAGGGTTTATATTCCTTATTTTAACAATATTCTGTTTATCTTTATAAATAGTGCGCTTAGGCCTGTTGAGCAGCGATATAAAATGGCCGCCATAAGCTAGAGTACGCATGTGCGAGAAGCCGTGTGGAAAAGGAGAAAGGCCGTGAACAAAGAATGACCACGTGTTCGTGCTGAGAGCCTAGGATGGAAGTATGGTCAAGGCTATTGTGACCTTACTGAGCAAATGCGTGCCAAGATGATCAGCAAGAAGCGTGAGAAGTCAAAATGAATAAATGGACAAACGGAACTGTTGAACCTAAAAAGTATCAGAAAATGGTACAAATTGGACTGATCGAAACTGATGAGTAATGTCATGAACTGTGGGAAACGATGCAAGCATGGACATTCCACAAAGAACTGGTTAAGACAAGGAAGTTTGATAAAAATGTATATGGACTTGAATGGACCAATGAGAGAGAATCACGCCATAAAGAGGCAACATTTTATTTAGTAAGCGAGAATTAGGGTATAAGAAAACCTACTCCGGGAGGGGTTAGTTGTTATTAGTATTATTTTATTGATGATGATGAGCGAGCGTACTGTTAGGAGAAGGGAGAGCTGAGATTGCTGATAGATGAGTTGCGGGTGCGGAGTTGCTGTTGCGGATGATCGAAGCTGCTGCTGCTATTTTCATTAAGTATAAGATGCTGCTTTTGGAGAACCTTTTTACTCCTGATAGATTTTTCCTTTAGAGCTATTAGATTTTCAAAGAAAGATGGATAGATCTTTTTGGAGTTCTTGCTGTGACATAACTTTATCTTCCATCTAATAGGTATGCATTGTAATTTCAATTTATTCTTATAATGATGATAAATGTAATAATCTGAGTGATAAACTTAAAATGTATGCATTGTTTCTAAAACTTTATATAAACTTTATTGTCTCTAAACAAATGACTCAGTGATTCTCTAGCTCAATAATTAAGGTAAAATGTTAAAAAGTTTATTGTGATTGAGCTGGTCTTAATCACCATCAACTGATTCCTACCAGTTGGTCCATCGACCAATGAGCAGAATACCTTAAAAGCAATGAGAATTATTATGTCATGTTAAAAGAGGTATCCCGTCTCCTTCCAGCAAATCGTTTTACTGTTTTTTCTCCTAGGTTAAGGACGGAGGTAATCCAGGGAATAAATGAGTAAGTGAATGTATATGCGGTGTTTATGGGCCCCACCGTCATATGGATATAGTTTGTGTATTGGAGGGATAGTTGTACCTGGATGACCGAGTCATATAGGAGAAGAATTTTTATTGTTAGCGCTGGATCAGATTTCTTGGTAGCAGAGTTATGGTTACTATAGATTAGTTTGGTGATTATTGATTATTGATAAATTCATGTCTAACACTTTATGTTGAGTCGCGTTATGTTATATGTAAGTTTTCACGCTTCCGGGAAGTAGGAAGGGGAACACGTGTGGCAAGAGAAGTCACATGGAATAGTGCATTGTCTGAGTTCATATTGGTAATAACACAGGTTGTGTTATGATAGGGACATTTTCCGCATAAAAGGTGTCTAAGTGAAATAGTGACCGGTTTTCTTGTGAAACTCTGGCCTTAATTCTCAGGAGCAGTATAGTCTCCACATGTGTTTTATCCCCAGAGAAACGGGTTTACCGCTTGCTTGAAAGAAGGGTAAGGTAGAGGGAAGTGCTACTTTATCGGCGAAACTGAAAAATTCTGTGGTAGGGTAGAGGTAAGCGCTGCCTACTGGAAAATACAGAATTCTTGTGTAAATGGACAAAGCTATCTCTTTGGTTTAGTGAATCAGACAATGGAAATGTGTTTTAAATGTTATAACTAACGAAGAATTGTTGAAAAAAAAAAATTGCCGATAAATTTTGTAAAGGAGGGGAAAGGAGCAGAACTGACGTAGACAAAAGCCGCGTTGGGATTGGACAGTGCGCTAGTCATACAGAGACAGGAGCAGAGCTGACGTAGACAAAAGCCGCGCTGGGATTGGACAGTGCATTGTAGACAGAAACTGCTGTGATTGGAGTGTTGGTGTGAGTCGCGCTAGTATTGGTCGAATAGATTAGTGACGTTGAAGTTTGTGATTGGAGTGTTGGTGTGAGTCGCGCTAGTATTGGTTGGAATAACGCATAGAGAACAGTGTTGAATTGTGGATAGTTTGAGGAGAGAAAGCGATTGTGAATCATGTCTTATTATGAGTATGGTAGAGAGAAAACGTCGTGGATGTCGAAAGTTAAGAACTTCTTTAAGAAAGACAAAAAGGTAGTGACTAGAGAGGGACAAGTAATTCCTCCGCCGAAATCACCAGCTTCGCACATGATGCTGAAATATGGATATCATACATGCATATGGTTAGAAAATTGGACAAAATATACCAAGAATGATGGAGCATTGGCTTTCCCTGAGAATGGTTCATTTAATGTAGCAGTACTTCGGAATTTGAGAGAGAAGATGGCAATGTTAGAACCTAGACCTAGACCGACACAGTTTGAAGCTTTAAGTGAATGGGAAGATGAGATGTATGAACGAGAGAGATTCAGAGGATTAAAGAATCATGAGTTTATGCCTGGAAGGTTATGGGGAGTAAATCATGAGGACAGAATAAAGCGTTGGAGATGTGCTAATATGACAGGAGGTTTGTTTCCAGCTTTTACAGATGAGGAAGAAGCAAAGAGAAAGTGTACAGAGAAAAAGAAACATGTAGTTATAGAAAAGTATGGGTATGGTGGTAGTGAAACGGACGATGAATTGCTGGAAGATATTTTAAACAGAAACCCGCCTCCATACCAACAGACTTCTGCGGTGGTGACACCTAATGCACCACTAATGGAAACTGGGAGGAATAAAATTCCCGAACGAAGTCATGAGATAAATAGGTCACAAGATCAATTAAAAACTTCACAAAATGAAGAGATAGAAAGTGACAATGCAACTGAATTAGCAAAAACCACAAGAGAATTGACTGAGAAAATAAGAGAATTAACAAAGAATATGGAAGCTGTAACTGTACCAGTAACGATAGGTCCAGTAATGCCAATTTTTGAGAATCAGAAAATTGATGAACGTTCTTTAGTGATTCCTATGAATTCACATTTGCAAAGAAAAAGAGAAGGGATGGAACTGAACAATGAAGGTGCACACCATTTGGTTAGTACCTATAGACCAAGCCCACCTACTAATTTGACGATAAATGAGAATGAGTTCAGGAGAATACCTATGGTAACGGAGTCTGCATCAGAGACACCAGAAAGAAGTAACAATTGGATAGAATTAAATAGTACGCCTGTAGGACCGACTTCAGATGAGTTCAATGAATGGATGAAAACGCTAAAAACGAAAGAAACAGAAGTAAAACCATTAGATGTAATTAGGTTAAAAATAGACATGGAAGAATTCATTTTAGGAACGATTGGTACAGAAAAATTGAAAAGTTATCAAGATGATGAGATTATGTTTTTGTGCAAGAGTATTACATGGAGAGCTAGAAATTTACATGACAAATTAGAAGAGACAGTGATTGAACTAGGAGTAGAATTTGTAAAAGTAAGAACGTTGCAGAAACCATATAGAGTAGATTTTTGTGAGAAAGATATAGAGAATCTAAACACATCAGGACGATTGACCCAAATAAAAGAATTGATTGTTTTACTGAGAAAATGGGGTGATGTGGATAGATGGAGAAGTAGATGGATGAAAAGGAATGAGAAAGTAACAGATAAAGCATCTTTGGCTTTTGCAGTGACAGATAAGGAACCAATTGTAAGGGAGTACCCGATGAGAGAAACTCCAGGAGGTAGTTATGTGCATGTTCCATGGACTAGACAGGATATACTGTCATTTACAAATGATTTCCCCAAGTTGAGAGAGAAGCCAGTAGAATGGTATAGACAAGTGGAGAGATTTGTTAAAGTTTCAAAGGTGTTGTGGATAGACTTGGATGGATTGTTTGATATAGTAGTGCTAGCTGATTTGTGGACAGAATGTAAGATTACTATTGATTGGCCAACTGTAGAATATCCAAGGGATGCTAAAACAGGAGCACCAGGACCAGAAGTGATGAGAAAGTACGATCAAGTAATTACTTTTTTGAAGAATAAGATTCCACCTAAAGAAACAGATTGGGTAAAAATAGATAGAACCACGCAGGAAAGTAAAGAATCAGTGCATGCTTACTATGAAAGACTGTTGTTAGTTTTCAAACAGTATAGTGGTTATGAGACACTAAATGAGAAGGATATGAGTCATTTTGTATATAGATTTGTATATGGGTTGAAACCAGAGATAAGTGAGATGATTAAACAGCATATGATTTGTTGGCAGAATAGCACAGTCGATGAAGTTTTGAGATACGCTAAGTATTGCAGTGATGATATTGAGAGTAGACAGCGTAAATTGAAAGAAAAGGCCATGTGGGCACAGGTGAAAGTTGCAGAGAAACAAGAAGCTCAAATGAGTAATACAGGTAATGAAGCAGGACAGGCTAGATTTTGACCAAATATAGGCAAAGGAAAAGGACAAATGAGTATAGATGAGGCAAAGAAAAAGTGGCCATGCCACAACTGCGGAAAGCTAGGGCATTGGAGAAACGAGTGTAAATTTCCTCCAAAACTTAATGTGGAAAATCAATCATTAAATCCACAGGTGCAGAGTGAGGTAGTTACTCAACAGAGTCAGGTGCCACAACCACTACTTCCCAAGAGTGTTAACCAACAGAAATTCAGTGCAGAAACAGGATTCTACGGAGGAGAGCAGGTAACACAGATGCCGCGTGCAGCTGCCATTTCTCAATATTGGTTACGACAGGATGAGGATGAAACGGATGAAAGCTTCTGACGGTGCCTAGGAGAGGGGAAGAGTGCGTGCTTGGCGCAACTCTAGAGGTAGATCAGTCTGGTCCATTTGTGGATGGAGAAGTGAATGGTGCAAATGTAACATTCCTTGTGGACACTGGAGCTACCCGTTCTACTGTTAGGTCAGTGGAAATTCCAAACCTTCCTCTCTCAGGTGAACATATCCAAGTAGTTGGAGTATCGAATCAGCAAATTAAGACGCCTCTTACTAAATTAGTGGAGGTAAAGATTGGTCCATTTAGTGAAATGCACCGATTTGTGGTATGTGATTGTAGTCCTGTGAACCTATTAGGACGTGATCTATTGTGCAAAATAAATTGCACTATCTATTGTACTCCAGATGGAATTGCATTTCAGACCCCAGATGAAGATGTATTGTATAAAATGACACTGGTAAATTTAGAACCAGAAGTAAATGATTTGTTTCCTGTATTTGATGCAGAGAAACTCCCAATTGAACTGAAAGAGACAGTGAAAGAGGAAGTGTGGGACTTTACAGGAGAAGATATAGGATTAATGAAAGAAGTAGATCCCGTTAAAATCTCCGTAAAAGAGGGAACGAGTTACCCAAATACACCCCAGAATAAATTGACACCAGAAATAATTGAAGGAATAACGCCAGTAATAAATAAAATGGTAGAACAAGGGATTCTAAAAGAAATCATGAGCAGTCCATGTAATTCGCCAATAATGGGACTGAAAAAGCCAAACGGAACATATAGAATTGTACAGGATTTGAGGAAGGTAAACAAAATTGTAGTGCCTTGTTGCCCAATAGTACCAAACCCTGCTGTGATTCTATACCAGATTCCACGTGAAGCAGAATGGTACACAGTAATTGATTTATGTCATGCATTTTTCTCTATTCCATTGCATCCAGATAGCCAGCCATTATTTGCGTTCAGGTTTGGAGAGCGTATTTTGGCATGGTGCCGAATTCCTCAAGGGTACACAGAAAGCCCCTCGATCTTTAATCAGATTCTAAAGAAATCCTTGGAAGATTTAAAAATGCCAGAAAAGTCAGTGATGGTTCAGTATATTGATGACCTACTGGTGGCATCAAAAACGAAGGAAGCATGTGTCAATGATACAATTGCTTTGCTGAATCATTTAGCCAAAAGAGGACATAAAGTGTCCCCATCAAAATTGCAGTTTTGTCAACAAGAAGTCCAATATTTAGGGCATAAAATTGAGAAAGGAGTGCGAAAGGTAACGACTGAGAGAATAAAGATGATTCAAGGAATGAGAGCTCCAATGACGCAAAGAGAGGTAAGAATGTTTCTGGGAATGGTTGGATATTGTCGACAATGGATAAGCGGTTTTTCGTTGATCGCCAAACCGTTGCAAAAACTGACAAAGAAGGATGTTAAAGATCCTTTTGAAATGAATGATGAGGAAATGAAAGCATTCAGAGAGCTGAAAAAGAAATTGTGTGAAGCTCCAGCATTGGGAATGCCTGATTATGAGAAAGATTTTGAGTTATATTGCAGTGAAAGAGATGGGTGTGCGTTTTCAGTCTTGGTACAGAGACATGGAACCATGAAAAGACCAATTGCATATTTTTCAGCTGTTTTAGACCCTGTAGCAAAAGCGTTGCCTGGATGTTTGAAAGCAGTTGCTGCTACTTGTGTGAGTCTGGAACAGAGTGAAGGCATAGTGATGGGATATCCATTGAGAGTATATGTTCCCCATTCTGTGGAAATTCTCTTGACAAGAACGAAAACCCAATACATGACACATAGTCGGCTGACTAGGTATGAAAAAGTAAGTTTGAGTGCAGATAATGTGACCATTGACAGATGTATGAATGTGAATCCTTCGACATCATTGCCAGATGAAGAGAGTGTGATTGAAATGGATGAAGTAGATCACGATTGTCTGAATGTGCTTGAATATTGTACAAAACCGAGATCAGATATACGAGATGAGCCCTTAAAGGAATCAGATTATATTCTGTTCGTGGATGGCTCATGTTTGAGAACGAATGATGGAGTTCTAAGTGCAGCGTATGCAGTTTGCACAGTAGCAACTGTAATGGAAGCATCTTGTTTGAAAGGGATACGATCTGCCCAAGTCGCAGAACTGATAGCTCTGATTCAAGCCTGCAAGTTGGGAAGAAATGTACGGGTTACGATTGTGACAGATAGCCAATACGGTTTTGGAGTGGTGCATGATTTTGGTCAGATTTGGTCACAAAGAGGTTTCTTGACGTCTGCAGGAACGCCAATTAGAAATGGAGATTTTGTGAAAAAGTTGTTTGAGGCGATACAGCTGCCTAAACAGATTGCTGTTGTGAAGTGCAATGCACATAAAAATGGGGAAGACTACATAACTGTCGGCAATAAGTATGCTGACGAGATTGCATAGTACTGTGCAAAGAATGTGGTTTCTTTGAACAGGAACCGAGAAAGAGAGCATATTTCTTGTCCTTTGCTTTTTACTAACCCTGTTGAGACATGGGATGAGGTGAGACAGTTACAGGAAGCAGCAGATGATGAGGAAAAAGATACATGGATAAAAGCAGGATGTAGAAAACATGAGGAAAATGATGTTTGGGTTTACAGAGATGAAAGACCAGTTATGCCTGATAGCATGATTTCTGACATGGCACGGATGTACCATGTACAAGCCCATATTGGGAGAGATTCAATGATCAGACTTTTTTGACAAACATGGTATAATCCAAAATTCAGAGCCATAGCTGAGAGTCTTTGTCAAAGATGTCTTATTTGTCAACAGTTAAATCCAGGAAGGAAGACAGTAGTGAGTCTAGGAACAATAGGACGAGAAGGAGGTCCGTTCACTAGAATGCAAATGGATTTTATAGAAATGCCCCCGAGCAACAGACTAAGGTATGTCCTCGTAGTCGTCTGTTTGTTTTCCCGTTGGGTGGAAGCATACCCGACCAGAAGGAATGATGGAATCACGGTAGCAAAACTTATGCTGCGAGAATTCATTCTGAGGTATGGTTTTCCAGTCACGATTGAAACAGATAGAGGAACACATTTCCAAAACGAATTAATTAAACTGATTTGTGAAGCACTTAGTATTAAACAGAAACTGCATTGTGCATACAGACCAGAGGCTTCTGGAATAGTAGAGCAAGTGAATGGAACAATTAAGAACAGGTTAGGAAAAATGTGTCAAGCCACAGGATTCAAATGGCCAGGTGCCTTGCCATTAGTTTTAATGACAATCAGAAGTATTCCGGAAAGGAAAACTGGACTCAGTCCCCATGAGATAATTATGGGACGAGCAATGAGACAAGTACATGTACCTGTCAACAAACTACTGACTATAACTGATGATCTGGTGCTGGATTATTGCAAAGGATTGGCTGATGTGGTGCGTTCTGTGTTTCATCAGGTTGGACCGGATGCTACTACTCTTGAAAGAAAACCAGCTCACGACTTGAATCCAGGAGATTGGGTCCGCATAAAAGACCACAGGAGAAGAAACTGTTTGGTTCCTCGTTGGGACGAACCACGACAGGTGATCCTGGTGACAACCACTGCAGTCAAATGTGTAGGAGTGAAACACTGGGTGCATGCCAGTCACACCATCAGAGTTCCAGAACCTGAAGATCGACATGTGAGTCGACATCTGGAAGCGTTGGATAACAGTTCAGCATCAGAACCGGAAGAAGAAACGAGCAGGGTGCCAGAATCTGAAGATCGACCTGTAAGTCGACATCTGGAAGACCCAACTACAAGTGCAACGACAGAAGAAGTGGAGGAAATAGCGGAAGTTCCAGAACCTGAAGATCGACATGTGAGTCGACATCTGGAAATATCAGATACCAGTTCAGAATCTGATACAGATCATTCGGATTGTGAGGAAATTCTGAAAAGAAATTGGAAATTTGAAAGCATAAGAGAAGAAACTGAGCACGAAGATAGTAACAGTGAGCAAACAAGTACAAGTTGTGGTAAAAATCCTTCGGGGATAATATTAATAGATGAAGAAGGGAGAGTTTCAAACAGAAAGTTAGAAAAATCGGAAGATCCCCGAGGAGCAATAGGGACAGATAGCCAAACAAAAGAACAGGGAAATTTAGAAGCAGATAGAGAGATTGACACAAATTCGGAAGAACCTCGAGGAGGGACAGAAGTAGGTGAACGAAGGAAGATAAGAAAAGATCCACAAATAGAGGAAGGAAATGAAATTATAAAATTCAAAATAAGAGACAATAAAGAGAAAAATGAAACAGAGTCTGAAGAAAGTGGAGAAGAAAGAAACCAAAAGCTAGAGTCAGGAAAAAGAACTTGGAAAACAGAAAGAGAGGAAAAAGGAAGTGAGGCAAAAAGGTCAAGAAAAGGAGACAATTGGCCCAACGAAGTAAGAAAATTAAGGTACAGGATCATAAGGTTACATTGAAAAAGTGCTGAACAAGTGAATGAAATAACAAGTCAGAAAGAGCAAGAAAAACAAGGTGGAAAACACTTGCAGAAAACGAAAAGAGTAAAGAAGGTAAATCCGAAGTATAGATCGCCTGAATGGTTGTACCTTGCTTTAACTGATATCAAAGAAGAAAAGAACACTCACGAGAACCTAGAACAAAGACATCTAATGGGTGAAGGTGAAGTGCAACAAACTTGAAGAAATTTAAACGAATTTCTACCGGATTTGACAAAATACTGGATCTGACGAATTTCTACCGGACTTGACAAAATACTGGATTTGACAAAGAAAGAATTCTGAAAAGAATTAAAAGAAAGTACCGAACGAAGACAAAAACATTGAAGTGCAGAGTGGCTAAGAAATCATTTCTGAGGTGTAGTGACACAATTTTCTTGTAAATAAATAAATAGGTTATAAAACAAAATGGAGGATACTAGAGATAGAAAATGTAGATGTGAGTTTTTAAGTAGATGGTGTAAGATGTGCTTCTTTTGTACAGGATTATTAATGACAGTATGGGTGGTTTTAGCAATCACTATTCCAATTAGTTTAGCTGTAGAAGAAACATCTAATCACACAGAGAAAGAAAAAGGAGCTAACACTCAAGAACCAGTTATATTAAAAAGTAGTGCAGAGTTACATAAAGACAAATCAATAACAGATTTTTCAAAGAATGTTTTTACTAAATTATTATATGAGTATGTAGAAACAATGGATGTAAGAGATTGTTATGTTTGTATGCAATTGCCTGCGTCTGTAGCAGAGGGTGTGACTTATCATCACCTTCCTTTGACGTATGGAATAACATGTAGTGTTTTAGCAAGTTTATTTTATAAAACAGGTAGATTAGAATATTATTACACTGACATAGATAAGATTTTTGCGAAAATTCCTGTAGTTCCCGAACTAAACAAAATAAAAGAGGGAAAAACGTTTGGTGAATATTTCATAGAAGATAAGATGTTAACATTAGATAATATAGTTAAAAACAACCTTACCTGTGAGTTAAAGAAGGAAGAAAAAGTATTTTTAGAGATGGTTGAAGAAAGAAGAACGAAATTTCAGAGAAAAGTGATAGAAGAGACAAAAACACCTCTTTGGGCGCTTGAGGAAGACAATCATGACAAGAAAAAGACAAATGCAGCTATGACTCTGGATTGGCCCCAACAGGGAAGGTTGTGCATTAGAAGAAATAGAACAAGATATGACAATTATTTTGTGGGTTCCAGTGATTGCCATGACAATTATCAAATTTTAGGCGGATGGGGATTCAAAGGGGAAAAAGATCCAATATTTCCAGGGATCTATTATGTTTGCGGTAATAGGGCTTATTACAGGTTGCCGGACCATTGGTATGGGTCATGTTATTTAGGCCTGGTCTTTCCAAAGATTTTTCATATGGATAGAAAAGAGAAAGGAACACACAAAATGATAAATACCTTTACACGTAGAAAAAGGGAACGTTTTTCAGAAATAGTAGGTGATATTTTTGGTGCATTAATACCAGCAGTGGGAATATCTTTGAATGCATTTAAAATTCGGAAATTATCCACAGTGGTAGATCGTTTATCTACAGATACTGCAGGAGGGTTCTTGATGGTAAATACCGAGATGGTTGCCATGAGAGCTATGGTAATGCAAAATCGACTTGCCCTTGACATTCTTTTGGCCAAAGAGGGTGGAGTCTGTGGAATGCTGAAAGTCCAACATTGTTGCACTTACATTCCAGATAAAAGTGAAAATATACAAAAGTATATAACGAATATTACAAGTTTGCACAAAGAACTTGTTCCACTGGAGGTTGAAAGTGCGTTTGGAAAACTTGGTAAAGGGTTTTCTTCAGTAATAAATTGGTTAACAAGAATGAGTGGATTAATAATAGGGAAAGTTATAATAATAGCAACCATGATAATCATAATAATTTTGGTGCTGAAGCTTGTAATTACATGTATAAAGAAAGAAGAAGACAGAATAAAATAGAAAAAGAAAACATGATAAATAAGGAGAGAGAGAGAGAAATGGGTGAAATAGAGTTAGAAGAGATAAAAGAGGACATGTACAAGAAGACCAAGAGACAAGTTGAAAGGGATACAGTTGTGTAAACTAACAAAAGCAAAACGGATAAAAGAAACATGCTGTCTGAGAGAATTGTATAACTTGGGTTTTTGTGGTGATATTAAAAATCACCAAAGGGGGAGTTGATGGAGCAGGATAAATGAAATTTTTTAACCTCCTAATAATTTACGTAAAATAATTAATAAACATGTTCGTTTAAGTAAATAACCAACAATGTATGTTACATGTGAAGGGTTAAAGGAAACACGCTATTTTATGTGCAAATTAATCTACTTATAATTGTTGACGTGGCTAACATAATCTAATATTTGCGTACTAATAAGATAATAAACGCATGATTTGTGCTTTGAAAATAAAACGTGTGGTGGCAAAATAAAGCGATGGTAAGTAAGGGACGGCTTTATATGTTGCTTTTTGCTAGGTAATACCTAATTGGGGTACGTAGAAAGACGGGAGGGAAACGAAAGGGTTTATATTCCTTATTTTAACAATATTCTGTTTATCTTTATAAATAGTGCGCTTAGGCCTGTTGAGCAGCGATATAAAATGGCCGCCATAAGCTAGAGTACGCATGTGCGAGAAGCCGTGTGGAAAAGGAGAAAGGCCGTGAACAAAGAATGACCACGTGTTCGTGCTGAGAGCCTAGGATGGAAGTATGGTCAAGGCTATTGTGACCTTACTGAGCAAATGCGTGCCAAGATGATCAGCAAGAAGCGTGAGAAGTCAAAATGAATAAATGGACAAACGGAACTGTTGAACCTAAAAAGTATCAGAAAATGATACAAATTGGACTGATCGAAACTGATGAGTAATGTCATGAACTGTGGGAAACGATGCAAGCATGGACATTCCACAAAGAACTGGTTAAGACAAGGAAGTTTGATAAAAATGTATATGGACTTGAATGGACCAATGAGAGAGAATCACGCCATAAAGAGGCAACATTTTATTTAGTAAGCAAGAATTAGGGTATAAGAAGACCTACTCCGGGAGGGGTTAGTTGTTATTAGTATTATTTTATTGATGATGATGAGCGAGCGTACTGTTAGGAGAAGGGAGAGCTGAGATTGCTGATAGATGAGTTGCGGGTGCGGAGTTGCTGTTGCGGATGATCGAAGCTGCTGCTGCTATTTTCATTAAGTGTAAGATGCTGCTTTTGGAGAACCTTTTTACTCCTGATAGATTTTTCCTTTAGAGCTATTAGGTTTTCAAAGAAAGATAGATAGATCTTTTTGGAGTTCATGCTGTGACATAACTTTATCTTCCATCGAATAGGTATGCATTGTAATTTCAATTTATTCTTATAATGATGATAAATGTAATAATCTGAGTGATAAACTTAAAATTTATGCATTGTTTCTAAAACTTTATATAAACTTTATTGTCTCTAAACAAATGACTCAGTGATTCTTTAGCTCAATAATTAAGGTAAAATGTTAAAAAGTTTATTGTGATTGAGCTGGTCTTAATCACCATCAACTGATTCCTACTAGTTGGTCCATCGACCAATGAGCGGAATACCTTAAAAGCAATGAGAATTATTATGTCATGTTAAAAGAGGTATCCCGTCTCCTTCCAGCAAATCGTTTTTACTGTTTTTTCTCCTAGGTTAAGGACGGAGGTAATCCAGGGAATAAATGAGTAAGTGAATGTATATGCGGTGTTTATGGGCCCCACCGTCATATGGATATAGTTTGTGTATTGGAGGGATAGTTGTACCTGGATGACCGAGTCATATAGGAGAAGAATTTTTATTGTTAGCGCTGGATCAACACCTTAGCCAACCAGAAACCCAATTTTTAACAGTTGCTGTTTGGTATTAATATAAATGACAAGTGTTTCTAATTATTAATTGAGTGATACCTATGTTATCGATCACAAAAGGATGAAATTCTGAAATGGCACTGCTGGGATTTGAGCCACCGTCCTGCAAGTGATATACATATCACAGCAGATGGCACAATGTTGGCAATTACAACCCTGTACTTATACCCATCTACAAACACAGGGAGATCATATGATTTAAGCAGAATGATCGCTAGCGTGTTCTGACTTTTACTTGATGTCAAAATGCCCAATTTATTTTATTCGTTGTTTGTTTGGAGAGTCTGAGAGTCTTTCATCGTTCCGAAATTAGTAAATGGAGCGGTACACATTGGGCAGTAGTAACACTGGCTATTTTTACAGCACTTAGAAAAGCCTAAAGTGTGGTGTTTATGGCAATATGTAAAAAAACAAGCTATTCTTTCTTTAACTTAATTTTAGTATTGTGCAGCAAAAATATGAATTGCCTGAAAGCAAGAAGAAAATAAACCAATCCACCACTAAGATACATATGTTCCATATGTATGTGCACTTTTATTTACTTTCTGTCATGTCAGTGGTTTTGTCCTTTAAGTACCTTGTGAGAATAGCATGCATTCTATTCAGACACAGTAGGAGTGTACTACTACTGTTGTTCATTTGTGCATAAAATCAGCAGCTTTTACCCCTGCTGATTTCCCACCTTCAACAAGGGCCAGTCATTGCCTGCTTTACATGAAAGTTAAGTATGTAGAGAAAGCTGATTCCAGGCCTCAAATTAAGCTTTACAAACAAGCATAGCAATGCCAATAGGTCTCACTTTAAAGAAATGTTGTACAGTAATGTGAAGCATTACGAGTAAATACCATGGCAATATATATTTGTGTGGAAGCAGAGAACTGCAGAAAAATATTGGTGTAGGTTAAAAGGTCAGGTACCAGTTGCACTAACGAGCCAGCAGCTGCGGTTCCTGCAGGTAAGCGCGGTGGGGCAGTGCGGGGGGAGGGAAGTCGACAGACGACGGAATAGGATTTATTTATTTAGTTTTCCCTATTCCATCGTCTGTCGACTTCCCCCCCCTGCGCCCCGCACCCCACCCCCTACCCCCCGCCCGCCCCACCGCGCTTACCTGCAGGAGCCGCTGCTGCAAGCCAGACCTGAAACTCCATGACTGCCCTCCCCTTATCTTTGCTGCTGCCAGAGAAAACCAACTTAAAGTATCTACTTTGTAAGCCATTTTTTGGGCATTACAATGTCATGTGTGTGCCCCTGAAAGGTCAAGCTCAGGCAGATGGCTAAATAAACAAAATGATCACAGCTGGTGAATGCAAGCACTTTATTCGTGGAAGCGCACAACCTCTTCCCAATCAAAATATGTACTCCTGGCTCCCAACATGTAGGTGGAGCAGAAGCCCTCTCCTGGTGATGCTCATAACTGCGCTGTCAAGCCAGACCATAACAAGAAAATATGTGGCTGTCTAATTGTGAATACCCTTGGGTGGGACATGTGGCCGTATGGCAAAACTTCGCTCACCTGGCTCTCAATCTAGAACCAGGCCTGAGGAAGAATACGGTCAGAACGCCTAGAAAGTAGAAGGCGCTCTTCACAATTGCATTGTTGTAACGTTGTTTTTGGTGTGCTATTTCTATAGCTTATTACATCAGCGTACTCAAGAAAGAGCAAAGCCCACAGCCAAAGAAATCTTAAGTGGGAAATAGATCAGGTGAAGAACCATGAGAAAGGAAAGGGATGGGAAGGATTTTTATACAAGAAACTTGCAATGGTAATAATAAGAAATGGGTGTCATTTTTTATTAAAAAAATAATTGTGCTGCAACAACAGCAAAAGTCAATCCTTCTATGTGACTTAATGACAGCAAAAGATGGGAGAAAAGACTTGAAGAACAACTAAAAACAGATGATGAATGGAAAAATAGAGGAAGCTACGACTATTAACAAGCTGCACACTTTTTTAAAAACCAATTTATTTAATTTTTATTTCCAAGGCACGGAGTCAAATCACAAAAACATGAATTTGTATACCTAACAAAATAACCAGAAAAGAAGCTACATGCGAAAGAAAAATTACAGTCCAAGTAAATGTAAAACTACATATTTGATTAAATCAACAGATGGAAATATGATACAGACAACCCTTCGACTTTTTCCAGTCAACATTTCCAACGCCCGAGCGCATTGCCGACTTGAGGTTCTATTGAGACGGCAAAATTCCAGATTGTGAGTATTCTCTACAGGTAGTAGGAGAGTGCCCAAGGAGCATGGACAGGTATACAGGATAGTTGAAGGGTTCACTGGGAAGAAGTAGTGTCACAACCAGTTCAATATCACCTAAGTTCATATTTGCACTGGGCAACCTCTCCTGCAATTATCTTGGAATTTGCATATCATCTGCATACAGTTTGTAGCTTAGCTGGAATCTTCCAAGCTTATGTGGCAAGGTGGTCATTAATATATTAAATAATGTTAGCATGTGAGATACTCTACGAAGGATGAGCAGGAAGTCATAGGTAGCATGTTAGTACAGAGTAGTGTGTGCTGATCTGTCGCCAGGGTCCTGTGATTGGGCTCTCCATGTGAATCTGATAAAAAGCTCCTTATGTACCAATATGAGCAGCTGTGCAACCTGTGGTTATGATAGTGGATTCCAGGTGGTTTTGGTGTTGTCACCTGTTTTTTTTGTAACTTTAGAAATACTCCAAGAATAAGCATTTCATCTGAATGGTAGACCCACCATTTCTCTTTTTCGTATCCTGCCAATGACCCTTTTCACCGTATTTTTAAGATGGAAATCGAGATCAACCATACGAAGTCCCATATTTTGATGTCTCTGACGCTTACTGCGTATTAAACTCACTGAGACCGAGCAACACTCCCAGCACAAACTGAATTCCTGCGGATCTATAAAGCATGGTCAATTCACCTGGGTCACTTTTTTTTGGTTGTTTTCTGAGTGGGCCAAATTCCATCTTGGTGGAGTGGAGCTGACAGTGTTCCAATGCAAATTTAAGATGTGGAATTATGCCAGCGAATTTGTGGACAATTTCTTTATTATACTCTGTAGGTAAGGATCACATTTTGACTTGACTTAAGATTTCTATATTCCCGACGATTCTAAGCGGGTTTTATAGAAGTATTAGAACTCTGGGTCAGGTAATTAAATTATGGGCCTGATTATGACTTTGGAGGTGCAGGAGAGGGCAGACACGCCAGCGCTCTGCTCCCGCACCGCCAAAGCCATAATTATACTGACCGCCAGATTCCGTCTGGAATCCAGGTCGGGCGGTCCTGCAGCAGCTGGCCCATGGCAGTGACTGTTTAAAGGTTCATAGGGGAGCCATAACAGGCACCACAATGGGAACGCTATTGCAGGTTCCTGCAGGGCATGGACAGTCAACTCCATGCCCTGCAGGAACTGAGAGTGCACCCAGACAGGGGGTCACACTATGTGCTCCCCTGCATGCATCCCCTGGTGCAGAGGAAACAGGGAGTCCTGTAGGCCCCCCTTTGTTTCTTCTCTACCACACTTTTCATGGCAGGCTTACCGCCATGAAAACTGTGGCGGAGAGGAAACTCGTAATATGCTTGGCGGGGCTGCATATTGCGGCCTCAAGACTGCCAGGGATCTATGATCCCTGGCGGCTGCGGTGGTGCCAATGCTGTCCGACCGCCCAAGTCGTAACAGTGATAAACGTTTATAATGCTAAATGTTTTTTTCTTCCTACTAATAATCTGAGATTTCTTCAACTTACTTTGCTTTGATGTACTAGGTAGCACATTTTTTTGAATCCTGGTCAAACTTCCGAGGGCCACACCAGCAATGACGTGCTGCCAGATATTGCGATTCCTAATTGATCCACCTGGGGCCATTCTCTCCCACCGCCCACCTGCCCCCTATCCTAAACAGCAATTGAAGGGATTCATTAAAGACCCTCTAAACCTAGATTTCAAAATCTGTCCATATGTATCAATTCATAGAAAAACATAAAGCATGGCTTTAACTCACACACAGTCTTAATCGAATTCCAGAGGAATGGATTTTTCTTTTTCTTTTATTAATCCCCATAACGATTGTTTTTTGGATGATGATGAGATGTATAATGAACAGAATCTTTGCCACTGAGGTCTCCAGGTGCCTGGCAGTTTGAACCATGCCATCATGGTTGTGCCTTGTTCTCACTCTATGGAGTACTCTTGCTTCAGGTGGTTAGGCAGGCACACTTGATGTGGAACGAGCTGCCACGGAGTGATGGAAGCTACAGGAAAGTATTTGGGGAAGGCATTGCTGATTGGATGTATGCACTGGTTGAAAAGGGTGTAGGAACTAGCTGTGCTTGTTATGGGCAATGGGAAGAGGAGCCCAATGGGCTTTGGTACAGTTGATGGTTGAGCTTGGTTGACCTGTTTGGTGGGGATATTCCCAATTTGCATTATAGGTACCATACTGAGAGCTTCTGTCACGTGGAATTTTCAGTGGCGCCATTCCCCTATCCTCCTGCGGTGCCAGAATTCCCAAGGTTGTGCTGCTTACTCCTTAGTGTGCCTGGAGGTTCCTCTGCTTCCCTGCAGCATTACATTTTTTGTGCTAGCGGCAGTGCCACCTACTTTCTTATATGAAGTGCTTGCTCCTTGCGGGCTATATGGCAGTGCCTCTCTGATGTCTTGGCACAGTCCTTCTTGGGCGGCAGTATGCGAGAAGCCTGGTTGAGCAGCCGTGCAGTCTTCCATGGAGATGGTGCTTGTAGCCCGGGCTTACTTGGCATGTTTTTCATGGACTGTGGCAGTGGGGATGCCGCACTTGTGCAGCTCCTTCAGGTGGCAGTAAGAAGCAGTGCTTAGTTAGTCAAAGAATAAGTGCTGAGGGCCACGTTTGGCTCAGAACAGTGGCTGAGCCGGGGGGGGGGGCGGGGGGCAGAGGGGTGGTTGCCTCGGGCACAAAATTCTTAGGGGCATTCTTAGGAGCGCAAATATTTAAAAGAAAAGAGGAAGGATACTTGCCTGCCCCAGGTGCTGGCAACCCACGCTACGCAGCTGGCTCAGAATCCCACAGCTAGCGCTACTAAGTGCTGGCATGCTGAATACTAAGGCGGTGTAGTCTTGATTCCACCTCGTGCATCTTTCATCTACTACCAGACACTGCCTGTGGCTTTATCTCAACCTTGCAGGTTCTTTTTTATCACTGCTTTCTTCATTTGTAACTTTTTACCATCTTTTTTTCTTCCCTCTTCATTCCTCCTGTTCTGTTTTTCTCTCTTGCTATGGATCCAAAGTCTGTTCAGGAAAAATAAGTGTTGGTCGCAATGAATGAGTGCTGGTGGACCCCGCCTGCAACCACCTGCTCTATTTAAGCCCCGACAGGAAGTTTCCACCCAAGCATGCAAGGCTGATGCAAGCAGAGTTTAAAAAGGCATTACCTTGCCTAAAAAAGTCCTGCAGTATAAACTCCTTGAAGAAATTTAGGCAAGCCTTTTTCACCTCACCTTATTCATGCTACCTTCTGACACTCACTGCTGCATTCTGCAATTTTGCAACGAGGGAAGAGCTCCTACCAATACCTTCATGAACTTCTCTCAAAACCAGTTCCACCTTTTACTTTGGGGGACCATCTCTTTTTTGGTCTTTTAAACTTCCTGTTGTCAAAATATTTTTCCTTCAGGGTCAGTTATATCTAGGACTATAGGAGATGCCCAACCAAGGCATTTAGTGCATGTGATAGCGCTTGAAGTCTAATCAGTTCTTGCTCACTCTGGATCCTTTCTGGATTATTGCATCTCTCTCATCCAGCTGTGTTCTAGCTCGCACTGATCTTCAGAATTCTTGGCCCCTGCCAGAGTCTTTTTCCCTGAATTCCAGGTTTTAATTCTGAGAGGACCGCATTGCATTCTAGTTCCTATTTCGCGTCTCACGTTGAATCCTCCTTTGTTACACCCAGGATTTCAGAGTGGAGGGCAGAAACTGCAGGCCTAGCCAACAAAACATATGAATCCTGATCACCCCAAGAAAGTTTCTGCAGCGCGTGTGAGGTGTTATTACTTGTTGAGATGAGCAGACTGGTGGGTGTAGGATGGGCGACAGCTAAAGTTAGGGACAGGAATGGAATTGAGGAGGTGGAGTGGGAGTTTCAGATGCAGTCAAAGTTGAGGTGGCGGAGCGATGGCTAAGAGGTGGTGGAAAGGACTGGTGCCCTGAAGTGGGTCTCTTGTGGTTGGGTGTGTAGATTGGGTATCCTTTGAAGTTAGACTGTTTGGTTGGTAGGGGTAGAAATGGGTGAGTAGGGTTGGGAGGTCGGATGAGAAGGGGGATGTTTGTGGTTGGTGGAGTAAGGTAGGATGGACAAGGATAGGAGTGTTGGTGAACAGGGTGGCTGATGGGCAGAACTATGTGTGCAGATGGGCAAGTATCTGGGACACTGGAAATATATATTAAAGGTTGTTAGGCAATGAAAAGAAGGGCATTTAAGAACAAAATGTTAGTCTTAGTTTGATGATTCACGTGAAAAGACTTTCAAATAGTGGAGATAGGAATTAAAATATTGGTTTCAGGATGTTAATGAGTCATTTAGCTAAAGGTATCAGCAGGTGCAGTAAGCAAACATCCTTTGCCTGTGAAGCTTAAACAAGCAAAAACAGTCATTGAATATTTTAGTTTTAATGATATGTTTATTAAATTCACTGTTTCACAAAGGAGCTCCCCAGCAGCCGGCCTGGACCTGGTCCTAGCATGGCCTTGTGATCGTTCTCCTTCTTTGGATCACAGCCCAGGCACGCGCACTCCATATCCGCGAGCGGAGGACCGGATGCTACACCTGAGACACAACACAAACCCTTCCATGCAAGGCCTGCCTTCACCCCTAGACCAAAGACCAAGGAACTGCAAACACTGTCAGTGATTTCATACCTGCAGGTGGTACCACTGCATAAATAAAGCTATTATATTATAACACCAAGGGCCATATGTAAGAACACATTTTCCCATAGACACAGAATAGGTAAAACCCCTTAATACATCTGGCCCCAAAACTTTTTGTCTTGATGTGTTAATGGAAGAGCTCTCATTACCCTGTAAGGGATCTCAATGAATGCAAACTTTTTCTGTGCGCACTTCTTCATCTTGGAATGTTTTCCATTCTATTTGAGTTTTGTATTGTGTGCACAATTTATTCAAGTCCTTGTTTTCTTTAATTGTGTTTTTGCTTTCCTTCTGTGTCATGTGATCTGCCTCACCAGTAAACTTGAGACCTATGAGCCTCGCTTTTAAATTTGGTCATCATCCTTCCCCAAATCGCTCCTCATCAGGAGACAATATCAGATGTGGAAGAATATTCTCTTTAAAAATTGAACGTGTGGTATTGTGGGTATTCCAATATGCCACTTCTCTTTTGAGACGGGTGCCTTAGAGTTGGCATCAAGAGTTGGTGTCAACAGCTGGTGCCCTTGGCGAATCAAGCGGTGCGCACTCCACATATATATTCATTAGATGTAGTTATTTGAATTTGGCACCTTACTTATCTTAGTGCCCTAGATATCGTCTTAGGTTGCACATATGCACGAGCAACCTCTGTCTGAATTCTAATTCTACCCTTCTTGTGGCAGAGCAGGTGCAGACTAATTTTTTCCAACACTCGAGATCCAAACTTTGAGCAGTCAGGATATAAAAAATGGGGGTTCTGTGGAGGGATGGAAATCTTTTCCAAAAGAGGGGTTCTGAATAATACACTCATGAGCAAATTATAGAATTGATAAACTGGGTCCGCTCCTCAGCTTTGATTGGTGAAGAAGAAGGGAATCTCTGCCCCTCTTAGGCTAAAGTGAGGGCAACTATTAATGCTGCATCATGGAGCAGGTTTTTAGTGGAGGTATTAGAATGCCACCTGACTGGTATAAGATGCATGGAAACACATGGGTTGGCTTCTGTAGTGCAGCAAAAAGTATGTAATGGAAGCAGGCCTTATTGTGAAATATTTTACCACTGCAAGATGCATGTCCTCCACGATGAATATCAGAGTGTGGTATAGTAGAGGGTTTGGTCAAATATATTGACTCATGACCTCAGTCAAGATTAGTGACCCGTCTTCATATACGCACAGTGCGAAGGAAAGTGATAATGTACATGAGACCCGGCAGGGTACCTCACTTCAGAAGTGAATGAAGAAATCCATCTTCATATGCCACAGAGAGGCAAAGCCCTCAAGCAGGGGAAAGGCAGTAGCCGATACCCACATCTTGGGGGGGTAGAAACCTGAGGGATGTTAGGTGAGAAGACAAAGCAAATGCAAGGGATTCCACAGAGCCCTTTTATGTATTGATAAACTTGAGTCAAGGAGCAGTGATAACTCATAGACAGCTGAATTCTGTCATGTTGTATTGTTGCATTATTGACTGCAGAGCCGGACAATGATGCTAGTTATGGCCCAAGATGCAGGTGAGGACAATTATGGGAATTAAGGGACAATAGAATTATTGACCGGCTCCACTGCCAATAATGCAGTTAGCTCACCTCACGGTGTGCTAATGTTATCACCCCCCCTCCCCAAGATTTCCCCCTGCAAAATATTTGCTGTGAAAGAGTTTTGTACATGGGCCAGTAGTGCCATTTCTGGACTGCAAGTCACTCATCTAGATTCGCTTCCCTGATCTCAACATTTCAGTGAACAGTTATGTTTTCTACAGCGCTTGGGATATAAGATTGATTTTTGTCAAAACTTTCTTTATTCGTTTTTTGCAGATATAAGATAACAGCAGGTTATGCGTTACAAATTCCAGCATCACAGCACAAAGAAGTATCGGGTTCTAATACGCAATGGAATTCCCATGAATCAATACAGTTTTTACTTATGCTGCTGTCCAGTCAGTGGTATTCAGAACAATCATTCCTTCCAAAACCCTCCCCCCCAAACAAAACACCCTAATAACTGGGGTACATTGGTGGATTAAAGTCTCACTAGAAAATAATGATAGGTGGAGAGGAAGGTGGGCCGGAGTACTATGTGGAGGGGGAGGCCTCGACGTCTGACTGAATCTGTAGTGAAGAACGCGACTAAAATTAGAAGAGTTAAAGAGCACTCGTCCGTGTAGTGCCGAATAGCGGTAGGTCTCTAGAGAGCTATGTCACCAATGGGCCCCAAGTGTATTCATAATTCTAGTAGTTATCTAAGAAAATGTCTGCCATTCTTCCCATTGTAATCGCCTGCCAAACTCTAGCGTGCCATTGTGACAGTGATGCGCCTCCCTTTTCTCCCAGGCTGATGCCAGTGCAAGCTTCGCAGCACCCAAACACAACCGAATTATTGCCTTGTCACCCCTAGTTTGATGCTTAAGGGTGTCCTCCCTCAATCCTATCAATGCAGAGTCTGAGGTGTTCGGGATCGCATAGCCTAGGATATCTTTGATTTGCACCAGAATCTCAGCCCAGAATGGTTGAATGGTGGGGCAGTCCCACCACATGTGGTGGAAATCCCCCATCAATCCACAGCCCCTCCAGCAAAGGTCTGATGTAGCCGGGAAAATGTTGTGCCGTTTAGTGAGATATAGATACCAGTCAAAAAGTACTTTATAGTGTGCCTCCCTCATCCTTATCAAATGGTTGAATTTGGGAACATCTATCCAGAGTTTACTCCATTTAGATTCCGGGATATCCACCCCAAGAATGCGCTTCCTAAAGGCAATGTGGCGAGGCTGCGTGGTATGTGTTGTGGTGAGTGGTAGGGAACATAAAAAAAGAGATGCAACAGCTAGAGTTTCCTGCCCGCCTAGCCAACTGCTCATTGGGGGTAAATTCTCTAGTGGCAGCCACCATGACTTTAGGGGGGAGTACCCAAATGGCGCAACTGTGTGTAGTGTTAGTGTTCTGAGTCTGCAAGGTGAAAGTCTCTCCGACAGTGCTCGAAGATGAGAATATCCCAGTTTTGGAAAAGGTCCGAGATGGTGAGGCATCCCCCTTCCCTCCATAAATCAAAGGGACCGGGTTGCAGAGCTGGAGAATGCTTGGTTATAGTGAATCAGCGTGAAAGGAGAAGGGAAGGCCATCCACACCATTGATCTGTTCACTTCATCCCAGAACGTAAGCGTTGTTTTGGTGGGGGACACAGATATGCATTGGGGGGGATGTTCAATCTTTGGTTTCCATAACCCATCAAACATACACCTCCTCACTACTGCCCTGTCCACGTGTAACCAGTGTTTATCGGGTTTGCGTAGGGACCACTCTGAAACTACCTGCAACTGTGCAGCTTTATAATACAACTGGAAGCCTGGGAGTGCCAGACCCCCGGAGTCCTTCGATAATCTTGACATTTTGTAAGGGAGGCAGGCTCTGCGGTTCTGGCATATGAAGCGTGTCACTAGTGAGTGGAGGGTCAGTAGGAATCCATGCTCCAATACTATGGGTAGGCCCTGAAGGTATAAGAGCTTGGGTAGCACTGTCATTTTGATGGCATGTATGCGTCCTAGCCGAGAGATATACATGGGTGCCATTGTTTGAGGTCTGCTTTTAGTTGCTGTAGAAGTGGCGGGTAATTATCATGATACAAGTCTGATATTCTAGGGGTTAGTTTGATCCCCAGGTAAGTGATGTCTTAATTTGCCCATTGGAAAGGAGCGGAGGCCACCAAGGTTTCCATGTCAGAAGTAGGCTGGGTTAGGTTAAGCAAGAAAGATTTATGTAAATTAATACGGAAGCCTGCTACCTCTTCGTAGAGGCGCAGTTCCACTTGTGGAGCTGCTAGTGACTGTTGGGGGTTGGCGAGTGTCAGCAGCATACCGTCTGCAAATAACTCCCCTTAACCAGACCTCTTTTTCAACTACCAGACCTCCCTGCATTTATAGGAACCTCTCCCACATGTGATCTTCCGTTTTTCCCCTCCTTGTCCATCTCCTTTTACACCCCACCCTCCTTCCCCTGCTCCCTCTCTTCTCTCCCTGAATCTTCCCCATACCCCTTACATCACTCCTCCCCACACCCTTTTTCCTTTACAGCCACTCAACCTTTTACTCCCTTATGATATCCTTTCCCCTTCCCCTCCCCTTTTCTCTAACCAAGAAGTATTTTCTGTGTTCTCCCTCTACCATCTTGGACAATGTCTCACACTGCCCATGCTACAAACTCCCTATTACTCAAACCCTTTGCCCCTCATTTCTTCCCATCCATCCCCTCTAGCCCATATACCCTCTTCCTAACACTGCTCTCTCACTTCATCTCCTCAACAAATACACAATATGTCTGCCTCTTTCAAAGAATGCCCTGAGAATCTCTCGCTACACAGCAGCACCCACTCTCAGTTCCAATCTACATCACCTGCCTCTGCACCCTCCACACCACAATCCAGCACACCCCACTTTTCCTTACTACTAATGCTAGCCTTCAAGATGAACCTTCCACAAAGCCTGTTGCCTCTGCTGAGCAGCTTAACATTCCATACACAGCTCTGCTCTCCCTTGACAATAAAGTAGGCCTTCCCATCTCCACAATCTCCCAGCCTGAAGACACTCTCTCCCACTTAAGCTCTAAATTGTCCACTGTACTTGACTCCTTACTCCCATTGGTGAAAACACAATACCCCATACACTTAATTTCGAGAAATTCACTTTTCAGCTAAGATGGCACTTCCAGACATCAGCCCCAACTCTGACGTTAACGACGCGACTGCCCAATGTTTCACCAACCTTTGTGTTTTGATAGACAATTTAGCTCCACTTCAAAGCAAAAGGAAAACTTCCATTCCTTTTGTCTCATGGTTCAATAAGTCCCTCTATGATGAAAGAAAAAATCTAAGATACCTGGAGATAGAGATTAAAACTAAATTAGATGATTATGATGAAACCACATTGCATGAGGTCACTCACTAAGGCAAATATGGAGTGGCCAGGGCGAGTGAGGCCTGGGGCCATGTTTGCCACTCTACTGCGGCCCCACCGGGCTGAGAACACAATCACTGACATACATGATGAGGAAGGATGGAAGCTCGAAACAACTCGACAGATACTTGACTGCTTTGTTAGATACTACACTGACCTATACAGCTCGCGGATTGAGCCTGAGGACCAGGCTGCTTTGGAGTATCTAGCGCATATTACCATGCAACGACTTATTACCGAGCACAGAGAACATCTCATGGCTCAGTTGAACCCTGGTGAAATTCGAGCTGCAGTAAAAACTATGCCCTTGGGGAAGGCCCCCAGCACAGACGGCCTTACAGTCGCCTTTTGTGGGAAGCTCTGCCGATGACGATCCTGAAACCTGGTACACTGCTCTTCCTATAGGCAATTGTCCCTACTAAATGTGGACACTAAAATCAATGCCAAAATTCTAGCTAACCGCCTGGCACCATTGCTCCGGGACTGGTTGGCATGGAACAATCTGGTTTCATCCCAGGGTGTCACTTAACATCAAATACCCGCACACTGTTTGGCGCAATCCAGAGACTGGACCCGAGGTACGAGCAGTGGCCGTATTCCTAGATGCTGAAAAAGTGTTTGATTCGGTGGAATGGAACTTTATGTCCAAAGTGTACGGCACGTAGGCTTCGGAGACGTATTTGCCTGACTAGTGTCGGTCCTGTACACTCTGCCAGCTGCGCGGTTGAGAATCAATAATATGACTTCAAACCCCATCAAGATTGAGAGATGCACTAGACGGGGATGCCCTATGTCTCCTCTGCTCTATGCCTTAACTGCAGAGCCGCTAGCATGCGCCCTACAGAAGTACCATGCCCATAGAGGTCTGAGATTCCCGAACTACAGGTTTATAATTTCTGCATATGCAGACAACATGCTTTTATTCATAAGCAATCCAGAGCGTAACCTCATGGCAGTTTTAAATGAAGTGGTTCATGGCAGTTTTAAATGAAGTGGTCCAATTTGGAGACTACTCCGGGCTATGGGTCAATTGGAGTAAATATATTATTTTCCAGCTCACTCTAGCTAAGGAACTGGTGCCACTGAAGTTTCCGCTCCAATGGCCATCAGACCCTATCCGATACTTAGGAATTCAGGTACACACAAGCACTGAAGTTGTGATATTGGAGAACTATGGCAAAGCCACACAGAAACTGACAGAAGACATAGAACACTGGATTAGATTACCACTGTCACTCACGGGACGTATAGCTGTGATGAAGATGGTGGTCTTGCCCTGTTTTCTGTTTTTGTTTATGAATATACCAATACTCTTGCCTGGGTCATTGTTTCAGCGACTCTAAACACTTCTGACATGCTTGGCCTGGGCCAGCAAACAACCGAGAGTGGGCTGGGAAACACTCACTTTACCATACTCCAGGGGAGGATTAAATGCCCCTGACCTAGAAACATACTAGAGGGTAGCTCAATGAGCCTATGCGTGGGTACATGGCCCAAAGGATCCTCCACATTTGTGGCTGGAACGGGACGAAGCGGGCTCATCGACCCTAGTGCAACTACTGTTTGGAGTTTCGTCCCGTAGACACATAGTTATCGACCTAGTAACGACACGGTTAACTCCTGGCAGAGATTGCTTGGAAAGTAGACAATATCCTTTTTCTATTCACCAAACACCCAATAGGCTGGTGCACTTGGTTCCCCATCGGGAGAGAAAGGGGTGTGCAGAAGTCATTTGCTGCCCTGGGGATTAATGTTATGGGGGATTCTTTGTGGACGGCACTATGCTAGATTGGGAGGAAGTGAGACGGCGACTGGCTAACCCCACGACCCTACAGCAATTTCACTTCTACAGAGCTCGGCACGCGCACCAAGACCTGCTTGGGGAGGACATTCTAGAACCTCCGGAAATGCTGGCACTTGATAAGAAATGGCAATATTGTTGCCCTGAAACAAAAACAGTATCTTTAAACAGCAGACACAGACTAATACACTTTGAATACATCAACAGAGTATATTACACTCCTGCCCGGGTATTTCGTTATGGGCTGTGGGACACGCCTAATTGCCAAAGCTGCGGCGCGGCGGAGACTGACTTTGCACATCTGGCCTGGTATTGCATGGGAGTTGGAGCTTTCTGGTGAGCCGTCATTCGGGACCTGGAGGACATCACTAGAACAATCCCCACTAGAGGCGTTGTTGGGGTATGACAAAGAGATATAACATAGTGTGAGGTGCCTAATAGCTATAGGACTGTTGCTAGCGAGACGAAGAGTCGCAATACGATGGGGCCGGGGCCCACTACCGACACTCGAGGAGTGGCACAAAGACATGACCTATTGCAATACACAATCAGACACATACCGGGAGCTGCAGAGTCGCCCTAAAGAAATATGGGGGCCATATCGGACTTACTTGGCAGGCCACTGCAGGGAAGACTTGGGAAGTGATACATCCCTAAATGGGTACAGTGGGGAGGTGACATGAAAGGTGGTAATTGTGCAAAATGTCGTACTATATCAGAATGAAGGGAAATACAATATAAGTGTAAAGTGCTCTGCAATAAGGAACTATTCACTTAGCCCAATTTACTGTTAGACCACCACAGTGTCTCTCATATTAGAGGAACCTGACTGTAAATGGTATAACTGTGGAATCATCATGAAATACAAAAAGTTGAATATGCAGCTGCGCCTGCGACTAATAGATATATTGCTCTATGTGTTTGAAAATCGTAAATAAATACATTTGAAAAATAGATACCTGGAGAAGATATGGAGACAGTCACCCTCTACTATTAATCTTTGTAATTTCCAATACGCTAGATCATGCTACCACAAACTCATTTTCTGCAAAAAATCGAATTAATCAAGAACCCTCTTTGCCAAGAACAGACCAAAGAAACTTTTTGACTTAATCAGAATTACCACGAATACCCCTCTTCTTCAAAAATCAAATTTGATGACCCTCCCAAGAAAGCAGCAAACCTTCTTCATTTCTTCGATACAAAAGATAATTCGCTCCTTGACCATACTTCACATCCAATACCACATGAGGAATGCAAATTCAAAGGCTCTTGGCACAGCTTTGATGTGCCTATGACACCCTCCTCAAGAACATTTTTAAAACAAAACCTTCAAACCACTCTCTGGACCCTATCCCATAAGACCTTTCAATAGACCTTTATTACCCACATGCTCCCCTTTTGGTCTAATCTGATTAAACTATTTCTCAGCCAAGGTTCCTTTCCTGATGTCCTCAAAATAGGTTAGGTGACCCCACTACTAAAGAAACACATCAAGGACAATAACCTTTTTGATGAATTTCAATCTGGCTTCAATCAAAGCTGCAGCACCGAAACAGCGCTGGTACATGTTATCGACGATGCCCTACAAGTACTTGAGTCCGGTAGCTCCTGCCTCTTGATCCTGCTTGACCTCTCTGAAGCCTTTGACACTGTAAACCATTACACACTTCTCAACACACTAAAACATTGAATGGGTTTTGAAGGCATAGTCCTTAAATGGTTTGAATCATAACTCACGGGCCAGATCTCAGATGATCAAAATTGAAAGCTGCCTCTCAACGTCAAAGGCCGTTGATCCTGGTGTCCCTCAAGGCTCTATCCTTGCTCCCACCCTATTCAACCTCGACTTGGGACTTCTAGAAGAAATACTACAAAAGTCTGGGATCTGCTATCACCTCTATGATGACGACACCCAACTCTACCTCAAGGTGTCCTCCGCACATGACATTTCACTCATCGCCACCACCCTCAACTCTATCCAAGAATGGATGATATCTCACCACCTAAAACTAAATCCTTCAAAAACGGAATTCTTTCTTATCTCAAACTCCCCACCTCCTGTACAATCTTGGATTGATAATCATAACATTCTTAATTTCAAACCTACCACAGTTAACGGTGCTAAATCCCTAGGAGTGATCCTGGACAAGAGACTTAACCTTCAATACCAAATAAACACCATGGATAAAAATGCACGCTACCAACTACGCCTTCTCTGGGGTATCCGACGTTTAATTCCTGAACAAGACCTGGAAAACATTGTCCAATCTTTGGTACTCTCCAGACTTGACTATTGTAATTCACTCCTTGCAGTCCTCCCCAAGAACCACCTTTCCCCTTTAAAATCCATCCTTCATTCGGCAGCCCGCTTAGTCTACCGGGCCAAAAGAAACGGCCATATCACGCCTATACTGATAACTTCTCACTGGATTCCTGTTGAAGCCAGATCAATATATAAGACTGCTTCAATCAATCAATCAACAGTATTTGTAAAGCGCAATCTTGTCACCCTTAGGAATATCTGGGTGCTGTGTCTTCATCGTAGAGCCAGGTCTTGAGTCTCTTTCTGAAGTCTGCCAGCAAAGGGGCTGTACGTAGCTGGAGAGGAAGGTTGTTCCAGGTCTTGGCAGTGATGTAGGAGAAGGAGTGGCCACTGCTGTGGCTGCAAGGGTGAGTGAAGAGGAGCGCACACTGTGTGTGAGCAAGGGTGAGTGAAGAGGAGCGCAGTTGTCTGGAGGATTGGTGGAAGTTCAGTCGGTGGTTGATGTAGGCAGGTCCTAGGTCGTGGAGGGCTTTGTAGGCGTGTGTGAGGATATTGAACAGGCATCTCTTCTGGATGGGGAGCCAGTGGAGGTCTCTCTGATGGGGGAGGAGGTAGATATGTTTGGGGAAGTCCAGGATGAGTCTGGCTGCAGGGTTCTGTATGTTCTTGAGTCTTCTGAGAAGCGGGGTGGAGATGCTGGCGTAGAGGGCATTGCCATAGTCGAAGCGGCTGGTGACGAGGGCCTGCGTGACGGTCTTTCTGGTGTTGGATGGGATCCACCTGAAGATTCTGCAGAGCATGCGGAGTGTGTGGAAGCAGGAGGAGTGTGTGCCGCAGAGAGGTCGAGGAGGATCAGGGCTACAGTTTCTTCACAGTCGAGGAGTGTTTTGATGTCATCTGTGGCAGCAATCAGCGCAGTCTCAGAGCTGTGGTTGGCATGGAATCCTGGTTGTGACTCATCCAGTAGGTGGTT
The DNA here is from genome assembly GCA_963921515.1 of Calotriton arnoldi. Taxonomy (NCBI): domain Eukaryota; kingdom Metazoa; phylum Chordata; class Amphibia; order Caudata; family Salamandridae; genus Calotriton; species Calotriton arnoldi. The sequence goes on along the minus strand of CAWUFW010007600.1, from coordinate 716,642 downwards.
TTGTTCCAGGAACTCAATGAACTGCTGGTTGATGGCTTTCTCAAGTACTTTGACTGAGTTGGGGAACAGGGAGATCGGACAGTAATTTTTGAGATCGCTTGGGTCAGCCGAGGCTTTCTTTAGGAGGGGTCTGACGTCTGTGTGTTTACATCAGTCCGGGAAGGTTGCTGTGGAGATGGAGGTGTTGAGGATGCTGGTGAGTTGAGGGTTCATTGGGTTTGTTGCAAGGTTGTAGAGGTGGTGGGGCAGGGGTGGGTGGGTACCCCAGAGTGGATGGAAGATATGACATGGCTGAGGTGGTCAGGGCGGTGAGCGGAGACCAAGTGGTAATGGTTTGGCTGATAATAGCTGGTTTGTAGAGGTTGTTGGGGTTGAGGGTTGGAGGTTGAAGTTGTTGTAGATGTTGGTAATCTTGCTGTGGAAGTAGTAGGAGAGGGTGTCCCAGAGTTCTTGGGAGAGGTGGATGGTGTTCTCTATGGATGTGGGGTTGGAGAATTCTTTGACTATTTTGAAGCGTTCCTTTGTGTGGTTGGCGCGGAGTCGATGCGGGTGATGATGGTTGCTTTCTTGGCTTCTTTGATATGCCGTGATTGTTGCTGAGGGCTGTTTTGTGAGCTGCTCTTTCTGCGGGATACTTGGTGGCTCGCCATTATTTCTCAAGTTGGTGGCAGTTGTGCTTGGGGGTCCTGAGTTCTGTGGTGTACCAGCTGGCCTGTTTGGAGGACGTGTTGGATTTTGTGGGTTTCAGAGGGGCAACTTTGATGGTGCCGTCGGTGATCTAGGTGGTGAAGTTCTGGAAGGCTTGGTTAAGGTCTGTTGAGGCATTGGGTTGGGAGGTGGTGAGGTCCTGTGACCACTGAGTTTTGGTGACCTTTCTCCAGCTGCGGTGGGAGGAGAGCTGGTGCCTGGTAATGGTGTGCTGGGCGCCAGTGACGGTGAAGTGCACGATGGTGTGGTCAGTCGAGGTGATTTCTGTGGTATGGCTGAATTTGATTCTGTCGCTGGAGGTGAAAATGGAGTAGAGTGTGTGGCTGGCTATGTGCGTGGGTTCGGTGACCAGTTGGGTGAGTTCGATGTTGTTCAGGTTCTCCAGGAGAGCGATGGAGTTGGCATGGCTGGGGTCGTCAATGTGGAAGTTGAGGTCGCCGAGTACGACGTATTTGTGAGAGTCGATTGCTAGGGGTGCAATGAGTTTGGGGATGGCGTCGCAGAATGTTGCTCGGGCCCGGGGGTCTGTAGGCGAGGGTACCTCTTACTGTGGTTTTCACGTTGGTTTGTAGTAGGAAGTTGAGGTGTTCCGTGAGAGGCGTTAGGCCGTCGTTGGTGATGGTGCATCTGATGGTTTCCTTAAAGATGATAGCGATGCCTCAACCTTGTTTGTTGGCAAGGTCTCAGTGTATCATTGTGTAGCCTTTGGGAGTGGCGGTGGTGATGTCGGGGTTCGAGGAGGAGTTGAGCCACATTTCGGTGATAAAGGCAATGTCGTGGAGAGGGCGGTGATGGTGTCCCAGATTTCCGTGGCGTGTTTGCTGAGTGAGCGGGCGTTGAGCAGGTTGCAAGGTGTTGTTGGTTTTGTGTGCAGGAGTGGTGCGGGATCTTTCGTAGGTTGTGTCGCTGGAGAAGTGGCAGTGTTGGCAGGAGAAGGGTCCTTTGGTGGATTGTGGGGAGGAGGAGATGTAGCTGGTTTAGTGTATGGGATCCAGGAGTTCCTTGGTGGTGTACCATCAGGTGGCGGTGGGGCCAGGGATCCTGCCACTGGTCACTGTCCAACCGGCGGTGTGTTGGCTGCGCGCATGAGCTGCGTAGCCGTGCAGCAGCCTCCATTAGTGGTCCAGTGCGGTGGTCCTAGGCACCGAGCAGGGACCTGGAACGGGCAGCGCAAGGACAGCAGGCAGCGCAGGGACAGCAGGCAGGTAGTGTAGGGACAGCAGGCAGCACAGAGACAGGGATATCAGGCCACGCAGGAACAGCAGGCAGAGCAGGGACAGGGAGAGCAGACAGCGCAGGGACAGCGGCAGCGCAGGGACAGCAGGCAGCACAGGAACAGGGACAGCAGGCAGCGTAGGGACAGAAGGCGGCGCAGGGACAGCAGGCAGCGCAGGGATAGGGACAGCAGGCAGTGCAGGGATAGGGAAAGCAGGCAGCGCATGGACAGCAGACAGTGCAGGGACAGCAGGCACCCCAGGGACAGCAGGCAGTGCAGGGATAGGGACAGCAGGCAGTGCAGGGATAGGGACAGCAGGCAGCGCAGGGGCAGGGACAGGAGGCAGTGCAGGGGCAGGGACAGCAGGCAGTGCAGGGATAGGGACAGCAGGCAGCGCAGGGACAGGAGGCAGCACAGGGACAGCAGGCAGCACAGGGACAGCAGGCAGCGCAAGGACAGGGACAGCAGGCAGCGCAGGGACACAGTACCTTAATTGGGGGTTTGGTAAAAGAGGGGTGGCCCAGTCCAGCCTCCTCCGGGCTCTGATGGGTGCACATATGCCCGCCCTTGGCGAAGCGGAGCCACTGGGTTCTTAAATTAGTGCGAAAATCTACTGAACCAGCTGGCCCCGCCTCCGGGGCTGCTGGGAAATGGAGTCTTGGTTTCATCCGGTGGTGGGAGGGGATATGAGGTGCGGTGATGCAGGTGGCAGGAGGGGAGTCAAGTTCCTGTAGGGAAGCGGAGAGCGTCTTCCTGCAAAACGGGAGCCGCCGGGGTCTTAAATTGGCACTGGGAGGAGGAGCTGTTGAACCAGCTAGCCCCGGCTCCAGGGCTGCTTGGAAATGGAGTGCTATAGGTCCATATGAGCCGCAGGAGTGCGAGTCTTTACCCAGCTTTGGGATGATCGAGACCAATGCCATGATCATGGATGGTGTGGCTGTACTGTTTTCCACCATGGCATTGAAAAGGGACGTTAGGTGGGGTATCAAGTCAGAGCTAAATGTTTTGTAAAATTGTGCGGTCAGCTCATCTGGTCCTGGGGACTTGTGGACTTTTAGGGTTGCAGTGGCCGTCCTGACTTCGAATTCACTAATTGGACCCCCCAGAATCTTGTTTTGGGCAGCTGTTTCTTGAGGGAGGTCCAATCCATCTAAATAGGTCAGTTGGGCGTGCTCATCTGTGGGTGCAGCGGTGTATTGAAGTTCATAAAAGCTGCCGAAGGCTTGAGCTTTCTCAGTGACTGAAACAGCGGGTCCACCCGACTCCCGATTTTTTCCCCAATGTATTCCCTTTCACGCTTGACTGAGCTGTCGTGCCAATTGTGACCCAACTTTATTGCTGTGTTCATAGGTTGTGCGTTTCAGACGTAGAAGGTTAACTTCAGCCCTACTGGTATATATATTGCATTAAGTTTACCCCTCAAGGTGGTGACCTTCCGTTGTAAAGCTAGTGTTGGGTGTTGTTTGTGTGCCCGTTCTGTCACGAGTAGTTCTGCCCTGAGTGAAGGCCTGTCTTGTGCCGGTTGTTTAAGTGCTGAAACCAGAGCGATGCATTTCCCTCTAATTACCGCCTTAAATATATCCCAATTATTGGATGGAGTAGTATCCTGAGGGTTATTTCAATTGGAAGTATTCTCTGATGACTTTGCGAAGATCATCTCTTAGATCATCCTAGTGAGGGTATTAGGGAAAAACCATCTACGAAATTTGGGCGGTGGAGCGTCCCATTGTAGTGTCAACCCTGCTGGCATGATCAGAGATTGTGATAGGATGGATAGCTGCTGTCATTAGGGCATGGGTAAGCGATTTGCTAATGAACGCATAATCTTGGTGTGAGTAAGCATGCTGCAAGTGTGAGAAGAATGTATAGTCGTGTGTTGTTGGATGGAAGGTCCGCCAGGAGTCTTTTAGCTCTAGCGAATACATAGCTTGTTTCAGGGCTTTGGGGAAACTACCCATGTGTGACCTGTGAGGGTGTGTTCTATCCATTCCCAGCTCCCATGTGAGGGTAAAATTGCCCATCAGGAAGATTTCACCTTCTACAAAACCCCCTATCATGGCTAGAAGTCTATATATAAACGAGACCTGATTGTTATTAGTGGCATAAACTGAGGCAAAGGTACACATCCGCCCTACAATTCATCCTTTTACCATTACAATTCTCTCTTCTTTATTGGTTTTGCAACCCTCTGGCATGAATTTCAATGAGGTGTGGAAGCACAGGGCCACATCATTGTGTTTGGTGGTAGCGGAGGACTTGTATGTAACGGGGTTGGGCCTATGTCACAATCTATGGTTTTCATCCTGTTTAAGATCGGTCTCCTGGAGTGCCACTATATCATGCCGAGTGTAGTGATCGCCATGTGGATTTAGTGATCCCGGGTGCTAATGCTAGTTGCTGAACATCGTTCCCCTTGGCTTCTCCCTCTCCTTCCCTCGTCCACAACAGAAAAAGGGATCACATTGCTTCGACAGCTTTTGTCTCCATCTCCACCCTCCCCCCACGCCACCTAGCAATTCCCATCCTGTACAAACAAACAGACCAATCCCTAACATAAACAAAGGGGACCGTACATCCCCAGCAAAATACATTATTAAATGAAAAGTACATAGTATAAGACATGGTGGTCAACAACTGCTATTGCAGTATCATTGAAGCCTATTACTGTCAGGGCCCGGTATGGTTACCTGGAGGGAGTCTCATAATTCCGGTCTTACCATTTTGTAGTCTCTAGGAAGAAGCCTTGTCTAGTATAGCCCCCCACGGATCAAGGAGGCCAAAAGAGTGGGTGACAAATCATAATTCTTACCCCCTCTGGAGTGTGCCAGTACCTGTGTAGCTTCTGGATAGATAGTGTTCTTAGTATCAAGCCTAATGAGGGAAAAAGGTAATGTTAAGAGTTCAATGTTTTCTTGGCTGTCGCTGTAGTCGCTGGGAAAGCCAGTGTCCCCCGTCAGTGTTTCTCTGGGAGCTTCCACTCGTGCATTCCATCTCCGGCGGGCTAAGCATCTGGGATTGGGATTTCTAGTAGGGCCGCTGCCTCTGCTAACTCCGTGAAGTGATGTGTCTTATATTGGATATCAAAGGTGTAGTAACCACGCTGACCCAGTGAGTGAAAAGCTGGTTATTTATTGGCTACACGGACAGCAGAGCAAAGATGACCAGCTCTGCCAACAGCTCTCAGAGCATTCAATCTCTACATTCTGTTGCCAAGACATATACATTCTAAAGGCAAATACATCATAAGACATGTTTAAAGAAGCAGTACATGAGATGCATCACAACATATCTTCTCCTCCTCCAAACGAAAACAAAACAAAAACAAAAAAACAAAACAAAACAAACTAAGGCAAGAAAACTTACAACCTGTATCTAGAAGGTCTAACAATGTTTCTAGAGCTTTTCCTGTAACATGTTGGCTCAGAACCACAGGGAAGAACTTCCGCTGAACCTGAAATGGCATTTTTAGTTTGAACCTTGACCACCCTATTAAGGTTCCACCAATGACCACCATCAACTTTTACAGCATTACCAAGAATCTTCCAAACTTTGACTGGTTCACTGAATTTGCTGTTCCCTTTCTTAGAATGAACAGCTGTTTTGATCTTAATCATGTCTCCCACATTAAGTGCCACTAGGTTAGCACCTTTCCGTGAGTCAAAATATTCCTTCTGTTTCGCTTGAGAAACTAACATGTTCTCACTTGCCAAGGACATGAGTTGAACAACATCAGATTCAGACCTAACCCACTTGCTCATCCAGGCAGGTCTAAAACTGGTGTTAGGCTTACGTCCCCGCAGAAGCTCAAAAGGTGAAATCTTAGTAGAAGAGTGTGGCGTAGTTCTATAGAACCACACCATTGTGTTAAGAGACTTGCAGATATCATGACCACCAGCTCTAGCCCACTTAATACACTCCCCACCACCCGATTCATGCGCTCAACCAAACCATTGGTTTGCGGGTGGTAAAGGAGCTCTTATGGTGTTTGACACCAGACTCAACAAGAAAAGCTTCAAATTCCGTGCTGACAAACTGTTTTCCGTTGTCTGAGACGAGCGTCTCAGGAACACCCTCTCTCATCCACACATCTTTGAGAAATTCCACAACAGTTTTTGTGTTAGCCTCTTTCACCATCTTCACTTCTGGCCATTTCGATGTATAATCCATGAGAACCAAGATGAACCGACAACCCCCAGGAAGAACTTCGTACGGCCCCATGATATCAATGCCTAGTTTCATCCAAGGACCATTTGGACACTCAATAGGGATCAAAGGGGGAACAGACACTTTCAAGCTTTTGTCAGCCGCACCACAGACACAACAATTAGCAACCACCAGATCAATGTCGGCGTCCATACTTGGCCACCAATATGTTTCCCGGATGCGCCGTTTGGTGAGAGTACAGCCGAGATGCCCTTCATGAGCCCTTTCCATGATAGTTTTTCGGAAAACATTAGGAGGTACAAACTTGTCCCCCTCAGCAATAAACCATCTTCTATGGATAACTCATCCTCAACCTTCCAGAAAGGTTGGAGAGAGGTAGCAAGAGCCTTTTCCCTTGGCCACCCATTTCTGACATAAGTAAAAACTTCACGAATCACACAGTCAGATTCCAATGCCTGGACCCAATCAGCCTCCGAACCGAGATCAAGGTCAGGAAGGTCTAACACAGCAACCAAACAGTCATCACAGTCCTCATTAGAAAAATCATCTAGATTGACTTCATCATGTTCATTCACCTTGATGGGGAAGCGTGAAAGGAAATCTGCCCGACCATTTTTTCCACCAGAAATGTGTTCCACTCTGAACTGATACTGCAAGAGTTTCGTCACCATGCGCATAATTCTCGGGGAACAGCACTTACTCACACTCCCCCCCAAAATGTTTACGAGTGGCTTATGATCCGTTAGGAGCAAAAACCACTTCCCCCCAGATGTAAGGTCGAAACTTTTCTATCGCCCAGGAACAGGCCAACAACTCCTTTTCAATGACTGAGTATTGGAGCTCAGGAGTTCTTAGCACTCTAGATGCGAAACATACCGTATTCTCACAATTCTTGTCCCATTGGGTTAAGGTAGCACCAATACCTGCTTGACTTGCGTCCACAGTGACACAACAGGATAAACTAGGGTCAAAAGGTTTTAAAATGGGTCAATTTTTCAAAGCTGACTTAACCAACCCAAAAGCAACAGCACACTCCTCTCCCCACTCAAACTTGACACCCTTCTTAAGTAGATTACTAATGGGACGTGCTATGGACGCAAAATTGGGAATGAACTGTGAGTAGTACTCACATAATCCCAAAAGTGACTTGACCCCAGCTTTGTCCACTGGTTCAGGGGCATCTAAAATGGCCTGCAGTAAACCTGGTCGAGGCCTGACACCATCATGAGATATAACATGCCCCAAGTACTCCACTTTTGAACACAGAAATTTGCATTTCTCTTCCTTTAACACTACACCACGTTTTTTGAACAAAGTTAATACCTTCTCTAGGACATAATCATGAGATGCAATATCATTTCCAAAAATGAGCACATCATCTTGAAATACCAGGACGCCATCCACACCTTTGAGTATATTGCTCATTATCCTCTGGAAAACCGACGCTGCTGAGGCAAGGCCAAATGGCATGCGACAGTAGCGAAAAGTTCCCAGAGGCGACACAAATGCAGTCAGATGACGTGATTCTGGGTCCAATTCCACCTGATGGTACGCACTGGCTAGGTCTAGTTTGGTGAAATAACGTGCTCCCTTGGTGAATGAAAATAAGTCGTTAATTTTTGGTAAGGGATGAGAGTCTACCCATATTTCTTTATTTAGTGATCTCAAGTCCACACAGACCCGAAGATCACCTCCCCTTTTCCTTCCCACAACCAAGGGAGAAAGCCACAACGAGGAGTCGGTTGGTTCGATGATCCCTCTAGCACATAACTCCTTTAATTCTTTTTCTAGGTCCTCCCTCACACTAAATGGTACACCTCTAAGTTTGTGCTTAGTCGGAATGGCTCCATTTTTAACAATTATTTTATGTCTAAACCCTTTGATTTTTCCCAGGTTCTTGCTAAAGACATCCGGAAATTTGTTTTTCCAGGAACTGCTAGCATCTTCACAGTTAACCACTAACACCTGCTCCTTGGTTCCAGGTCTCAGAATCATCCCAAAAAGCCCCTGATGGAACCAACCCAATATGTTGAGGCCTTTCACCGCAACATATATCTTTCCTTTTATCCTCCTGCCTTTAAATACCAACTCTTCTTCAAAAAATCCCATTAAATCTATCTTTCGTCCCTCGTACGAAACAGGAGAGCGGTCAGGAGGGGAAAGGGCTTGAGAACCATTCCACGTCTCGTTGAACAATTCTTGAGTAATCATAGTGATTTTTGCCCCTGAATCTACTAACAACTTCACCTTGCGATTCCCAATATCGATGTCCACAATAGGATCAATGCAAGTTGAAGGGTCACCCTCCACAACACCTTGATCATACTGACTTTTAGAAGAATTGCCCTCATCTGAGTAACTGACAACAGAGATAACTTCAGGATCAGATTCACAGTCGGATTCAACAGTGCAGACTGTAGGTTTCTTGAAATTCCTATTTTTTTTAAACAGACCTTGGCAAAGTGTCCCATCTTTTTGCAATAATTGCACATAAAATTGCTTGCAGGGCATCGTGCACCTTTGCTATGTGGAGGGTTACCACATTTGATACACCTATTATTCCCATTAACATTTGAAAAACTCCCTATATCATGTTTAGGTTTAAAGGGTTGACTTGACGATAGCCCTGGTTTACCCCGTGGCCTTACAGCATTGCTGTTGTTAATAACGTTAACACTATCTATGGGTTTGTCCTCTAACTCCTTAAGAGAAACAATGGATGTCTCAATGCTTTTGGCTATCTTAATAACCTCGTCAAGAGACGGATCACCCAAACTCAATAATTTTTGACGTATGCTTTTGTCTTTGCAGTGACAAGTAAATTGGTCTCTGATCAGTTGCTCAGTAAAATTCTCAAACTTACAGTCAGCAGCTAATCTTCGCAAAACAGAGATGTACGCATCCACATCTTCTCCTTCGGTTTGATTTCTCTTGAAGAATTTATGTCTTAAGACCATAAGACTTGGTTGTTTGTCGAACCTGGTTCTCAGCTTGATGATGGTTTCTTCATATTCATCTGTTCCATTGAGTTCTTCTTGCGAAAGAGGTGGCAAATGTTTAAATATAGATCTTCCCTCAAATCCTAATGAGTGAAGAAGAAGACATTTCTTCCTTTCTGCGCTAAAACGCAAAGCACCGATGGCAACCAGATACATTTGGAACGCATCATGCCAGACTTCCCACCGAACTGGGGGATCGCCAGGAGAGTCAAGAAATGAAGGTGGTGGGTTAACGGATTGCATACTGCACAATTCAGTCAGTGATGGTATAATGGAAGAAATGGTGCAGCGAGGAACGACAAATTGAAAACGAATTCAAGAATAAATGTAGCTAATGAAATGCACAGGTTAAGTTTACACTACTACATAACTTCCATAAGTGTAGCATAAACGCACAAAATGTTAGAAGCAATAATGTAACATAGAGAAATGAGGTGTGTGTGTCACTGCCAAAAAATAGCCCACTATTCATAAAAGGGAAAATACTAGAAATTGTGTGCGTGTCACCGACGATGAGGAGACACGTGTTGTCCAGACGATAAGTGCTTGAACTGGTGTGCGTGTCACTGCTGATGAAAGAACACTAGTTATTGTGAAAATAGTGCTTGAATTGGTGTGCGTGTCACCGCTGATGAAAGGACACGCGTTGTCATGAGGACAGAATGCTTAATGCTTAATAAAAAAAAAATGGCCTTGAATTGGTGTGCGTGTCACCGCCGACGAAAGGACACGCGTTGTCAAGGGAACTGAATGCTTGAAATGCTAAACAATGACAAGCGCGTAACGATGTAAGATGATGTTCCCGATTTAAAATGGCCGCCGCCTTCACGCAGCGTGAAATGGTGTGATGATGTCACAGCCAGGAGCGTGAAGGATCTCGTGGATGGACGGAGGAGAAGCAGGCTCGTGAGAACTCCTCGCAAGGTAGGTGCTTGCTCGCGCGAAGGAATGACGGTTGATTTGGCGCACGAGCACACAGTCTCTCGCTATCACCCCACGTCAAAATAAAATGTCCAAAAGCCAAAAATCAGCCAAGAAGGGAGTTGCGGGGTGCGCAGCAGACACAGTATAGGCGCAGTGAAAATAAAGACTTGCTCCTTTGTTCAGGAGTTGAAAGCGTCTTTAGGGGTCTCACAAACAAAGTGAAAGAGAGGTTCCAGACAGACACAAAATACCTCGGGTCCAGGAATCCATATAGCGGTTGTTCTTCAGTTGTGTCGAACAAGTTGAAGGAAGACCGGAGTTGTGGCGCCTTTATGCTCTCACCTCTCCTTACGATCCACATGGTTTGAGGAAGGAGATTGTAGTTAGTTCAGATATCGTTCTAGTCGCTGTAGAGTAGGTCAAGATATCTTGAAAACAGCTGCGTGGGTTCCTCCATGTAGCCAAAGATCGTCGCCATAAATTTGTAGTAACCACGCTGACCCAGTGAGTGAAAAGCTGGTTATTTATTGGCTACACGGACAGCAGAGCAAAGATGACCAGCTCTGCCAACAGCTCTCAGAGCATTCAATCTCTACATTCTGTTGCCAAGACATATACATTCTAAAGGCAAATACATCATAAGACATGTTTAAAGAAGCAGTACATGAGATGCATCACAACAAAAGGCTAGCCGAAAGGGATAAGTCCAAAGGTATTTGATGCGATCTTGTCGCAGGAACAGCAGGCAGGGCAGGGACAGGGAGAGCAGACAGCGCAGGGACAGCGGCAGTGCAGAGACAGCAGGCAGCACAGGAACAGGGACAGCAGGCAGCGTAGGGACAGAAGGCAGCGCAGGGACAGAAGGCAGCGCAGGCAGTGCAGGGATAGGGAAAGCAGGCAGCGCATGGACAGCAGACAGCGCAGGGCTAGCAGGCACCCCAGGGACAGCAGGCAGTGCAGGGATAGGGACAGCAGGCAGTGCAGGGATAGGGACAGCAGGCAGCGCAGGGACAGCAGGCAGCGCATGGGCAGGGACAGGAGGCAGTGCAGGGGCAGGGACAGCAGGCAGTGCAGGGATAGGGACAGCAGGCAGCGCAGGGACAGGAGGCAGCACAGGGACAGCAGGCAGCACAGGGACAGCAAGCAGCGCAAGGACAGGGACAGCAGGCAGCGCAGGGACAGCAGGCAGCACAGGGACACAGTACCTTAAGTTGGGGGTTTGGTAAAAGAGGGGTGGCCCAGTCCAGCCTCCTCCGGGCTCTGATGGGTGCACATGTGCCCGCCCTTGGCGAAGCGGAGCCACTGGGTTCTTAAATTAGTGCGAAAATCTACTGAACCAGCTGGCCCCGCCTCCGGGGCTGCTGGGAAATGGAGTCTTGGTTTCGTCCGGTGGTGGGAGGGGATATGAGGTGCGGTGATGCAGGTGGCAGGAGGGGAGTCAAGTTCCTGTAGGGAAGCGGAGAGCGACTTCCCGCAAAACGGGAGCCGCCGGGGTCTTAAATTGGCACTGGGAGGAGGAGCTGTTGAACCAGCTAGCCCTGGCTCCAGGGCTGCTGGGAAATGGAGTGCTATAGGTCCATATGAGCCGCAGGAGTGCGAGTCTTTACCCAGCTTTGGGATGATCGAGACCAATGCCATGATCATAGATGGTGTGGCTGCACTGTTTTACACCATGGCATTGAAAAGGGACGTTAGGTGGGGTATCAAGTCAGAGCTAAATGTTTTGTAAAATTGTGCGGTCAGTTCATCTGGTCCTGGGGACTTGTGGACTTTTAGGGTTGCAGTGGCCGCCCTGACTTCGAATTCACTAATTGGACCCCCCAGAATCTTGTTTTGGGCAGCTGTTACTTGAGGGAGGTCCAATCCATCTAAATAGGTCAGTTGGGCATGCTCCTCTGTGGGCGCAGCGGTGTATTGAAGTTCATAAAAGCTGCCGAAGGCTTGAGCTTTCTCAGTGACTGAAACAGCGGGTCCACCCGACTCCCGATTTTTTCCCCAATGTATTCCCTTTCACGCTTGACTGAGCTGTCGTGCCAATTGTGACCCAACTTATTGCTGTGTTCATAGGTTGTGCGTTTCAGACGTAGAAGGTTAACTTCAGCCCTACTGGTATATATATTGCATTAAGTTTACCCCTCAAGGTGGTGACCTTCCGTTGTAAAGCTAGTGTTGGGTGTTGTTTGTGCGCCCGTTCTGTCACGAGTAGTTCTGCCCTGAGTGAAGGCCTGTCTTGTGCCGGTTGTTTGTTAAGTGCTGAAACCAGAGCGATGCATTTCCCTCTAATTACCGCCTTAAATATATCCCAATTATTGGATGGAGTAGTATCCGGAGGGTTATTTCAATTGGAAGTATTCTCTGATGACTTTGCGAAGATCATCTCTTAGATTATCCTAGTGAGGGTATTAGGGAAAAACCATCTATGAAATTTGGGCGGTGGAGCGTCCCATTGTAGTGTCAACCCTGCTGGCATGATCAGAGATTGTGATAGGATGGATAGCTGCTGTCATTAGGGCATGGGTAAGCGATTTGCTAATGAACGCCTAATCTAGGTGTGAGTAAGCATGCTGCAAGTGTGAGAAGAATGTATAGTCGTGTGTTGTTGGATGGAAGGTCCGCCAGGAGTCTTTTAGCTCTAGGGAATACATAGCTTGTTTCAGGGCTTTGGGGAAACTACCCATGTGTGACCTGTGAGGGTGTGTTCTATCCATTCCCAGCTCCCATGTGAGGGTAAAATTGCCCATCAGGAAGATTTCACCTTCTACAAAACCCCCTATCATGGCTAGAAGTCTATATATAAACGAGACCTGATTGTTATTAGTGGCATAAACTGAGGCAAAGGTACACATCCGCCCTACAATTCATCCTTTTACCATTACAATTCTCTCTTCTTTATTGGTTTTGCAACCCTCTGGCATGAATTTCAATGAGGTGTGGAAGCACAGGGCCACATCATTGTGTTTGGTGGTAGCGGAGGACTTGTATGTCCCGGGGTAGGCCCTATGTCACAATCTATGGTTTTCATCCTGTTTAAGATCGGTCTCTTGCAGTGCCACTATATCATGCCGAGTGTAGTGATCGCCATGTGGATTTAGTGATCCCGGGTGCTAATGCTAGTTGCTGAACATCGTTCCCCTTGGCTTCTCCTTCTCCTTCCCTCGTCCACAACAGAAAAAGGGATCACATTGCTTCGACAGCTTTTGTCTCCATCTCCACCCTCCCCCCACGCCACCTAGCAATTCCCATCCTGTACAAACAAACAGACCAACCCCTAACATAAACAAAGGGGACCGTACATCCCCAGCAAAATACATTATTAAATGAAAAGTACATAGTATAAGACATGGTGGTCAACAACTGCTATTGCAGTATCATTGAAGCCTATTACTGTCAGGGCCCGGTATGGTTACCTGGAGGGAGTCTCATAATTCCGGTCTTACCATTTTGTAGTCTCTAGGAAGATGCCTTGTCTAGTATAGCCCCCCACGGATCAAGGAGGCCAAAAGAGTGGGTGACAAATCATAATTCTTACCCCCTCTGGAGTGTGCCAGTACCTGGGTAGCTTCTGGATAGATAGTGTTCTTAGTATCAAGCCTAATGAGGGAAAAAGGTAATGTTAAGAGTTCAATGTTTTCTTGGCTGTCGCTGTAGTCGCTGGGAAAGCCTGTGTCCCCCGTCAGTGTTTCTCTGGGAGCTTCCACTCGTGCCTTCCATTCCATCTCCGGCGGGCTAAGCATCTGGGAGTGGGATTTCTAGTAGGGCTGCTGCCTCTGCTAACTCCGTGAAGTGATGTGTCTTATATTGGATATCAAAGGCTAGCCGAAAGGGATAAGTCCAGAGGTATTTGATGCGATCTTGTCTCGATCTAACGTTGCTGTTGTGATATCTTGAAAAAGAAAGCATGTAATGCATTGGAATGTGATTTCTGCTTTCTTTTGTGCCGCTTGGAGTATTGCGTCTTTTGCCTTAAAGAAATGCAAGAAAGACATCTCGAGAGCGTCTTCCACCTCCGGCGTCTTGCGGGCTCACCCGATTAATTCTGTCAATTTTGATTTTTACTTGGGTCTCCCCTAGCAGTTCAGTGAACAGTCCTGACACAAAGGCCTCCAGATCTGGGCCCTCTGCCCTCTCCTCCAAGTTTCAGATGCACACGTTATTGCAGCGCGATCTGTTTTCAAGTTCTTCACATTTTAAGATTGAGTCCTGAAGTTGTGCACGCAGGAGTTCGGTTGAGTCCTCAAGCTGCTCAGTGCGTTGCTCCAGGCCCTGTACCTTGGTGTTGAATTCTAATGCGCAGGTGCCCACGGAGTCCACGTCTTGTTGTAGTGAGGTAAGTTTACTATTTATGTCTGCTTTGAGGGCTTCTAGTGATAAGGCAAGGTCGGCCTTCAACTCCTCCCGGAGTTCACGTTTAAAATCCTGTAGGGAAGATAGAAGGTCTTCTTTTGTAAGCACCATGGCATCTTTCATAGTGGAGGCTGTGGGGGGTTCCTGCACCTCTGTTGGCATAAAATAGCTAGACATCCTGTTGGCCTGGGCTCTCTTGAGAGGCATAAAGACAGCGAGCAGCGCGGGCAACCAGGAGGTACCGGCAACCAACGCCCAGGCTTCGACCAACAGACACGGCACTCCGGCATCTTTATTGTGGGGTAGTGTGCTCAACAGAAGGTCAGTAACTCAGTAGGGAGGGACAGCAGTGCAGAATACAAGGTACTATTCTTCTGTTGTCTATACCACAGAGACTCTGGGGGGGGGACGTCTGGATAGTCCAGATGACAAAGATTCTTCCCTTATCAGGGGTCGATTCGAAATCTGTCTCCCCATGGACTGGATCAGGTCACGGCTGTCTGGGTGCCGTCACCGGTTCCCACCTCCCCGGTGCCACCAGGTCCATCCACACTGGTCTATCCTCAGTGGCCCCAAACCATCTGCTGGAAGCTGGGGAGCCAAAGGGCTCCCCCGCTTAATCCAGGGGGGCTGCAGCAACTATGTTGCAGGTGGGTGGGGGATCAGTAGGGCTGAGCCTAGCTGGCAGCCATCCTGTTAAACCACTGGGCACCACCAGGCATCCTCTTGAGCTGTAAGCCGCCATTTGGATCATCTTCGTGTGCCACATGGTGGGCTCGCCATGTTAGAGTGGGGCGGCTGGCCAAAACTTTAATTGCATATGAGAACCATTGATTAAGGCTGGCCACAAAGGAGCGGCTGCCAGCAGACATCTATCTCACTCCGCATCTGCTTAAGGATGAAAAGGAGGCCTGGGAAGCTCACCGAGTGATCATTACCCGGGAAACGGCAGGGCCGCCATCTTGGAGTCAGGCACAGCACTCTCCCGCAGCCTCCGCCCACCACAGGTTGGTCAAGGCCTTCTCTTCGCCACAAAGTGCTTCCCCCAGAGACCTGGCCAGAAGTGCAGGGCCATGGCAGAGGACACGCTCTCTGGGGCGTCCATGGTGTCTCCCTTCGGGGAGTCGCTCTCACAGTGAACCGAGGCCTCCAGACGGTACCATGGCCTCTCGGGTGATGCAGTGCTGTGGCAGGCAGCAGAGCAATCGCACTCCCTGGAATCTCCTCTCTCCACGGGTCATCCCCACATTTCGGGCTTCTGTTGATGCGCAGGGGTCTCCGAATTGAAGTTAGTGCCTCGTCCCTTGAAGTGAGGAACTCTCCGGTTCACTCGTCCCCTTGCCACCAGTCCCCAGCAGGCCCGGACAGGATCTTCATTAATCTGTGCGATCAGGGCTATTGGGTGACCCCCATCGTGCCCCCCCCCACACTCCAGACCAGGAAGACGGTGTTTGGTGGGTTCGGTCAGGCCGGTGGGGGGTCTGGGACCATGACTTTCTGCAATGTTGGAGCGGACCTCGCGTGGATCACATTCACTCGGCCATCTTGGTTGGCCCCACCTAAAATTGATTTTTGATTGGTAAGGTACACACATTTGACAATAAGATTTCTCTGAAACATAAACAAAAAGACTCATTTCACCCCTTAGAATCGCAACACAATGTTTTGTGGCACACGTATGATACATTAAAAGCCTTCCATTGCTGTCGCTATTACTGAAATTACCATGAGGATATTGGTACACTGTGCTTTGTGAATAGCTGCAGCAAACATTGAGGTATGGTGAGGTTTTATTAACATGCCTACCACAGCCCCTCCTGTGACAACTGGGCTAGGCAACAACTGCCAGTTTGGAATGTTACACGAAGTAGGTTCCATCCACATTGGAACTCTATGGCATCAGACTGAACACATAGCTAGATACAACACATTCTCTACTCACAAAACACTGCAAGCAAACAATATCAGCTGAGAGAATTAGTAAATTAAATGTGCAATGTAAAAAACCAGAGGATCAGCCACCAACTTAAAATCCATCAGAGATTTTAGGATGCAACATCATTTCTGGATCGGATCTCACCATCTTTTTTTCCTTTCTTGTCCAATAAGAAGGGTGCAATTAAAGTTCTGTTTTAAGTGCAAGCATTAGTCAATAAAAATAGCAATTCTAGGATGTGTGTCTTACTGGTAAGAATGTTAGGAGTTACACTGCACAAAATGCAAAACATAAACAAAATTACATAAAAATACCCATGTGGTTAAGAAAAAGTGCTGTTCAGACCATCAGCACATCTAACATTTTGTTGACTCGACAGCCCTGCGTCCCATATAGATAAGAACTCATGTGGATTGTAATAGGGTGTGGATTACTATGTTCTAGGAGATCAATGGTCTATGGACATTAAATACTAACCTGAGGGAGTAGAGCTGGTTTTATCTGGTAAATGTAAGTCCAGCACTAACGAGTGACTGAAATTTCTGACAGCAAAAGATGATTTTTTAGAAAGAGCTGTTCTTCTGTCAAGATTTTCTCTTATGGTCTTCACAAAGACAAGGCATTTTGGGTATGTGAGCATGTTGTTCAACAATTTGGGAATATTATTTCTGAATGGTTTACTTTTGTTGTAGGTTTTTTGGTTAAGGGTTTTGCTAGTCATGTTTCACGTGGACATTTGCAGCAGTAGTCACTGTTTCATCAGCAATCAGCTGATGTCTCGCAGGAAGTCTTGTTTGCTTCAAAAATATGTAATAACATTTTATGGGAATCTAAACATTTTTCAAATCAGGATGGCATGAGATTCTGTAGACATCTCTTTGCAAAAGATGTGGATGTCATCATATATATATATATATATATAATCAGACCTGGAGAGTTTTTCTGTAAGTACAGACATGAATTAACATTGCTAAACAAAGTCTATGGCTTTTTGATTTTGATTATTTTATTGTGCTAGTTTTCTTATTCGTATTTTCTTCTCTCTGCTTTCCGTCTGACGCTCTTATTCCGAGTTAGTCAGCGTTTTCCGACCTTCAGCAAACTCCTGTCTGTGCAAGGATTGGAATTCTGAGTTGCGTGGTATTTACTGCACCAGGTAATGCCAAATGCTTTAAATGCCTCAGCCATCGTTAAATTTAGGCAGTTCTAACCTGCCGGAATTTAATAGGGGAAAACAGTATGGTATTTACCATAACATGTTAACTTTGGTGCGGTAAGTACCAACATCTGCATATTATTCCTCAAAAATGTGGAATAGATGCTATTTATCACACCTGATAAATCCTGAACCCTAAGGTGTCGAATTTTACCAGGTGTGATACATAGCTACAGCTCCTTCGACCAGCTAGGTGTCTTCAGAATCAACTGCCAGATAACATTTTACAAAGCTTTTCGAACTAAAGAAAGTGTCTCGCAGCTAGAAGTTAGAAATTCACTTGGAAAATTAATTTTATTATAGAAGGAAAGGGTAGGTATTTTCAAGGTTTGCTCCTGGTAGTAGTCCTAAAGTTCCAACTGCCTGGAGGGGAACTCATTTAACTCAATACAGGAAAGAGTCATGCTGCTATAAGAGTAAGCTCAGTATGGCTAAAAACATAGTAGATCTAGGGGCTAATGAAAACTTTGGAAGGTGGCGCTCCTGCCCACCAGGTCAGTGGAGTCTCTGACCTCTGCTTCCCTGGCAGAGAAGTCCCTCCATAAGTAGGAATGTTTTGTTTTACTAAAACACACTTTCAAAGTGGGAGGGGAGCATGTTTTTGCAGCCGTGGCCCATGCAGGTAAGATAGATGGGCGGGGTGGGGGGGTAGGATTTGGACAGACGACGACGAGGGAAAATTAATTATTTATTTAATTTTCCCTCGTCATCGTCCGTCGAAATCCCCCCCACCGCTCTTACCTTTTGTAAAATATAGAAACCAATATGCCTGACCTGCAGGGAGTTTTCTCCCTGCGCATCAGGGTCAATGATTGTTTTCACCGCCCTGGTCCGTTCTGGCCTAACCTAACTAGGACAAGGCCACACCCAATGTCTTCTGGAGTAGTGATTGGCTTCCATGTCAAGGAATTCTACAGGAAGAGCCTACTTATGCTCCGTCTGTGTAACCCCTGCTGTTCACCCACCTCTAAATCGGATAAGGGAACCACAATTTTGGGGGGGTGACATCTGTCCTATTTTAGAAGATGACTTGCATCCACCATCTACCATTACAGTCGCCTTGAACTTTTGGAAGGCTGCCCACTTGCCTGCAACATCAGTGGACGCCCTGGCCACTGCTCTCATTGCAGAGGAACGCCGACCATAGTTAGAGATTCACACCTGTCTAGAGGGGATCTTTGGTGAATTCACCAGTGCGGTGGATGAAGTGAAGAAAGGGGAGAATGCCTAGCGGCTGTGATATTTGTTTTGCCCCGCTTGGCATTCTTTTTTGTTTTTGTACAACAAACTCCCAAAGCAGGAGTTTGTTTCGGAAAAAAAAAAAATGAATGGCCCTTATGCAAATGGAGTTTTCTCCCTATGTTTCAGAACCATTTTCATTTTCAGTGACTGGGACCACCATGCCTCCCATGGCAGATCCAGGCATGGAAAATTAGAGGTCACCGCACTTTAAATAGAGCAGTGGACTTGCCACTCTGACCTGGTGGTTTGTTGGCAGACGGATCACATGTTCATGGATTTCCTCTAGTAATGCCCGCTGAGTCTCCAACAGTGGAAATGCAGCATTTCTACCAACTCTGAAGGCCAGATGTATCAACATTAGGAATTGCGATTTCCTAATTGCGATTCTTACCGAATCGCAATTTGGAAATCGCAATTCCTAATTATGACAGTTTTATTTTTAAAATAGATTCCTAGCGGGTCGCAAATCAACCTACCTCATGAATATTTATTTGGTAGGTTGCAATTTGTGACCCACTAGGAATCGCAGCCATTACAGGGATGGTTGCCTGCTGGGGTCAGCAGACCACCATGTCTGTGATTGCTTTTTAATAAAGCAATCTCGCTCTTTTTTTTTTTTTTTTAAATGCAGCCCGTTTTCCTTAAAGGAAAACAACTGGATGTGTTTCAAAAAAGAAAAAGAAACGTTTAAGTATCATTTTTTCCAGAGTAGACAGTGGTCCGTGGGATAACCGCCTGCTCTTAAAAACAATTTTATTTAACATTATCAAAGGGGAAGGGGTCCTACAGGGGCCCCTTCTCATTTGTGAATGGGGTACCACCCATTTTAAATTGGCGATAAAGTATTACTGTCTTGCGACTGGAATTCAGTCACAAAACATTACTACATATTGGTCGGATTTGGTATTTGGAAGGGACGCCCCTTCCAAATACCAAATCGGTATTTTGTAGGAAACACTAATTTTTATTCTGTAACGTGTTACCGAATCACAATTTGATGTTTGTACATACCAAAAAGCTTTTTTTGCAGTCGTAACGAGTCATTTGCGACCTTGGAATCGCTTTGTATATCTGGGTGGGGAGAACTGTAGGTTTGACAGGAGGGGAGAACTGCAGATTTACATCAGTTCTTCCCATTCACCAAACTCTAAATGTACCCCTTAGAGATTTAGCATGGGAACCCTTTATGATTCTCTTCAGGATTTCATAACATTGGCCCTAATTTATCAAGACAGTTCACACTTGCCAGCACATAGAAAGAGAATTATGAAACATTGAAACAGATTCAATCACTCCGCATGATGTTCCACAAACCCAATAAACTTCCATGTTCTTTTAGCAGTACCCAAAAATGAATGACTTTACTTTATTATGCATAACACAGACATCACTGGTGGCCACATATATGTCTTCTCTCAAGCATTTAGGACATTCTACCCAAATTTCAAGTACTAATTGTTGCTCATGCGGTTTCTTATACACTACATAAAGTTCTTGGGACATTACACAACAAACACAGTCAAATATGGATTCATGAAAAGTGAGTAAACATGTATAAGCAAGCTGTCTTTATGGTCAAAATGGTTTCAAATGATCTGCTTTGTATTCTGGCCATTTTCAAATTGACAATTTCATGAAAAGATTTTCCATTAGGTAGACGTGTTATAGATTACAAATATAGTTTTGGGCGGGTACTTTAGAGTGTGGTAATAATGGGGCATCTGCCAGAAGCCAACAGATCCCCATTCCACCACACTACCTCTTTCATCCACCCTATCTGGAAGTGACAGAACCACTTGGTTTCTGACGGTGGAGCCTCAACTGGATCCACTTTTGGAAACCCCTCGCCAGTAGCTGATTCGCCACAAGCTGCCGCCTTGAAAGTATCAGAAAGCCCATGCTTCTTAATGCAGGCCTTCCAGTGCTTTTTTGTCTTATTCTAAACTAGCATTAGGGTCCCAGGAAGTTAAACAGACAAAATGTCCTGGAAGCATAGGGAAAGAAATACTCCATACACATCAGGTGCAATGTCTTTTGTTTTTCTAAAGCAAAGTCTGGCTTTGGGAGCGGGGGGGGGGCATTGTGTGGTTGGCAGTCATAGTTTCACGAAAAGTGCTCACTTTTGGTGAGAACTCCCCACAACTGTCTAGTTGTGGAGGGTCCCCACAAAGGACAAGAAGAGTTTGGACCCCGAAGTTCTCGAGGCTTAGTATCCAGCTCACTGGGGTCTAGGTGACCACCATAGGTGGACATCTAGACCCCGGCAAATAGGGGGTTAAATACAGTGGTGTAGCTGGGGTGGGCAAACATTTTTCTCATTTTTCCTAGCCGCGGATTATCATTCTGTGCATTCCTGTCCTGTGAAGGAGAAAAAAACAGAGTTGGAACTCCCGCCCTAAATGAGCCAGGCTTTCTGCTGCTGTGCAGCCAGTGGGCCTCTGGCAGATGGGCCACCAGCTGGGAGTGTCCAATAGAAGAGCTAGTCAAGGCTTCACCATCAAAAGGAAGATGGATGCTCATCTCTAATTAAGGTAGAAGAACTGTGAGGGAGAAGAACAGGCAATCCATCAGTTTTCTCTTGATGCCCCTTTACTGACACTCTCTAGATAACACCTTTAGACCCTCATTAGGAGTGGGCAGGTTTTTGGGGCCTTATTTATCAGACCTAATAAAATCCCATTCCACTGGGTCGAAATTTACAGGGTGCAATAAATAACACCCAATTAAGAGTTTGTCTCTGATAATTGGGATTAATATGCAGATTAGTAATAAACATCAGGTCTGCTCCCTCTTTTCTGGTATTCCAAAAACTCCTGAAAACCTGGCTTTTTAAAAACTAGCATTCTTACAGTCGCTCCTATGTTTTCTGCTGTGTCAGCGCCAAGACACCCCAGGGTATACAAGCGCTTTAAAAATGTATTAACATAACATAACGACTTACCACACCAAAATCCACATGTCCTGGTTATTACCAGGCATTTTTCCCTGAACACATTTCGGCAGGTTTAACCTGCCAATATGTGTCCAGGGAAAACTGCAGGAATGTGGTGTTAGCCACCAAACTCATAAATTCTCATACGTAGAGTAACAGTGCTTCCATCTAAATGTTTTTTTTTCAGGAAGCCGCTGTAACTTTCTGAAAACCATAGAAATATGGACAAGCAAGGATGTTTTTGAAGCCACCCTCGTGTCAGTATTCTGCAGCACATGTAGCTTGTGGAGACGCTGTAATTAGGGCCTTAGCTGCATGGAATCGCCATACCACAGACTGAAACCACACACTACAATTATGTCACTGTGGGTGGAAGTGAAAGCTGGCATATGTTCCAGCTCACATACACTGGGGCTAGCAGGAAGCCAGCACACTGCAATTACCATCACAGAGTCAGATGGCTAGATTGCATATTCAATTACATTTTTTCCAAATGTTGTGTTTTACACGTATGAATTTTCGTAAGCAATATAAACAGCACTGCATGACCCTCCGCCCCCCCCCCTCCATTATTTCCTACCTTTACTATGCTATAGCTTTCCAGAAGGGGCAGTAGTGAAGCAAGGATGCCATGGGTCCTAGTGCAAGCAAGGGAAATTGTGTTTTTTTTTTTATTGCTGCTGGTTTAGTAAAATACAGCAATTATCAGGGTTTAATGGGCATCTGAAGGGTCTGGGCCCCGGTGTCGCTCCACCTGCTGTACCATTGTTAGCTACGCACCTGAGTAGGGCCAGATGAGTGGTGGGGGGGGGGGGTCCTATAACTTCATCCAGCCAGCTTTCCCTGTCTGCCTTAAGATTGTAAATGTTGCAACCTCATATAATCTGACACAAGAACAAATCAGGGATCTAGGGACCTGTTATTTTTTTTAAGTTCAATAAATTTTATTGGTTGTTCGAAACAAAGCAATCTATAATACATAGAGTACAAAAAATACAGAAAATACAGAAGAAAAGATATTAAAGATATTAAAGATATTAAAGGCAAAGAAAATACAGCACGGTTCAAATCTTAGAGAACATACATAGAGACAAAATAGGTGAATAAACCATCAGCCCTGCGTCAGCAAAATAACATAAGTGAAGATAACATAGATGGCACATGGGATCTATTTTAAGGCAGAGCAGATAACATAGAGGGCTATTTCAATTGGTATGTATCTAATGGTTGTAAGATTTTTGGCTTTATCTCAGACCAATTATGTCACCCGCGCAAGATACAGACGGTGTTTAGATGTTAAAGGACCTTAATGTATGCCTTACCTTAATGTGTGCCCCTCTAGGTGACATGGTCAAGATGTCGGTAATGAAGGGTCTTCGTACGATACAGTGTAAGAGCGTAGGGTAGTTTGAGAGATAGTTCATGGTGGTTTGTAAGATTCAAAGAATAGATCAAGGGATTCCCACATGTTTCTAATCGGGGATTTCCACGGGGAGTTGTGGAGCGCTATATTATCAGCACCTCGTAGATTAGTGACCCAGTTCAGCCAGTGTTTAAAGGACGCTTTGCGAGTATCTTTCCAGTTGTTGAGAATTATCTTAAAAGCTGCTATGAGAAGTAGGTCAAGGAGTGCCTTGTCATTTTCACACAAGGAGTCTGCTCTTGTAGGAGCAAATAGTAGAGCCGGGAGGTCTCTGCTTGTATCAAGGGGGAAAAGTTTAGATATGAATTCAAGGACTTTATCCCAATAGGAAGTCACACACGGGCAAAGAGTTAATAAGTGTACTAAGTCCCCTACTGCACCATTGCAGTTCCAGCAGATATCGTCTTCACGGATTTTGTGTTTATGTAGTCGAGCTGGTGTCCAGTATGCCCTGTGTAGGAGCCAGAACTTTGTGTGAGATAGCACCGGGCTGATTTTATTTTTAAAAACCGAGTTCCATGTCCAGGACCAGTCTGAGTCTGAGATCGGGGTTTTGGAGTTCAATTCCCAAAAGGATGTGACCTTCTCGTTAGTGTAGAGTGTTGGGGGCCCAGTAGTTTGTAGACTCGGGAGACCTGGTGACCCAATGTGTTTATTTTAGAGAGATATTGCGGGAGGGATGGTGTTAGAGCTGCATTAAGAAGCATGGGCTTTCTGATACTTTCAAGGCGGCAGCTTGTGGCGAATCAGCTGCTGGCGAGGGGTTTCCAAAAGTGGATCCAGCTGAGGCTCCACCGTCAGAAACCAAGTGGTTCTGTCACTTCCAGATAGGGTGGATGAAAGAGGTAGTGTGGTGGAATGGGGATCTGTGTGTTTTTTAAACTTTGCAAGCTTCTCAAATATTGCAAGGTTTATTCAAAAGGGGAGAACAAATTGCCAGCTTTAAACAAGCCTACAGCATAGTTGGAACATAATCCACAGCAGCTCCGGACCACCGCCACACCCTTGCTAGGCAAGCTGCAAGTAGCGATGAATGATGCAGCTAGGCTGATCTTCAAGCTCCCCAGACGGGCACGGGCCACACCTCTGCTGCAACAGCTACATTGGCTCCCCGTCAAACAGCGAGCCAGATTCAAGGGCCTCTGCATTGCCAACAAGGCCCTTCATGGGCAGGCCCCAGGATACATCAAGAAGCGCTTAGGGACATACGTCCCCGGTCGCACCCTTCGGTCATCCTAGGGAGGCCGGTTGGCCTGCCCACGGTTCAACAATGCGACTAAAGGGGGGCGAGCCTTTTCGGTCTTGATCCCGCAGCTGTGGAACAAGCTACCAGGATACCTCCGGTCAGAAAAAGCCCTCCTTCCCTTCAGGAAAAAACTGAAGACCTTCCTCTTTACAGAGACCTGGGCATAACGCAGACGCTGACCTGGGGCTAACATTCACTCATCGGGGTGGGCTATGGCTACTCTCTCTGAGCGCTTAGAGACCTGCCGGTATTAGGCGCTTTACAAATCACAATTAACATTAACATTAACACCCTGTAATTTCCCTCTGCAGGAAGTCCTACCGCCCGGGTGAAGTGACTTCAAGTAGCAGCTGTTCACATGTAGTGCTTAGCTGCAGCGGATAAATCACACCAGCTCAGCAGCAAATGTCCCCTCAGTGCCTCTGCTATGTCCATGCACCAAAAGAACTCCTGCGGCTGCAAGTTCTACTCATCCTTCATGGGACATCTTGCTGCAAGAAGTCACTGATAGCCTCACACATAACAGACCTGTGGTGACTTGACGAAGCAAGCTTCACTTCGGGCACAATTGGCTGAAATAGCGCAGCTTCATCCGCTGTTGCAAAGGGTCAAGTTTCCTGGCTTCAGGCAACTTTGGCATCAATATTTAAATTTTGCTCACCATGCAGGTGTGTTGTTGGAAGGGTAATTGGGATAGTGCAGGGTCATGCTATAAATGTACGAATAATATTACATTTATTCGAACGCTGCTTCTGCACCATCCATGTTATTTCAAATCCCTATTTCCAATGTGCTCCTATGTTGCATCAAGATGTGCAGGCCCTCTTACCTAGGAGGGCCTGAACCTCTTTTTCACTGTGGAACTCTTAGGCGAGAAAGTTAGATTCTTAGCTCAGCAGAGAAGCTGCTGCCATGTCTCTTTGTTTCAAGGTCTCTTGACAGCTTCCTTGTAAGTAGGCGAGGCACCTGTTCCAGCCCCTATTATCTGCAATTTCAATTTTTGTCATGCGACTTTTTTCTTTGGCTATGTGAAGAAAATGCATAAAAGTAATGCAACTACAAGATACATTTTCAATATATGCTCAATAACTTTGGGAGAGCAAAGCTATATGGGTTTGTTTCCAATGGCGGCTGGCTTGTATCGAGGGTGGTGAGGCGGGGATGCACGAAAAATAAATAAATATTTACATTGACTCACCTTTCTAACTTGCTACGTGACGTCGTCCTCCCTCGGGCGTCTTCTCTCCTCCTGGAAGCTCCGGACCATGAAACTGCAATACCCAATCCAGGTGCTGCTCTCACAGCATCACAGCAGCACCAGGATTGGATAGAGCAGGCTCTCTGAGTGCTCCTAGGAGCACTGGAGGCCTGCGCTTTCTCTAACCTAGCTATCTAAGACAGCTAGGTTAGAGAACTTTAAAATGCGCATGTCTGGCTGGCCGTCCCAAGACGGGCAGCCATAGAGACATGCGCATTTTAAAGCACACAGCTCCCTGCTGCTGCCACTCAGCAGCACTGCACCGACCTGACACTTAGTTCAGGACAGGTTACTGAAAAATAAAATGATAATAAACTTTATTACTATTTTATGTTTTTAGCTCTGGGGCTTGTGGGGCTACGCTCCCCCACTCAAATGGAGGAGCCGCCCCTGTTTGTTTCACGATTACTGACTTCTTTGCTTTTGTTAATAAACATGTTCCAGACTTCGAGCAGGCTGAGGGAGCGATGTCATTCAACAATGTAAGGGAGCCAAAGGATAAGGCTAGTGACTAGCTTTCTTGTGGGTGAACATTTTTCTCTATGGTTGCTATGGTGAAAATGACATAGTATACAGGAACGATGTCCGGGCGCCTTCATGTCTGGAAACTAAGAATCCAGCAACATACGGAGATAATATGGCTAGTAAATTGTAGTGCCCGTAATCCAAACAAAAAACCAAAATTCCCTGAGGAACAGTGGACTGAGGGCGTGATTCACAAAGGGCCTCCGCACTCATGGTGGGGGCCCCACAGTCGATGAGTGTGGAGCCTCCCCCATGACTGCGGGACCCCCGCCACGAGTACGAAGGCCCTTTGTGAACGAGGCCCTGAATTTCTTTTCTCAAATCTTTGTATGCCAAATTGTCCTTCTCCAAGCTTGCTGCATTTTTAGTCAAACTGGATTTTTAAAAAATGATCTCTACTTTTATACCTTTACAAGCTACCAGCCACCAATATTCATATTTCTAGTGAAATAGAGCTGGGTGGAAAGAGACTTTGTTCCTAAATGAAGGTTCTGCTGGGCACAGGTCTCGACACTTAAGCCCTCATTATAAGAAGCACCGTATTCCCTATGGAGTATGTAACTTTTTTTTTTTTTTTATTGCTTTTTATTTTATTTTCATAACAAAAACAATACAAAAAATAAAAATCAACATACATTGCAGTGCTGTATGTAACTTGAGATACCAGCCACATCGACAACTCAAGAGGTGCAGGTTTACCACACCTGACACTACCAGGTGCAGTAACACCGCATTTTTGCAGCATACAAATCCTACAGGTCATACCTGGAAGACTCTGACCTCAGTAAAATGCAATGAGTTGTGGTTTACTTGTAGGGGTCACTGCCAAAACAATCCGTGTGGTATTCCTCATTCCATATCGAGGTATAGGACATCCACTTGGGATTTTCCAGGAAATACCACCATTCAGTATTACCTATGCCCCAGCCCCTCTATCAGTAATGACAGGTGCGGCATTATCCGCCCCTAAATCCGAGCCACACATAATGAGGGCCTTAGTGGAAAAGCTGACATGAAGGGTTTTCTGGACATTTAACAGAGATCTCAGAGCCATGTCACTTTACCAGTTCGGCAGGATGAGTAAAGTTACCTTTGCTAAACACTGCAATTAGAAGTCGTTGCTCGTCTCTGGACAGGATCAGGCGCCCAATGTTCACAGTTGAAACAAAATGTTCTAAACCTTTGACATCCTCGGTCCTGTAATTTTTGCACTCGCTTTTGAACCTTTTATATTCATCAAACTTCCTAAAACGAGTCAAATGGGAACCTTGGCGTGTACCTGGTATTTTTGTTTTGTTCTCTCCCTCTCAAGGACTCGACGACCTGTGTACTGTAAATAGCAAAAGAGAGCGCCGAAAAATACGCCATTGTTATTGTTGATAGATGGGCGTAAGCAGCTGTTATCAACATTTTTCAACTGTGTCTCTGAAAGAAGAAAAAAAACATACAATACCTCTGGTCTCACAGTACAGGCAAAAGTAGCTGTCCACACTTATTCTTAATGGGGGACTCGTATTAATTTTTTTTCCTTTTGGTTCGACTGTTTGTTCTTATACTTACAAGCATTTGTTTTGCTTATGTTGATGAAGTTTCCTTTTGATTCATTTACATTTGCTTTTTTCTTATTTTCTTTCTTTGGACAGGTGCATGGCCCTGCTCTACAGGTACTGTGTTGATGCACTGTATAAACGAATAACTTCAAATTCAATTAAGCATGTTACTTTTCGTGAATGAAATAAACTTAGTGACGCAAGGAAAAACAAGCATTAGCAAAGCCAATAGGTCTCGCCTGTGCTAGAGCTATCGGATTTTCCAATGCCTTTTAGCCATGTTGTAGAGCAGGGCGGCTGCTGTGTAGGATGGATAAAAGTTAGGAAAAAAGCACTATGGCCACAGCATAGTGCTTTTTTTTTTTATGGCAGGTGGATGTGGGCAACACGGACAAAGGGAGGGAGAGTGGGAGGAAACGGGCAAAGGGACGGTAAACAAAACAATATGAAACGGCCAGCGCTGGCCGTGTCATGCAACTTATTTTTCTCATGGTGGGGGGGGGGGCAACAAAGACAACAGGAGGGTGGGGGTGAGAGGGAAGAAGCAACCTGGACAGAGGGAGGGTGGGAGGGGAAGAAGCAATAGGGACAAGGGAGGGTGGGAGGGGGAAATAGCAACACAAACAAGGGAGTGTGGGAAGGGAAGAAGCAACATGGACAACAAAGGGCTGGAGGGGGAAGAAGTAATGTGGACATGGACGACAGGGGAATAAGAAATAAAAATAGTACTTCAATCACAGTGCGATCAGCGGAATGTCCCTAATCAAGATGAACAATCAGCACTTGGTCCATGCTCCAAACGAAAGAATAAGAAGTGAAGCCTGCACGCATTGGTCAATTATGAGGCAGCAAAAAAGAGTACAATGAAGTCAACAAATGGTAAGGAATGGGCAGGCTCCAAGCCCTTCTAGTATACAATATCTCTTGCAAGTGACAGCGCATGCATGCTGCCTTAGGTGAGACCTAATGATGCCCTCCTACCCCGCAAAAGTATTTCTTTTCCTCCAACTACAACCTGAGCCTAGCGTTCTGCTGAGAGACTGGACTGCAAAGAATGTGATCTGGCACTGCTTCTCACTCCATGCTTGGGTCTTTGGTTGTCATCTGCATTCAGGAAAGGTCATGACAAGGGAGGTATGGGAGTTTGTAAGCCACCACCATCTATGATCATGAAAGAGGTGAATTGTATGATCAATGTATAAAGCGAGTTTCACATTAAACTGATATGTTATCTGTTTTAATTTTAAAGTCTTTTTTTTTTTACTTTTGGGTTAGCAGTGCCTAAAATTAGGCAAAAAAGAGAGACTGGACCCTTCTGCGGGTTGTTGCATGCTATGCCAACCAAGAGATCTAACATACAATTTACTATTATCTTGGCTCTGATGCTTTCGTATAATGCCTGCGTATCAATTTTCCCCAACTTATACTGTCCTCTTCAACACCACCAAAGCAAGCCCTACTCCATTCTCTAAACAGTGCCTCTGCATCTGTACTGACCATGGTGAGAAGTCAACCCCATTTTATAATCAAGGTTTAGTAAAGCTAAACGGTAGTCAGAGCCCTACCCCTTTTGAGCTTTTCATTTTTACGAACATTACGGTAGCCGCTATCTTTATATTTTTTAGTATTTCTATTTCATTTAATTGCTTTAATTATTTAGTGAACATCAAAGTTGTTAGCCAGAAATCCGAGAAAACCCTATATGGATTCTATTTGTATCGGCTATTTCACTATTTTTCAGGCACTGGGTACCCTTCTTACTCAACAATCATTCATGATACATTTTGTTTATACTTTAGGACTATTTTACCCAATTATCATTTTCAAATTTGGTGCCAGATATAGACTATGCTAATATTTCTTTTCTAGTTATACTCATAGAACTTATAGACTAAAAGTCCTTTGATGGCTTCTACATTTCCTGGTGCATCTACGCTATGCTTTATTTTCTAATATCGCAGATCCTCCCAGTGTGGTCCACCTCATTTCTTGTGGTGACATAAGCCAGAAACATATATCTTGATTAGAAAGTGTGTGTCAAAACTAAGCCTCAGAATGTGTACCACATCTTCAATATTTATGAAATACGTGTGCTCATCTACAATAAAAATCTCTTTTTAATTCTAAATGAACATTATTCTTTTATTTTGCTTTGAAAAATGAAATTGAAACCAGGAAGTAGCTTCTGAAGTGCCCCAATGCAGTTTTAAATCTCAAGTGCTTCCATTACTCACGTCAAAAATCTTTAAATATTACTTACAACATTATATAAATTACATATCAGACAATTTAGTCTGTGCAAGTGGCTCTCAGCTTTTTTTACGCATCTATATCTTAGGTGTCGCTAACCCAATGAATGTATGCTCTGAAAGCATGATCATCAATATTTTAACCTGTCACAAATGCATCATAGCTTTGATATAGAGGACTTTTTCAAATCTAGGAAAATGAGAATTGTGTTTTGCTGTGACTAGACATCTCCAAGAGGTGCTTCAGAAGACAGGTTTCAAGGTTCTCTAAAAAAAGATTCTGGATTTAGTTAGATTTATATGAAGCTTTCTATTTTGTCTCCCGGCGAACTTCTTTTTCTTCTAAAGTCAATTGAAACATTAATCGGAATTAATCTAAAACAATAAAAAAATCGGTTAATCCAATGAGTTTTTTAAACGGAGTCATCATAATTGACAAACTCCCGCCAAATCCAAAGATCGCCTAATTCTTTTTACTGTAATGGAACTGTTGCCTTGATATCTTTGGAAAGTGTGATCATGAATCTCTTGGTGGTGCCTCTACCTACAAACAACATGATCCCCTTTTCAGCTACTTTGCTTGTGTATCGTTTACATGCATTTCTTGAAACAAAGGCTCTTGTGCATTTTGCTATTTCAGAATAGTTTTCACTCATTTTTTAAGCCATTCACATTCTAGCTAATTGCCTTGTTTTACTAAGAAAGGTATATCCCAGAATATAAGCTGTATGCCAACAACAAATTATTTGATTTAAGTTTTTATTCATATCTACATTAGTCCAAATACAGGTCATTTCTTACTATGTAAGAAGTAGCTATTAGCAATCATCCCCCACCGCTACCGCCAGGAACCCCTAAATGTTGTTCCACTATGCATCGCCTCACCAATTTCTTCAGCCACAATGATCCTGTTAGGCTTTAATGGCCATAATGTTTCTTTCATTTTCCTTTTTAGGTCGAGCCTAGCGCAGCGCGCATGCGCTACTCTAGAAAATGACCTCTTGGAATCACTTCAGCTTTTCAGCAAACTCGTGCGTGTGGGTTTTGTTAGCCACACGCACGAGTTTGCTGAAAAGCTGAAGTGATTGGCCATTGCGTGTGGCTTTCAAAAATTGAAAGCCCGCAATTGGCCAAAGGCGGGTGCATGTCCCACCTTCTCTCTAAACCTTAACTCCCCTGGCCTAGGGAGCTCGGGAGCGAGCAGCAGCGCGGCAGGATGCCAGCTGCATTCCTGACATTTTTTGCCCTCCCCCCCTCTCTCATTCACCAGCCCCCCTCTCCCCCACCTCCCTGGCCCCTCATTCGGCGCGCACCACTCCTGGGCTTGTTTCTTTTCCCCTCACTTACAAATCCCTTAAACACATTTTCTTTCCCTTCACGTTATTAGACTGACAGAACCCTGTACTGTATCAAAGTGAGTGTTGTCATGTACAAAATCATTTTCAGAGCTGTAATGTTTGTAATAGGGGCAGCAGCCGTAAAAAGTTTCGTTGATTATTAGATTACAGAGTTACCACTATTTGCTGGCTCAACACATGCTTATATTTTCCCTAAAGAAAATCTGCATTTCATCCACCAACACATAAATGTATGTCACCAAAAAAAGATCAAGATTGTTAATGGCTTGTTGGCAAAGAATTAGATCTTCTCAATTTCACAGAAAAAAATCTCAATCTTTAATTCTGAGAAATACTATGTGCAAGGTTTAAATTACATAAGGTTTAATATCAGAAATGTCTTTATCTTCAAGGAGCTCTAAAAAACTTCAGAATTGAACATCGGGGATATTTCTGAAGAAGTGCAAAGTGGTGACTCAGCTACTGATAAAAATATTTGCCTCAACAAAAACTATTTGGGTGGGGCATTGTGACGTGCTCAATGTTCAAAGTTGCATTGCCTCATGGCACAAAATTGAGGGGCAGCTCAGGGCAACAGTTAGACCAACCTATGTCTTGCTTTGATCTTTCCAGAAGCGAGTCCACAATGAAATATTAAACAATTACAAAGCCAACATGCCTATAAGACTTTGTTCATGGTTTTTTCCAATGCTTCATGAGAAGCAATGCAGGAATGGGGAACAATGGACGAGATGGGGTTGAGGGGAGGATGAAGCAATAAGAAGCACATGGGCTGGAGGTGCTATTTAAGGGGGAAGCAGTACAAGAGTAAGGTGCCAATAAAAGACAGGCATACTCATGGAGTGCTGAAGGAAAACAAAATAGTTCCCTGAATGTGAGCAGTGGAAAGATTCAAGTCATCTAGCTAAAGGATGATAAAGAGGTTATGCTCCAGGGGAGAGATAAACACATATATTGGAAGGAAAGTAATTGAATAAGAAGCAAGCAATGAGAATTACAAGAAAAACAGTCAAATGTTATGCAAAGGGCTGGGCCAATGCCCACTGAAAGTTTTTTTTTTTGGTCCAAAAGAGGTCTTTTGAAAATGATGAGACCTAAAATGACCTTCCCACTAGAAGTGGTTCTCATCTCTCTCTACCATGGCTGCCCTAACAAAGCATTGCAAACCTTTCTAGAAGCCCTCTCCTGCACCCATTAGGGATGTCCCTTGGAAGGTGCTGCAGGGTAAGTATAAGGAGTGGGGCTCCTGCCTCCGCATTCATCCTTTCCTATTTGGAGGTCTGTTGCAGGATATCAACTGAATGAAAAGAAGGAGGACTCCTACTGCACCTCCATGGGACACCAAATACAGGTAATAATAATATGGGAGGCCAATAGCAGGCTGACTTTATATAGGTGCTGCTTAGCATGAGGAAATTAGAAATTCCGCCTACTAGCCAATCTATTATAGCTGAATTAATTTGTTAATTGTAGAGTTGGATTTTGAAGAAAAAAGACAAAACTAAGTGGGGAAAAGAACAATATGAAAAAGGAAAAACAAAACATTTTTTTGAACATAGACATTTTGGCTTAACATGAGAAAGTTAAGGGAACTGTGTGAGTCAAGGAAGATGAGATTGTGCCTTTGAAAATGGGCAAGGAAAGAACCAGTTTCTAGACGTTTTATAAATGCTAGAAATGACCAAGCGAGCTAAGCATTGCTCTTGCCATCAGTTATTCGAAGAATACACAAAAGTGATGTATGGAATGCTTGAATTAATCTCAGCCACTGGTAATTATTTGGGCCGCATCCAGTTCATCGTTTTTGCCCTCCATGCCACCTCAGATTAAACCCAGCAATATGCAAATCAGCCTCAGTCCTGATCCAGTAGGAATAGTCCAGCTCAAACTCCAAGCCAGGAAAACTCTGAACTAGAATACAAGCAAGCCAAGGCTTTTGTTGGCCTCATTGGGCCTCTTCAGTCAGGTGCAGCGTGGTTCCAGAGGCACAGTGAGCTCTGGACCCAAGTCTGGGCATACCTGTCACACTTTTTGTGTCTCAATGAAGAATACAAAAAAGTGATGTAATGCTTGAATTAATCTCAACCACTAGGTATTATTCAGGCTGAATCGATGGTCCATCGTTTATGACGCCATCAGTTATTTGGCATGGTAATGGTCTCAATTCGCAAGACACAGTCTGCTAATTCTGCCAGTGTTTTAGATTTCAACTTCTATGTGTCTTTCAATAAGCTTATTATTCTTTGTCTCTCTTCTGGTAACTGCTCAGTGTTGTTCTTTTGTATTCCCTTCTGGTTGTTCACTGCCTTCATCAGATGTTTCAGTCTCTTTCAGCATGCTCCCTTACACGAGATACAAAACAAAAGATGAGGAGTCATTAGTTCTTGACCTCATCACGGTATCAATCAATGTGGCTGAATTTAAAATCTTTTGACCTCTGCTTTGGCTATATAGAAAATCATCTCGCCCAATAGCAGTGTTCTTCTATATTAAGTTCTGGGAGTTATTTCCATTTCTGAATGCAAACGGCTAAGACTGCATTCCCCCATTGCAAGACCTTTATCATTTTCATCTGATCCAATCAATTTTTGTATTGATTTTTATAAAGCTTCTTAATGTGTGCATCATTCCTGCTGATCTCTATGCCTCATTTATGTGCATTGTGTCCGCCCCAGCCCATGCCAGTATGGTTAATGTTTCCAGCCTTTGCTTTTAAATGACAGCCTAGTACCGATTGGGTGTTGTAGTTTTGCTGTGTTTCCATTTAATTAATCTGATTTATACACCTGCTAGCAATGAGTTGTAGGTTAAAAGCCCAGGACTGGAATCAGTGACCGTGATGACACGGGAAGAGGTGGCCTATCTATTTAAATGACAGGAACCATTACATTTTTGCATTGCATTTCCTTTTGCTTTAGTTGGAGATTGTTAACCAAAGGTTACAGAATTCAAGGACCTGATCCAATAGATTTGGGATCCACTAAGACTCATTCTCTGTTTTGTCCCTCACAACAGCTTGCAAACATGATGCAAAAAAATGCAGCAATGGCGGTGGTGATCCTAATCAAAGCCACAAGTCTAAAGGTCTTACCCTAAAGAGTGCTATCAAAGTGCTGCCATCTTGGCACTCTTGCTACCATGGATGTGGTAAGCAAGTAATGTGCGTTGATAGGAAATGCGCTCCTAGAGGGCCTCGGCGTGTAGGGAAATGTAAAAAATGAGCCGGAGGGTGAGGAAGGAGCAAATGGTAGGGAATTGAAAAGTGGGAGCCTCAGAAAGCAGCTCATGTGGTATAAAAATTGATAGTGGGTCAGAGCAGCAAAATGTATGAGGTCAGTGACAACAGCAAGAGGGAGGAGGAACTGTGATTAAGAAGGTGGAGTGCATGGAGGACCAGATGAGCAGGGCAAAGGGGTAAGTGCACTCAGGGTGAAAACAAAGTAAGAGAACAACACTCCATGTGTAGAAAGGAGCTTCCCAGCCACAACAGTGTCTGGGCATGGCACTGCCACACACCCAGCAAAGGATACAGTCTGGGGGGCAAAGTGCTCCAGATAGAGGAAGAAGATGGGAGTGCAGTGTGCTGCTCAGCACTGCAAGCCTGGTGATCATATTGTTAAGGATGGGGTCAGGTCCAACATGAGTGGTCAAATGCTGCAGTAATAAGATCTGGGGTGAGCTTGGAAGAGCAGGAGAGTGAAAAGGAAGGGGAGATACAGAAAGGTATGTGAGAACAAGGAATCAGCCTTGGCGCAAGAAATTAAGCTGTGTGGGATAAGGAAAGGAGAGACCGAGAAGAAGACAGACTCATAGGTGTCAAGCAAGACTGTGGCTAACTAAATGGAAGAAGGGTCAGGGTGGGTTATGGCAGTCAGGTAGCCTATGAGGCCCTTGGGCTATGAGGCAGTAAAAGGTGAAGACCATGCAGTGACTGATCTGACAGCAGAGGAGGGAGGATGGAACCTCAGAGGGAAAAGGGGCGGACAAATAGGAAACGTACTGCACCTCACACACCCTAACAAAGTCCCTGAGAGTTGCAACTGATTTAAAAAATGTAGTACAAAATATTAGTGGTGAACACAGTAGGTCATAAAAGTGATGGATAGGAACTTGAGATTCAAAAGGTTCTTAAAATATGAAGAGAGAAAGAATTGGCCAAATGGCCAATAGAAAGCTGGGCATTGATACTGCTAATTCAAACAGTGTTTATGGTGAAAATGCTCCATATTGTAGTGTGATCTTTTTAAATACTTTGGTGTCATAAGAATTGACGGTGGCTTCTAGAAGATGGCCTGGCTCAGTATGAGAAGGAATTCACGCCCTACCTGAGAGAAGAGCATTCTCTAATATGCAGCAAACTTGATATAGGCCTCTGTTTTCAGCGGATGGCCCCAACCAGGACAGCTGAGCTAGTAGGTTAAATATCCCTTCTGCGCACTCTAGAAGGTACCCCACGCAAAGAGGGGTGGGCGAAGGCTACAAACAACCTCGCCCCTCAATATATGGCCAGCTGTTTCACTCTATATCAGGCGGTGATAACACTCAGCAGCCAGGATAAAACCCTCCTATGTGTCCCTTGTTGAAAACAAAGGGATGGGAGGAAACTGAGCCTTCTCAAAGTCCATTAATCTGGGGCTCCCTTCTAAAGTTTTAAAACATGCTCTCAGTCTCTTATCCTTTGGAAAAGCACTTAAGTCTGAGACTTTCAACATTAGGATCTGCAACAAGACACCCCTGGGGGCAATGTGCAATGTTAGTATGATGATGATGAGAAAGAGCAGAGGAATTGCAGGGGACATGGGTAAGTGGCACGCTGGTTTTTGAATACAGTATAGAGAGATAGGGCTACTGTGAACGCCAGATTCGTGGTACTAAACAATTTTATCGAAATCATTATATCCTCTCTCCTCATTTTAGCAAAAGATGCATGATTCTTAGTAGCTGCTGAACTTATTGACAATGAAAAAACTGTGGGTGTAATTAATTTGTAGTACAACTCAAGCGGTCTACCCTTAATATCACCATATAATCTAAAGTAACTTGCAGCAGACAGACCTCGCAAACAAAGCAAAGTAAAAAATGTATATTTTCTCATAGGTGTAAATTTTGAATAAATGATATTAACGGTGCAGCACTCTTTAAGCTGCACTTACATATACAGCTGAGCAAACTATTTCTAATGGCTGTTGGCACCACGAATGCAAAACGAGCAACTAAACAATCATTAGTTAGGTAAATGTTCAGACAGCTATCGGAGTCCAGTTCAGTAGGTGAATGATTAATTTTGAATCAATGTTTCAACCCGGTAGCAAGTACTAAAGTCTTCAACAGGACATGAAGTTGTAAGTTTGTGAGCGCCCATGGAAACTGATTCAGCTAAGTTCATAAAATGTACCAGGGTATTTGAGGAAAAAATAGGACAGGATAGTTCCCAGCTGCACAAGTTATGAAGCCAAAAAAGACTCTACTAGTGCTGAGAAAGGCAAAATACCTCTATGGAAGGCTTAAAGTTGACAGTTAGTGAGAGTGAAACTATTCAAATTATTTGGGGGCAGTGGTGAGGATTCGTGTCAACACTGTTTGTTTCTTCAGTGGGGAAGACCAAAGCAAACTAATATTCTAAGTTAATGAAAAATATTTAAAACACAATTTGTTTTACTGTATCCCTAGTGTCTTACCTGTGCATATTAACACTCCTAAAACGTGCCTTTCCATAGTTGGCCACCACTCTACACGTTGTCAATATTTTAGGAGTGAGCTCCTATACATTTTTAAACTTCTATGCATGTTTTGTGATTGGGGTAGAAACAAAACAAGCCACCGGCTCTAGCCATTATGGGGCCGATTTACAAATTAATTTATGAATATATGTAGTAGTCCTCCAGGGGTACTAATTAATGTACTCACAAATACTTTTCTTAGTCTAACCTGAAATGTCCAGCTCCCTGTTAGTAAAACGACAAATACTACACAATCCTTCTTATTTGTACTATTTATGACTTTTCTCCAAATATTCTCAACATATTGCAATTTTAGATGATTTGGGGCCAAATTTCAAAGTTATTTATGAGTTTATTTTCATTTTCCAATCAAATCCTGGGCCTTTGCCTTCACTGGACATTATATGAGGCGGGAGGGTTTTTTCTAAGGTCGGTTGATGATGTTGTGGGTGAGGGGGGGAGGGGGGTAGCTAAATAGTGGAAAACGGAGCAGCTCGCGGAGGTCGAAAGGTGTCAGCCTTTCTCTGAGAAGGCCCCGGGCCACTGCTGATACTCACTGTGACACCGCAGACCTGCCCGGGTCAGACACAATCAGGGTCCCAGGTGAAGATTTATGGGCGCCAGAGGACGGGCTCTAGAAGCAAGCAGACAGGCAGGCAGGCACCTTGTTGTCACACAGCCGGACGGCATTCTATGGAAGGATACACGTATTGTTTAATTTAGCTACTGCGCTAGCACCACTGACCCGGAAACGCGCTTGCAGACACGGCAGTGCTTCCGGGTGGGCATTGCCTGTCTACCATTTGATGCAGTGTATGGAATGTTGATATGGTCATGTGGAGGAGGGAAGGGTGAGGAAAGAAGGCAGAGGGGGTACAAGGAAGGGGAGTGAAAGGATAGGGAAGAAGAGGATGATGAGAATGGAGAAAGTGAGTGTGGCAAGGTTATGTGACAGGAAGTGTGTAGAAAACCAGGGCTCACACGTTATTCACTATAAACACACATATATATATATATATATATATATATATATTCATTCACAGTACATGTACAGAAAGGCTTTTTGGTATGCTAGAAAAAAAGTGTGTCTCAGTATACCCATAATAGGGGGTTTGTTTGCAAGGTTGTGGGTCGAGATGTTTCCCCGAAAGTTCTGAATCCTACACTTTTTTTAGGGGGGCCCGGGGGGGGGGGGGCTTATTTCCTCAAGTCGTGACGGCTGGCTCTATATGCAGGTCAAAGACAAGTGCAGTGCTTATCAGACAGTCTGCAATTACTCAAAGCTTGGTAACAGTGGGGAATTACCGAAAATCATAAAAAACACACATTCAAATGGAGAGAAGAAGATTGGGGGCGACAAGAATGAATGACGTATTTTGATGTACACGAGTGCTCCATAACATTCGCAAGAAGTGGCTTTTTATTTTTTAATATGGAGAGATCTTCAATTGCCTGGAGCGAACTGAATCCCATCCAGAATTTGGAAACTGACATTTTCATTTTAAAAAAATCTGAATGCTTTCGAATAGAATCGGAAATATAAAAAGTACCCTATCGAATTTTTTGTAAAATGTTTGTATTTTTGGTAGACTAAAACTTAACTTTTAGGACTGAAATGGGAACACAATGTTCTGAATCAAAGCTTTATTATATTTTAGAATATTGACTGATGTGCAAAACGGAATTACTCAAATTATTCATTTGAAAAAAAAAATCATTCGCCTTCGATTGAAAATATATTTTTAACAGTAAGTTCAGTTTATATATTAATCTTTTTATACCAGCTTGACATGCTCCACATGTGGCGCTGCTGCTGCGAACACTGGAAGGCGCCAGAAAAATGCCCAGCAATTTATAAAAGGTTCATTGATATGTTTACACTCCCAGTTTGCTTTCATCCTTGTAAACTTTACATTTTTAGGTACACGTTTCCGACCATCGACTGTATTCCGTTCTGGCACACTGGTGTCCTGACTCCTGATTTTTCCAAGTTTCGTTTGATCTTTGCGAAATTTACACAATTGTGATTTCTAAGGTCAAAATATTCTCACCCGTCTGTTTAGTGAATGATTGTATTAAACAGTATTACAAGCTGCTCCGAGGGACACGAACATACGATTTGCAACTTCTTCTTTTTTACGGATTTTTCTGCTAGTGAATGCTGAAGGGCATGAAATTGCCCAAGGGAGTATGGGAGCCCGGTACACCAGCAATCTAGAGACGCATGCCTATGCCGGTCCAGGGCAGTACCAGCCCGCCATCGGTTATCGATCAGAGAAGAACAGATCACACCTGGACGCTGCCTGCAAGAGACCGGTCCAGGATCACAAGCTACGAATTACAGGGTGGCAATTTGTAAGGGGGCGTGTCCTGCACCCCCGTCAGCTTATTAAAATGGTGACAGTCTTCTGCAAACTGCAGCAATAGCTATGTGTGACAATATTACATATTCGAGCCAATGCTTACAGGCGTGAAACACCACTGCTCACAAACTGCAATAAACCACGCCCATTCCGACACTATCTTAATGTAATTTCATTTTATTTATTGGCCGATATGATACAAGAGGAAGTGAAATGTACCTGCAGCGGGAGCGGATGAGGCATAAATGAATCATGGGTTTAACGCGGGGGGGGGGGGGATTGGGGGCAGGGCGGTATTACAAAGGTGAAAAGTTAATATTTTTATAAGAGGATGTCCAATTAATGTTCGCTGTACAGGAATATGTGCACATTTATTTGATGTACTGTTCGTATGCTA
The DNA here is from genome assembly GCA_963921515.1 of Calotriton arnoldi. Classification (NCBI taxonomy): domain Eukaryota; kingdom Metazoa; phylum Chordata; class Amphibia; order Caudata; family Salamandridae; genus Calotriton; species Calotriton arnoldi. Next base: position 676,872 of record CAWUFW010007600.1, on the reverse strand, counting down.
TGACATATTTTATGTATGTATATTTTTCATACGTCCTTGCTTTTATATAGTTTTGGGTACATGTTTTACATTCATGTACATTTGGTTTATGTTTTTATTATGTCTACTTTTAAGGTGTACATTTTTTTTAAATTTCTGACTTTGTCTAATATTCAATATATGATGTTGGCCCCATCTGTTATAAATTTATTTTCCAACTTATGCGTATTTTTAATTATGCATGCTCTGTGCAGTTTTAAACTCCCGTGGTTGTTTAGGTCTGTCTGTCAATGTATTTTATGGCACGTTTTTGATATGGCTGCTTTTTGCAATATTTTGGAAGTATTCGTTTTTTGTACCAGTGCATCTATTTATTCCCGTCTCTGTGTTTATGGGTTCCCTTTCCTGTATGTGTGAAGTATGCATTTACCTGCCTTTATTTAAGTACGCTCTTGTAGGTATACGTGTTTCTAGTTCTTTCTATATGCATCTTTTGCATGCGTCATTTGTTTATTTCAAGGTATGCACGTATGCTTTGATAGGTATGTATATTGTCTATGGTGTATTGCTTGTGCCTTCTTATGTACGTAGGATTGCATTTTGCCTATTCAGGCATGTTTTAATGTCTATATGCCTTTTGTGTGATTTTCTATATTTGTATGTATGATTGTCTGTGCTTTGTGTAACAGTGTTTATTGTCTGTGCATGAGTTTTCCGTGTCTAAATGTATCTTGTGTATCCATTTTAATGTATGTGTGATTTTGTAGGTAGGCTTTTTGTTGTAACTGTATACATGTAGGGGCTTATTTAGAAGCCCCTTGCGCCGCCAGTGTGCCACTTTTTCCCATGTTAAAAGTGGCGCACCGGCGGCGCAAGAGGCTTGTAAATAAGCCCCGTAGTGTTTCCGAGGATTGTGTCCATTATGGAAAGGCATATTCACGACATATGCGCAGCCCATATGTCGTGAATATGCCACTCTGTGTTGTGACTGTATTTTGTACAGTTTTCTATCTCTATGCGTTGTACGTGCCTGTCTTTTAAGTGCGTGTTCATGGTGCTCGTAGTGTCTGACCGTAGTGCACTTGTACATGTGAAAACCACGCACTTCTGCCGAGAGCAGCAGCTCAGCCGGGCTGGGATCTGTAGTGACATCAGGCCGGCTCCGAAGCAGGGAGGGGGCGTTGGAGGAGGGGGCGGGGCAGGACTTCACCTCACCAGGTGAACCACCTCGGATCCCGCAATGCGCATGCGCCGAGCCCCAGGCAGCCAGTAGTCCAGGTGTGTCTCTCTGACTTAGGGCGCAGTTAAAGAGGCAGCAGCTGGAGGGAAAAAACAGCCCCCAACACCTGAAAACCATGGCGCTACTGGGGAGGACCGAATGGCAGGTATGTGCCTTTAAATGTGTACCCCAGGCTACCCTCCCAGCGCCCGAGAGCTTCCCAACTTCCAGGGAGTGCGAAGGGGGCAGTGGCGGTACTACCGTATTTTTGTGCCACGAGGGCCGTGGAGGCGTGCAGGGACTGCAGGTCCCGTCTGTGGCCTCGGAGGCATCCGGTCCTCAACTTTTTCACACAAATAATTATTTTACGTGCGTTAGTTCAGTTGTTTTAATTGCAACAAACGAAAACTACAATTCCCAGAGTGCACTGATTTGTCAAAAGAAGTACCAAGAGGGCCAGCGTAGTGTCCTGGTGTCGGTGTATACTCATCTGGCAGCCCTAAAAGGACGCGGAGCTAATTCGCTTACCGTGATGTCAGCCTCGTAACTGATGTAATAACTGGGCGGTAACAGACTGTGTTCAAGTGGCCCTGGAGATAACCTGTACCCCAGTGCTAGGTACCAGTTCAACTGAGGATAGTTTAGTTACTACGTCCGTGAGGCGGAGAAGGTAACACAGGTGCCCGTGGAGGTCCCGTCCCTGTGGCGGTGAAAAAGCCTCCTGCAGATAGTCCAGACCCCTTTGGTCCAGTCCCTCAGAAAGTAACCCCGTTCCCTTGGAAGTAATCCGGTTCCGGTAGTCCACTCCCTGTAGTGGCGTGTAATTATTTCCCTCCTCGCGGTGGTAACCTAGTGCCCGTGCAGATAGTCCAGACATCGTGGTGGTAAAATAGCGCCTGGGCCGGTAGTCGGACTTCTACGGTCCAGTCCCTCTAGAAGTAACCCCGTGCCTTTCGAAGTAATCCAGTACCGGTAGTCCACCCCTCGGGGCGGTAATCTAGACCCGTGTGTTTAGTTCAATCCACGTGGCGGTAACCTTGTGCTCCTGCAGATAGTCCGGACAGCCTGGCGGTAAAATAGCGCCCGGGCCGATAGTCGGACATGTTCGGTCCAGTTCCTCTGGAAGTAACCTGGAGGCCTTCAAAGTTATCCGGGTCCGGTGCTCTGTCCCCGAGGCGGTAATCTAGTGCCCGTGTATATGGCGGAATACCTCTTAGATCCGTTTTTTGTCTATGAACCTAGGCAAACGCACCGAACGCCCTGTAGACAGAGTAGGTTGTTGTACAGCGCTGGGAGGCCTCATATGTTGCCACAGAGCAAGTCGGCTCCTCGAGCAGCGCAGGGTTTACCGCATCGGCACTCAATTAGTGAATCTTAATGAGCTCCCAGCAGGGTTGAGAGAAGTGCGGCTGAGGTTAAAAGCGCCGAGAAACGGGCGCTTGCAAGCGATAACGCGAATTACTTGCTTTTAGGTATCGTGGACATGCTTGACCTCGAGGCGCTGCAATGGCAGAGTGAAATTAACAATGCCATTTGAGCGCTTCGTCACTGCCTAGAGGAGTGAAGCGCTATATAAATGCTACAGTATGAAAGAAGTACCTGCCACTGAAAAATATACTCTGCACAGTACTTCGGAAGGCCAAAAACAATTGCGTGGTGTGCAGACTGTGAGGGAGAGGTTCGGGAGGGTTTCCTACCGCATATCAGTGAACGCTCCATAGCTCCGTATTTTACCTACTTCCACTCAGATTTACATTGACCGAAGGATTGGAGTAAATCAAACATTGAAGGTAACGATGGAAGGGTGCCTGTCCCGTGGTTAAATACCACTGTGTAATACCCCCCCCTTATTAGTGAAGTGCCTAGTGGACCTGTGGTGGGCGCTGTAGGTATGCCAGCACTCTCGGGTGTTACAAGCTTTTCGGGGGTCCTACCTACACCGATAGGCGCCCCTCCTGTCTGAGTAGCTTTATGTTACAAGATAGGTGTGAGTTGTCATTCTGTTTTCACCACAGTTGTGTCTTGCACACATTATGCGGGGGTCGTCCTTCAGGCCTCTTTGAGCCACAGGGCTCTCTCCCTAGGTGGCGGGCTGCCCGTAAATAGAAGCCCCTGGGATGTGTGAAGCATCGCAGCCCAGAGTATGAAGACACTGTGCCCTGCCTACAGTGTGTGGCAGGGACTAGCCCTGTGTTCACCCCCCCCCCCCAGCCGCGGGAACCTGATCGGGGACTCTGTCCCGGCCGTGCGCTGATTTCAACAATTACTCGCCCGGCTGCACAAGCCCTTATCTGAGACAGCATCGAATAAACGGAATGTGACAATGAGGGTGGTTCCGCGTTGTGCAGGAGGCATCTCCCAGAGAGGGCGCATTTCCAAATGGCAGATAGATTACCCCCCCGAATATCGAGCACAGATGTGTTTATGTACGTGTGTGTGTGTGTGTGTGTGTATATATATATATATATATACACACACTACCCAGGGTTCCTTGCTCTTTTTTGTATAGGTAGATGATTTGGGGGGGGGGGAGGGTCATGACCAGTTGATTAAAGTGGCCCAAACGTGCATTTCAACCAATGGTTGCTGGAATAACGAAAGCGACCACAATTCCAGAACCACAATCACCGTATATATAATCTCTATGCACTTTACCTGTACAGAAGGGTGGGTTCCCCTGTTATGGAGGGCGCTATGCATCACGAGTACTCTAAAGTGATGTTGGGCCTCTGCGCAGGAGAAGGGACGTTATAATACAAATGTCTTTAATTTACATTTTGAACCTATCAAGATTAGGTACATTTAGGACCACTCGGCGGCTTAACTATCAATAATGCAGCAGTGGCACCAGGGCCCAGTAGGCCGGAGAGACAGATTTTTTGTTTTGTTTGTTTAACTACCAAATCGGGGTCTGCGGGCTATTCATTCTGCCTGTTTTTAGGATCAGACTGCCTTTTTAGGCCCCTGGGCAGTGGAGGGCCAAATTATGGTTCACAGTTGACTAAATTATGTGGCAAGAAAATGCTGTCTGTGCGGCACGTGTTTGCCTCAGCATTGCACCATGCGTGCAGTTGTTTTCTTAACTAGTGATCCCTTTGAGCCTGAAATATTTTTTTGTAACGAGCTGCACATCATACAGCTGATGGGGCATTATGTGATAAGTGCCACATATCTATTATTGTGTGGAAAACGCCTAGGCTGCAGAAATGCATGTTTCCAGTGGCCCTGGACATTTTCAGATGTAACGTAATACCTTCCAAATGTGAGCTTTTAGCACGTCAGTATGTTTCCCCTCCACCATGGAGTGAAGATTGAAGGGAAGGTGGGACACACCATGTTTTCCCTGTCCTGAGTTTTCTCAGAGGTTGTTAGGGTGCAATTACCTCGTTAGTATTTGGGGGTCAGTCGCTGTCTACAATTTGCTATAGTATAAAGCACTTAAAGGAGAGCCTGGCCTAAACAGCTGCATTGAGCAAACAGCAGAGGGTTTAAAACTTAATCGGTGAACTAACAACTGACCCCTGAATTATATTTTTTAACCAATAAAGCCAACTTTTGTAGATGGGACTTTGAGGGCCTATAACCAGAGTCAGAGGAATCCTGCAGCAGGGTTGGCTAAATTATGTGGCAAGGAAAGACTCATTGTGCGGAGTAATTCGGCATTTGTATTGTCACAGTATTACATCATTCGTGTTATTTCTTACAATGTTAACACTGAGCAGAGGCTGCGCCTCATTAGTATTATTTTAAAACCTAAATGCAACATTCGGTTAGAGAAAGACCTGTCACCACAGTAAAGTGCAATGACAGGCCACTGAGCCGCAACATGTGTGGCGGGTTTTTAGTAACTTTTGATCCATTTGAGCTACAAACAATTTTCTTGTTCAATCTGTTAATTATGGATTATGTGGCAAGTTCATAACTATGGGGAAATCTCATAGTTCCAGTGGCCCACCCTATAATGCCGTATAGGGGGCTCTTGAGCCATTTCCGAAGCACTCGCCTTCAGCCTCTTGGTTGAACATCAAGTGCCAACAACTCCAGGTAGGCCTTCTGGGCGCTATGGCACAGAGTTCCACGTATACCCTTCTCCCCTTATCACACAGTGGAGCTGACAGGTATAAGTTTATCACTTCATTATTGTTGTGATGGGATTGTGCGCACGGGCTAGTGGGGGCACAAGGGACGGCATCTTTGAAGAAAAAGTGCGTGCCTTCTACACTTTTCAGAGAAGTGATCATTACTCTGTTTTGGGGGTCGATGGTGGGGCAAATCGGTTCTTTTGCAGGGCAGTTGTCTTTGCTTCGCGATTTCCCAATGTTTCGCGCCACGCACTGTGTGCGTCAGTACGAGTGAGAGGTTCAACGTTGTGTTCCTTTGCATAATTCGACAAATTTGTCGATGTCGACACAATTTCGTTACTTTGTGCTCTGCGGTGACAATATATACGTCTGCAAAGGTGACACTTTGTCATGGAGCCACCTGTCCTGTTCAGAGGCAGGATGCATGCTTTTTGACGAGTTTTTGTTGATTCATTTCTTCATAATGATCGCTCCCTCCAGGACAAGTTAAAAGGCAGATGAAAAGAGGTTCATATTTGTCACCGGATCTTCGTTTGAGGGCTCCTCAAGTTGGTACTTAGTATAGGGGGCTTTAAAACCGAGCTCACTGGTCTGAAGGAAAGTGAACTGGGCGCTACGATGCCAAAATAATGGCCACTGAGCGCTAAACAAATCTCTGTGAACATTATAACCTGGGCTGCCTAGACCATATGGAAGTATTAGGCTGCGAAAAGCGGGCCAGAGAGCGCCACGGCTGAGTCGTGTGTGACCTTGGTGATGTAAGTGGCGCGCGGTGTTATAGAAATAAAGAGCATATAGTGTGTGTGGGGGCTGCAATATAATTTATTTAGATAATCATAGCACCTTTGAACCGATTTCTGCTCACGTTAATCTTCCGTATTTCTGGGAGTAAACAGCGGAACTCCCCAACACTAATTAAATGCCGGATTTGTATTTTTTTTATTCACAGATAGCTTTCCGTAATTCAATACCATACATTCGGTGACCACTACTCCGCTAAGCACTTACACCTCACTAGCGCCCGGGGAGGGTCTTTTAAGCGATACTTTTTTTAAACTTTTTTTTTTTTTGCGGCACGTGGGGCTTTTTGGGTGGTGTACGCAGCGCCGCTGCCAAAATAAACTGAATTTAATCGCAGTCGGCTCCTATTAATAAACATTGACAGGTGCGTTTAGTTGCCAAAATATACCCCCACAGAGAACTCTTCGATGAAGGCCCTTACACCTCCTACTGGAAGCGAAAAGCGGTTTAAATGTAACAGAAAAGGAGTTTATCGAATCCGTTTCTCGCAGTCTGACGCTTTCTTATGTTGTGTAGACTGTCGCTCCCGCTTTGTGTGTAGTCTAATAAAGGATTATTATGAGGGTGTTGGGATTAAACAGCGCTTTATTCTCTGAAGAGCCCTGCCCGCTGGAATGCTCTTATAAAAACACCCCCGGGGCCGTTGATGGTAGGACCGTGTACACAGTGCGCCGAATGCAAACCTGCCTCCTTGGAGGGGTGTGCGGAGCAGCGCCGTTTTCAGCGTGCAACCTCTTCGGTTTAAATCAAGCGTGCTACGAGCTATTTATAGTGTAAATCCTTCATTAAACCGGCTGCAAGAGAACATTCTGCCATTTGTATACCTGCACAACTCCTTACAGGGAGCACGTCACCTTAAAACGGCAGCATGAAAAATCGCTTTCGGCTGTTGAGGCAATCGGCCTTTCTACCTTAAACATGTATTTGGAAAACAAAATATACATCTTTTTAGGAGTTGCGCAACGCTTTTAAGTATATACATTTCTTTAAACGGGTTACTTTGTAGGATACCTTGTCTTTTTATAAAGCGCCAAGAGATTTGATGCACTGTAATTAAGGCGCGTTAAGATTATCCATGACCGGTTTATCGTCATCTTAAGGACGACTGGGTCCTTTCGGGATTCGAACATGTGCCAGCAGCTAAACCCACAATAATTTTACCTGCAACGACCTCTACGTGCTTGGTATCCTAAAAAATAAATAAAGGTAATAGTTTTATGGAACTAGCAGATTCTATTCTGAAAGCGGTTGGAAAGTTACATTTTTGAATGCGATAGGCAGACGCTCTTTTTGAAAAAACGCAGGATGCTGGAAAAATATAGCAGGCCTGGACTTGGACACCGGAGCAAATTATTTTCAGGTGGAACAACGATTCGAAGTGCCTATATGACACGGGGCGCTTTATGAATTTCTTACGTAAACAAACAGATCACTGACCTTTAAAATGTGATAAACTTATATTTACATTTTCTAGGCTAGGCGACGATGTGTGGATAAGCGGGACTTCACGAGCGAATTAAAAAATCAGAACCTTGAAAAATACCGAACTTGCAATTTAGCCTTTCAGAACCGGTTTATTGAACTCTCTTCTCTCGTAAAACCTCCTTGCAGAGGCACGTTTGGTAAATACATCAACCCGCAAACTCGTTTATATAATAAGTCCCTAGTTAAGCCACTGTCATGCTAGAAATGTGGGGAGTCCGTGGTTGCTATCAGGGACGCCACATCAGAGGTGATACGAACTCTGGAGCGGTTATAAACCGCTCTGTGCATCAGCTATAAAACCGGGGCACAACCCCCACGCCCCTTCCCGGCGCTATCTGCGCAATAAATACATTATTAAACAGGTTGGTGGCGTGAACTAGTCCACGAGTCACTGACTCCACAGGGCTTCATAGTATAAGCCGCTTTATTGCCAGTTCTAGGAAACACAACATATGTCGGGGAGGAAATAGTCAGTCGATCCACTTTAAAGAGTTCGGCTAACAATATAAACCTCACCACCACTCGGGAAGTTATACAAGCCTCTTGTTAAACGAGCTCTAAATGTGGGAATATGGACTCCTGGGGCCTATTTGTGGGGAAAGACACATTAAACACGCCAAAGGTAGGATACGATTCAATGTTGTGTACACTGCAAAGCGGTTTACAGTATTTTAATTTGCTGCAAGGCAATTAACTACCGCCGCGTGTGGTAAATTCACACCTCCTTAAAAAATCCAAACACCTCCATGTTTTGCAAGTTTTCATTAACGAATGTAAGGTTACACAATCTAATCTACTTGCTGTGTAAAACTCTTGTCCAATCACTTGCCCCCCCCCCTCCTAAAATCAAATGGAGTGCGTTTTTTCACACGGTATTCTTAACAACTCCAGTATACAAAAAATGCAAGTCACAAACGTTTTAAAAGTACCTGCGCCTAAATAGTCGGTTTACTTTCATACGAAAAGTAGGGTGGAATAGTCTTATAGTGCAGTCTCCGATTTCCTGAAACGTATTAAATCACAATTTGTTCTTTATTATTTTCCATTTATATTTAACACAACGTAATATCTTGCTACCATTTCTTCTAGGCTTACTTTGGGTCCGTTTACATGCATTGCGTGGGCGGTGCAAACTGTAATGTGTGTTTAGTACCAAATCACCCACTCCGCCCCAGTTGCAGAACAATAAATAATTCGTTATTTTTTGTTTTTAAGCTGCAAAGCAGCACGGGCGGTCAAAAATAATAAAGAAAAAATGCAAGATGCCTTCTCACCATCACAATCAGAAATCTAGTATTAAACAACACCGCAGTGCAGATGCGCGTCTCCTGAGCTGACTCGGGAGCCAAGCCCTTTAAAAGCAAAAGCCCCATTGAAGAACTCTCCTCCTCCCTGGTTTGTTTACTGTTTCTCTCACAGGATGAAAAAGAAAACCCAACAGTTGCCATTATGAGAATGCAGAGCAGATAACAGGGTTCGTCTCATAATAGGGCTGAAGTTGGCTGCAACAAAAAGGCGGCCTGTGGGGCCCCATTGACATGCACGGATCCTCTTTAAGGCGCGCGCATTGGAGCCCGCTGCTATTGGCTTTGGATGACCCGACGCTGCCCGCCGTAGTGACGCCAGGCCTCCTTGGGACGTCTGTCTGCCTTCCAAGCGCCCAGGGGGGACAACCAGCAGATCACCTATGCGTGCATTTCAAAGGGCTTATATCAAGGGACAGTAGTCCTCCGTGGGCCCCACCAGAAATGCTAATGCGGATTAGGGGGCGCCCCACAGTTTATGGGGCTGTAATGGGGTTGCTCTGAATGGGCACCTGTATGAAAAGAAACACCTTCCCTGGTACTCTGGCAGGCAGGGGAGGCTTTGCGTAGGACCTAGTAGTGGTTTCAGGACCCAATGAAATTGCAGCGCTAGGCGCCGTGAAGTGCGTTTGTGTGTCTGACTCAAGGGGCCGCCAGACGCTGGTTTCGTAAATGTATACTCCACGTAACAGCCCCAAAAACGAGGTTGTCATTTGTATGATGATGAATGACAATAATCGAGAGAACTTTTAGTTTTTTTTTTTTAAACGTTTTACTGAATATTAAAAAAAAAAAAGCTAATGGAAGTGCAATGATGACAGTTGTGCTGATGTCACCCCGAATAGATTTGTATTGTCTGTCTCTAAACCAATTATTATTACAACTGCATCAAGTATTTACTTATTTTTTTTAAACGTTATGCAGATTGGTCCTTGAGAGCCAAAATTCAATTGCTCCACAAAATTGGGTTTACTATTTGACGGGGGTCATTGAATAATAACAATGTGAATCATCCCTGGAACATGTTTTACTTATAAAAAAAATGTCTAATTATATATGCCTAAACACTTCAGCTGGAGAAGTTCCTCTCTAGGGAAAATTGAGACCATAGCTAGATGGAATCAAAGGACCGACCAAGAAGATCTTAGTGCCCTCTTACACCCGGTAGGGTGTCATGCTTCATCGTAGGGTGCTCCTCGTCAAGCTGGTGCTGCAATGCTTGACATGACTGGGGGCTATTTATCGGAGATCTTTTGATCAGTATACGCCGTTGGATGAGTGCATGGGAGGGATTTTCAATACTAGGATGGTGGCAGAAGTGAGACTAAAAGAGTCTAAGGGAACCAAGGAGATATTTATGGGATAGTGGTCCCTTGACCCCCCAAAAATAAAAGGCGCTATCCTGAGGTCACAATGTACCCTGATGGCTAAAATGTGAGGCATAACGCAGGGTCGACATGTTTCATGCCTATGTTGCCAGGAGGGTCAATTGGCATTACATCAGGACAGTAGCGGCCCGTGGTGGGAGTGCTGCCGGGCGGTGATGTGGGGCGGGGAAGGGGCTGGGTGGAGGGTAGTAAAGAAAGGAAAACGGCCGTATAGAGGTAAGTAGACATATAAATAGAAAAAACGAATTTCGTTGCGTGCGCTGCATTGCCAAATGCGATGCAGCGCGCGCAACGAAATTCGTTTTATTTATTTATGTCTACTTACCTCTATACGGCCGTATTCCGTACTTTACTACCCTCCACCCTGCCCCTCCCCCGCCCCACGTCACCGCCCGGCCGGCAGCACTCCCACCACGGGCCGCTACTGCATCAGGACCAAAATCAAATTACTCCTATCCTATACAAGTGTGTGGGCGCACCTAAAGGTCATGGGAGCCCACTAGAGCGAAGGATACTGCACCTGAATCAATGCAGTGGGGGTGATTCCACCCACAATTCTGGCTATAAATACCCCTTAGGTAAGGAAGAGGTCCCCGACAGCTGCAGGAGAACGTTGTTTTCGTGGGAGATTATCCCTGGACCTCCCCATCTCTGCCGGCCTGTAGATAATCACACATGCCAACATTTTGAACCTGGTAAGAGGGAGGTTTTGGAGGAAAAAAATCGTGGGAACTGATTTTTCTCCATTGTCTTACATTGAAGCAGAGGAGATATTAGGCAGGAGACACCTAAAATAAAGTTGTTTTGGGGTTTTACAAAATCGGAGTCTCCCCCCTGGATTGGGCTTGTTGACATATGATCTATGCCTTTCTTAGGCAGCCACAAGAATTAGGCTAATTGAGTCAAAATGGAAAATAATTGCAGGGAGTGACATTCCCATGAATTAGGAGTTTGCATCCAGGGCTGTTGTGGAACAACAAAGTCAAACCTGTAAACTGGCATCAATACTTATCAAGACTCTTCTGTCCAATTACTACATCACCTATGTCTTGTGTACTTTAATTGCCTTTCGTACCTCCTATCAATCTGTAGATCCAGCTGCTTAATTAATAGATCTATAAGTATATGTTCACTGCCACTTAGCGTTAATTTGCCAAGAAAACATTTGTTTTATGGTGAAGCACTGTACAGACTTGCATAAAACACATTGCAGCTGCTTGGTATTTTCTGTCATTTTATTTGTAACCACACGAACACATGTATCGCTGAGGTGACCTTTTAGGAACTGTGCATGATATTTTTGGGGATTTGCTATTCTCCATTGTTTCCATATCATTTTTCAGTCTGTGGTGTTTTTCTAAAGGACAATAATTCTTTGTATTTTGGTTAATCATTTTATTCTTCCGCTACAGTATTTTAAAATATGCTTTTTATTGAAAATATAGAAGGATACGGTATTTGTGTAGCACCAAGTGTGTTCAGTCTAATCCTAATTGCCCAAAGAGTTAAAAAAAAAAATAAGTTATTTGCTTAAACCACAAGCAGCTGCAGTTGGCCATCAAGGATTACACGGCGGGGTCCAGCACAGAAAAAGATTAGAACTCGAACCTCCTACTCCCATTGCTGGCCATTTATATTGAACCACACTCTTCCATGGCAGAACTATCCAGCAGTTTGCTCCACCTCTGCTTGACAATGACTAGAAATGACCTGGAGGTATATTTGAGAAGGAAACTCCTTCCTGGTTGTGGCGAGTAAGCTTGGCTTGTTGATACGTCGCCCTGTGCAAAATGAAACCAAATGTATGTGGGTTTGGTGCTAAAAGTTAACCCCTTAAGGATGGACTTAAACACCCATTTAATTAAATTTTTAAAAAATGGCTGACTCTGTGGTGACCCAGGCTTATTCCTTAGAGCAGGGATACTCAAAGTACGGCCCAGGGGCCGCATGCGGCCCTCCTGACCATTGATTGCGGCCCTCTGGTGAACAGCAGCAATTGGCTGCTGTTCACTTGACCGAGCAGGAACATTCAAAAAGCAGTGAAATAGGCACACATTATTTAAACATAATCTAAAGTAATGGTAAAGACACAAAGAATGTGTCCTAGATAACGTATCTCTAAGAACACCTTTAGTTTTCAAGACATCTTGCACTAAACATTTAAAAACAAACTCTGTGCAAACTTCAAAAAAGTGTATTTTATTAACATGCATGAGCGTGCTTCTTTAGTAGATCAGATTATAGCAATGTATTGAGAGGCCTTTATTAGCAGTGATAGTTTTCAAACATGATCCTGGAAACATTCATGACAACTCTGTTCTGAAAACAATGCCATTAGTAAACCAAGAGGCAAATCATTTGTCAGGTACACCTTCTGTGAAGCCTTGGTTGTTCTATAATTTGAACAACATTATAGTTTATTCTAGGTCCTACACTTTGGAGTGCAGTCAGTAGATAAAGCTACACTATGTCTCGACCCAACAATCCCACCCCTGCGGAACTACAGAAATCAAATATGCCCTTCAAACACTCAGCTACCCATCAAACTCTCAGCTGTATAAAGTAACGATTATATATAAAGGCCAGTCAGGGAGGGTGATGGAGGTGTTGTGGCACACTAACTGGAATTGTAGTTGCTGCAACACGGGTCCACAAAAACAGAAGTGTGAAGGTGGAATGGCAAGAAGTGCCTCTCCTAGGGCACTAAGAATTCTTGAGGCGGCCTTACCATTATAGTACAGAGGCACGGCAAGTCCTACAAACTCCCCAGACAGCAGGAGAATATTTCCTTCTCTACAGGGTTACCCAGAGTGACGTGCCCTGGCCTTCTGGAGAGATCGAGAAAATTCATCATATGATATTGCCTCTGGCAAGCCAAAATGGTGGGGGCACTGTGATTAACTACCTCGCTAAGAAGGTGTTAGGACCTGTTGCTTACCTGTGAAATGTGGGGAGTGAGGCATGTCTAGGCCACAACCCCCCCCCCCCCCTCCTTCCCATTTTGAGCTATGGTCCACGATTGTCTCCTAGAAGTTGACATGCAGGTGGTTCCTATGTGATGGGGTGGAATGAAATTGTGGTGTTCGGTCTTAGTCTATATAACGAAACCCCCACCAATACACTCTAATATTGTAGAGAAAAGTTAGAATATGGTTTTAATAATGTGTGCCTAAGAAAATGGGAGATACGTGCAATGATATGTCTTGAACTGTTATTTCATTAATAATAACGACCTGTGATGATAACATGCAGTATAACCTTCTGGCTGTCATTGTCTGGTTTGAGTGGGAGGGTGTTTTGGGACACAACTTGCCACAACCCAGCATATGTACAGAAGCTGCCGTCATGCAGAAACACTCTAAATCTCGTTTTAGGGGAGTATCCATATTTTTCAACTCTCCCCAGGAGTTAGAATATACATGCTGCATATTTTAAAAATAATTTGTACATGAATAACTTGTATTTGTTCATAGCAGGAAAGATGGACTCCCCACTGTTCATTTACAGGCACAGCCACTGGAGTTGTGTGTCAGGAGAGGGCCAAATTATGCGGCAAGAAAAGCCAAATCATGCGGCATAATGACGTGCACATTATGTAATGGAATTACTTCATTATTTCGTCATTTTTAAACTTAGTAACACTGTCTGGACATTGGTTGCACCTCATTACTACCAGTTTAATACCCAAATATAGCAATAAGCAACAGAAAGGTGACCAATCCAGCTTTACGAAGGGCCTGCGACTGCGGGGTAACGCGTGTTGCTGCATTTTTATTAACTTTTGAACTATTTGAGATAGAAACTTTTTTTTTTGTTGAAATCTGCAAGTTCTGTGGCAGGTGATGGATTATGTGGCAAATGCACCAAATATATAATTATGCAAAAAATCACTGAGGCTGCACAATTGCATACTTCCAGTGGTCCTGTTTACAGGTCACCTAACCCCATGTTGTCTAAATAATTCTGACATTGTCAGAAGACCCAATTATTTAGAGATAATCTGAACTTATTCAAGTATTTTATATAATGCAGATCGGGCTCCAAGAAGCAGAAGTGCTGTTTTACTGAAAATGGTGCTTCTTGTGAGACTCTCCATGCTGTCTTTCATGAATTCCAGCCAACAGCTGGGCAAATAGACAGCACGAAGAGTTAAACAGGGTGAGATTTCCTTATAAAGGCATGTGGTAACATATATTTGTAGTATAATGCTAAAATGTACCTGTGAGCTGCTTAATTTGCTAAAATGTGACAGGCATCCATGTATGAGTGCCCGTTCAAGAGTTAAATAAGTAGGGAAATATACCATTTTACAGCCCCATTTATTCTCAAAACACAAAATAAATATGGATAAATACCAATAAGATGGCCGAAAAATAAATATGGATATATACAGACGGAAATGTAAAAAAAAAAAAAAAAACCTTCAAACCGGGAGCCCTATTTATTGATTTGCTTATTTCTTTTTTGCCAATCTCCAAAGCTGGAATTAAAATGCAGGCTGGAAAAATAGTGACTCAGCCACTTGACCACATTTTCCCCTTACACCTGGGAATTGCAGTCCTTTGCTTTCCAGCTTATTTCAGAAAAATACAAATGGTCTGGCTGATGAACTTATGGCACTCGTCTAAAATGACCACAGATAGAAGGTTGTCAAATGACGTTCAAGAAAACCCTCAGAAAGAAGGCCACCGCCACGTTGCACGTAAATACTTGTGTGTGTAAAGATTCTAGTTTAGTGCACACCTAGTCTGGAAGCAACAAGGTGTTGTACATGGGGGGGGGACTGCTAAGTGAATGGTAAAAGCATTTTTGAAGAGTAAGACGGATAGTTTGAGTGACTTTGGGGAATGGCGGATAGTGCTTATTCAATATTTTTTTTTGTTTTCAGTTAGGGGCACATTGTTTGCTTTGGTTGCTTCTCTGTGGAATTTGCCCTCGGTGTCCATATGAGTTGGCAAACATGTAATATCTTTAGGCAAACACTGGAAACCATCCTCTTCTGCAATATTCTCACCTCACTGCTTCATTTGTGCAGGTGGTGGGCACCGACTGTCTTTGAGGGCTGGGATTTATTTTTCATCACCTTGCTCAAAATTGATTACAAAGACTGAAAAAGGAGAAAAAAGGAGCTACAGAAAGATATAGAAACTGACAAACGGAGAGAACAGGAGTGTAAAAGAACTTGCAAGAGTGTGATTAAAAGACCGAAAGTGTTGGGTGCTGGAAAAAAGGCATCGGGTAAAATAAAGTCTAAGGAGCACTGGTATTTGGCAGCGCCAGAGATGGTCTCGTAAGAAAATCTTTGGACACTTGCAATATTTTTCACAAAGGAAAAACTGAATCACCCAGACCAGATCACGAAACAGTGGCTACCATACTAACTTATTCTACAAAATCATCTGTACTAGTATCTGTGGTTAACTTAGTGCTTAATTTGAGCCGGTGGTTTCCGGTGCTTTGCACCGGCACTTAATCGTCAACACCACATTTATGACAGTCTGCCACATGTTGGAGCTGCTCATCTAATTTGGAGATGAGCAGAACTGTTTGCTAATACAATATACATTAAAAATAAATAATACCTACCTCCCCAGCCATTCTTTTAGCTTTGGGGACATGAAATATTCTTAACTGTCGCACTTGCAGGCGAGAGAGATGATTAGTAGTTGTTTTGGTACCGTCTTTGGCAGTGATGAGAGGGGCAATGGGTGGTGCAAGCTGCAGTGGCCTCCTAGTCAGGGCCCTGGCACTTATTATTTTACAAATTAAGCACTGGTTTACGTAATTACGTGATTTGCCTGTAAGAGGGGATGAATAAAAAGACGTTACAGAGATGACACGCTTTACAAAATAGGTAAGACCAAGGTCACTGAAATATGTGATGCTGCAGTTATTTTCTTCATTTATATGGATTTGCTACATTTCCCATATAATCCGTTATCTGCTACATAATTTGCAGATTTTTCCTCAAAAAAATTGTTTCTGGCTCAGATGGATTAAAAGTTACCAAAAAGCAGCATGTGTTCTGCAGAGGGGAAAGCCCTCCGAAAAGGTTCAGTTCCTTATTCGTACCAGTCTAATACCACACACGCAAAGAAGAGAAGGCCTTCGAATTCAGTAAGTATTTGATAGTCTGTGTTCGGGGAAAACCCTCAGGGTTTTTAATACTGCCCTCACCCACTAGATAGTGGCATGCTTCATCATAGGGCTGCTCCTACACCCTGCTGCAGGCCAACATACAGGTTAAGGGCAGTATTAAAAACCCTGAGGGTTTTCCCCGAACACAGACTATCAAATACTTACTGAATTTAAGGCCTTCTCTTCTATGTGTGTGTGGTTTAGACATTTTTGAGGAAGCACTTGGGAAGGCTTTTTTCCTCTCGTCCCTTCTTTTTAGAGTGTGATTAATACCACAATACATCAATAAGGTGAAATCTTTTCCGAGTGTTACTATGTGTAAAAATGACAAAATATTGGAGTAATCTATCAAAAAATGTGCATCAGGCTGCATAATTTGCCTTTGCTTGCTGCATAAGTTAGTCAACCATGAATGAATAAGGAGAATTAGATAGTGTAGCGGCTACTCCAAGGAGTAACCCTGTCGCATAATTTGGTCCTCCCCTGCCGCATAATTCTAGTGGCCCTGGGTAAGACTTGTTATGAAGAAGGTTCCCAGTTTTCCATCTTTAGATGGGTATAGTCCCGAAATCCTCCATTTGTCGCCCCCAATATTTGTGCAGACTGACACGTAGGGGTAAGCGTTCCTAAAGAAGTAAAAGAAGGTTGTAGTTGTGCACGTGGTTGCACTGGAGTGCTAATGTCATGAGTGTATGGCATAAAAGCAACACATTATCCTTGGCTTATAACACGAAAGTCCATCAGGTATCCAATTTCAAGTGTCTTTATCTGTCAAATAAGTTTCAGGTTAATTTCTTTCACAAAATAATTATGGATAAATATATATAAAGAGTTAAAAAATATGGATAATTACTCATGGAAGTGTTTAAAAAATAAATACCATAAAACCGGGAGCCATAATTAAGAAGTGAGAAAGATAATTCCAAGCCTGGGGTGCTTGCGTTAAACTTCACTGGTTTAAACTGGAGGGCTGGGTTACATTAGTATAGTTAAACTAGCATAGTTACACAAGGGTCTTTTAGGGGAACTGCTACACAATACTTCTGTAGAAAAATCCTCACTGATCAAACAGCTGTTACTTGAGGTTACAAAACGTAAGTCTCCTGTGGTATTTTTATGCAAAATCTACCTTGATGAAAGGTAGGATCTTTTTATCTTTGGCTGCCAATTTATGAAATAATCTGTCTATTGCTAAGCCCCACCCGATGTTTTTAAGATTGGTTAAAATCGTAGTCAACGACATGGATGGGGTATTAACTAGCGGGGCTTTGGTATGGAACCAAACACCCATGATGATAGAAATCAGATGAGGGGTGGTGGTTAGTTCAATTCTGAATTCAATGAGTTAGATAATGTAACTAATGCGGAGACCCTCAAATAAGGCAGGCAACAGATCAACATTTTCAGTAGTTCCACTGGTGGCTCCGAAGTTCAACATATGGGCTTGAGTATGTTCAGTGCTTAATTTGTAAAATATTAAGTGCCAGGGCTCTGACCAGGAGGCCACTGCAGCTTGCACCACCTATCGCCCTTGTCATTGCTGCCAAAACAACTACTAACCATCGCTCTCGCATGTAAATGCGACAGTTCAGATTATTCCAGGTCTCCAAAACTAAAGGAATGGCTGGGGAGGCAGGTATTAGCAAATTTTTTAATGTATATTGTTTTCCTAAACAACTCTTATACTGCTCATCTGTAAATTACATGAGCAGCGCCACCATGTGGCAGACTGCCCTAAGTGTGGTGTTGGCAATTAGGTGCCGAGCACCAGAAACCAATTAAGTGCCAGTGCTCAGCACCGGAAAGCACCGGCTCAAATTAAGCACTGAGTATGTTACAGAATTGAGAGAGACATACATTTTGAGGGTTATTAAGTTAATATAACATTTATATAGTGCACTTAAAGCTGATGCAGTGGCTCTCGCCCTCTTTTGTGCTAGCTGCAATGCAGAACCATTCACGAAAAACTGAGGAATTACCAGGCACAATCATGGAGCTTTCGCTCTCTTGTTCTAAATGCTCTGGCTCTTTGGTTGGGTCTGCACTTCCTAAAATATATATATCAATGTGTAAACACATGCTTTTTTAAGACCATGTTCACTCTCTTAAATGGGACATACAGTGATTGAGGTTGCAACAGAAATCAACATTTAACCATAACTCATCAAACAAAGTGACACTTTGGAATCGACATTGTTGGTGATGTAGACCTGGGTAAGCATAACTAGATGGCTTCTCTATAATGAATGAATGGGTTATTGGATGGCACTGCAAAGCTACTCCAGAAGGTATAAGGATTGTCCTACTACCTCAACAGTGGAGCTCGCCAACTAGATTTCATGATGGTCAACTAATGTTAGGAACGTTTTGGTTTTCCTGCTCCAAATCTTTGTGTTCATTACTCAGAATAGACCAATGCACATTTCTATATCGTGCATTCCAAGCAAATGGTTCCATCTTGATTTGAAAACCGGTCTCGCGTGCCTTTGTTGGACGGCCAAAATTAGCTATGGTGGCAAGAAAAGCATAACCAGGAGGTAAACTTGCATGTAAAAAAAAATGGGAGATTTCCAAACCGAGATGGGCCTCTAGCAGCCAGTTTGCCAGGCATATGTCAGAGAATTACTTGTGGCTGACTCTGCTACAGTCCGAATTCCTGCCAGGAAATCTCCTAATGCCCCCATGGGCCAGTCTGCGTGTGGCCTCCGCAGCAGGCCACTGACTGCAAGTGATTGGTCAGCAACAAACAGCGCAGATTCCATGAATTCTGAAAGATTGTGCTCTGTGAACACAAGCAATTGAAGATGAACACATTGAAATATGCTTATGAGGCACAGGATAGGATTGCCAAAGTAGTTTTCTTATAAGAGAAAGTTTAGACTGCACATCCCAGTCCACAGTGCTGTTGCTAAAAAGTCAGGACCTGTTGATTGTCACCATCGTGACATGAGACCAGGCGGCATCAATGAGGCTGAATCAGTTAAAAAGCTGCCAAGAAACTATTGCTGAGTTCAGAAACTCTGCAGCCACTCAAATCTGCAAACCTGAAAAGTATTTATTTGCATGGAGGACACATTGTATGCCGCACACCCAATGCCATTGCAATGTCTCACCATTCCCCTTAGAATATAGCACCATGTAGGGTGAGAAATGATGCCATACGCTCGCTTGCTCAAGCTTCATCTTTCTTGGCGTGCTACTCAGTAGTGGGTTGTAGTAGGGGAGGAGGGTGCAAAGCCAGATGTAGCTATGAGCTACGTCAACAGTTCAGTGCCAACAATTTAAAAGAATACATCACAAGTGTCACCAAACACTAAAGGCTGATATTGTGCCTATGGTGCTGGCGGCACACAGGCTTGTGCTCTTCACGTGTGCAGATGAGGCTGACCCTGAACCATGGTGGTCACTGAAAACGGATGTGAAGGTCGATTCATTGACTGAAATTTGTATAAAGTGTGGACTATGACCAGCCAAGGGCGGGTAAGTGCTGTACATAAAAGGCATCTGCGATGACTAGAGTAACAAACTCCTGGTACGAAGATGAGGAAATGGCATAGAGCGAATGTATATTCTCGAAGGGTATTTTAACAATGTCATCTGAACAGTAGGTTGATGAGTAGATTTGTTATTTACATAAAAGTACATGTCTTTCAATAGTAAGAAGATTAAAAAATATTCTCATGTGGTTTCGACATGGACCCTGATTAAGTTAAGCAGAATTTAAATTGGAGATTCCCAGCTGCAGGGTGGTATCGTCCCATGGAAGTATGTCTATTAGGAGCTAAAACCCTCAGAATGAAAAATGATTGTAGACGTGGACAGGTGAGTGAGGGTGCTGTTTTGGGGTGGCCGCGCAATTATCCACATTGGCGTACGGACCGAGTGGGTCCAGTATGGAGGGGGGACTTGGACGCCCTGTTTACATCCATTCTCCTGCCGCGGCCATGTGTGTGACTCACGGCCTATGTGGCTCCCGGGCTGCACTTGCGGCTGGAGGCAGGGCGGGCTGCCTTCTTCCCCCTTGGGTTGCAGGTAAACCAGTTCTCGATGCCACAAACCGTAAATGCTTCACTGGGGGTGGCCGCTACGTATGGCCGCAGTGACAGGGGAGGGGTGGGCAGTGTGCTCGCGGCTTCTCCCCCATTCATGGACACCAGCTTCAGCCGTGTTCCATTGCATAGCTGGATTAGTTAACCAGTGTTAAACTTTCGATTGTCTACCTTGCCTCCAACTCTGCAGGGCACCACGATACTGGTGTCTGGAGCCCAAAATACCGAATGGAGTGAGTTTTACCCTTCAGTTAGGTGAGTCACCTTCTGTACATTTGACCCCCTTTTGGGGAATGCCTTTTACTTTTCCACCAGTCTCTTTTAGCCGTGTTTGTAATCAAGTCTCCCTTTTAATTACGCTTTTACCTAGGGGTCAGACTATAATCCTAGTTTGCTCACTAGATGGACAACTGTTATGAGGATGTTGGGGTGATTTGACCTGTCTGCAAGATGGAAGTATCTAGTGACTACATACTACTTTTCTTGTCATGCCCCTTGTGTATGTTACCACTAGGATTGGCGGGACTTCGCGCTCGCATCCATGAAGTGTGGTAGGTAGGAGTCTCCTTTCCCACCACCATGTGTAGATAGTGTAAATAATAGGTCCTGATGAAATGCAATGGATCATTATTGACCACAATGCATGAAACATGTTGACCACACTGTGAGAGATGAGCTAAGCTCCACTGGACCATAGAGCCAGAGAGCGGCCACCCTGTTTGCTTTTAAGAAGGTGGATAACCACCTTAATAAAAAGTTTATTTGGATTATCCAACCTTTTTTAACGTCACCCACGTCACATCTACACTGTTTTTAGGGCCCTCACACCCACGCACCATAAGGCAGGAACTAAAGATCTCCGCTAAAGAGCCCCTTTACGGGTGCCCGTCTGGTATTGCAGCACCGACCCGACGAGGAGCAAGTCCAGATGCTGAAGCATGACACCTAGCTTGCTGGGTGTGTGAGGACTCTAGTTCCGACAAGGAGGATTCCCTCCCCATACCTCCTTAATACGTTGTCCGCCCTGGGGAACAGCATACACTTTATGTAATGTGTAGACGTGGATTTACCATACAGTATTCAGTTTACCGAGCAGTTTAATGGCATATTATTCCTAAATATGGTCATATATCTGGTGCCATTAGAACACTACATTGGCTCCCCGTCAAACAGAGAACAGAGTTCAAGGCACTCTGACTGGTCCACAAAGCCCTTTACGGGGGTGGGTCTACTGATTACCAAAAGCTATTTCAATGGCACGCCCCCTGTCGAAGCTTAAGATCAGCCAATAAAGCTCTGGCCTATGTTCCCAGAGTGAACAAAACCAGATGGGGAGGCAGATGCATCTCTTTCATTGCACCCAGAGACTGGAACGAACTTCCCATCAACATCCGGCTAATTCCATCTAGGTCCCAGTTCAGGAAACAGGCCAAAACCTGGCTTTTTCCCTCCCTATAGCCTCAAACGTTTCCCTGACTTTCGCCCTCTGCTCTCTTTTGCTTCCTCCAGCACCAAGACGCCTCGGCATTCGTGCGCTTTAAAAGTTCTTTACTTACTATTTACCACCTGCCACTGTATGGTGGGTGAAAAGAGGGTGACAGACGAGGGAAGGGACATTGAATGATTTGCCCCCTTTGCCTGAGAAAGGGTCTGGTAGAGGGAAGGCCGAGGCTTGGCTGCTATTGCAGCAAAAGCCTTTTACTGGTTGGGCTTATCGGATGGTAAAATTGTATCCAAATTTCCCTGTACCTGGGGAAACGCAGATATGGGAACATGGGGTCAGTGGTCATCAGACCGAATTGAATCCCCTAAGGAAATTCTGCTCTGTGTCTCATAATCACGGCGAGGGGTTGCTTCAAAAAGGGAAGTTTAGATTCTGTGAAGATTAGGGTGGTGGGGGGGGCAGTGAGGGAAGGAGTGCTAAATGTGTGCTGGTGGTTGCAGGTGGTGGTCCCCGGGACGCATTTTTGGGAAACAGAACTTATTTTCCATCATCAGACTGTGAACCCAGGGCAAGAGGGAGAAAAGATGAGGAAGAGAAAGATATGAAACTGTGATGACCAATTGGGAAATCAAGGAGGAAAAAAGAGCCTACACGAGCCAGGTAGAGGAAGGAAGTGTAGGGTGATGGAAAAAAGAGGCATGAGGTGAAATCAAGGCTAGGCAGCAGTGCTTAATTTGAGCCGTGGTTTCCGGTGCCAGGCACCAGCACTTAATTGTCCTCTCATGCTCTAGTGACAGCCCGCCACATAGTGGCGCTGTCTGTCAAAATTTGAGCTCAGCACACAGCGTTTAATAAGTCAAT
The DNA here is from genome assembly GCA_963921515.1 of Calotriton arnoldi. Classification (NCBI taxonomy): domain Eukaryota; kingdom Metazoa; phylum Chordata; class Amphibia; order Caudata; family Salamandridae; genus Calotriton; species Calotriton arnoldi. The sequence continues at coordinate 654,122 of CAWUFW010007600.1, read as the reverse complement.
ATACACTAAAAACGAATGACACCTGTCACTCACTCCATTAATATAGCTTTGGGTGGCCTGGAATAGTGTGAATTGTGACACTTGTAGGAGTGTAATGGTTAGTACCGGTGTGGGTTCTGTCAATGGCAGCGCTGGCAGGGGCAATGGGTGGTACAGGGTGAAGAGGCCTTCCGAGATGGGCCCTGGCACTTACTTTAAAAAAAATAATAATTATACAAATTAAGCACTGACAGTCTTTGTATTTGGCACCCCCGCGTTGGCCCTGCACTCCTAGAGTACTGGGCTCTAGCTTTGAGCAGAGCACAGCAGCATGTGACCTGTTCTCTGCTCCTGCCTCGCGCCTGTTGGGGTGTCAGCATGGTGTGGTGAAAGTGATTAGATCCTCTTCGGCGATCCCAGCTGCACGGGCCGGGTGCTGCACCAAAGTCAACTGGATAGATAAGAGCCTATGGGAGGACGAAGCCCTCGGCATCGTGTATTCGACACCTCTGAAGATCACCCCGCCCGTCCCTTCGAGGTGGTGACAACGGGTGTGGGCACTGTGCCAATGCTGCCAGCCCCTAGAGTGACTGGGCAGAGGGACCGCATGCTCGCCTTTCCGCATCTCACAGCGTGCTATGTGTTGCATACTTAGGCGGACATAGGAGCGAATCTATCGATAGTGCAGCGGGTACAGTTGCACCGGGACCCAAGACTTCGGGGGGCACAAAGCACCACAGCGTGCCCAACCACGGTACTGGAGACCCGTTTTCTTCGCTTGCACTGTGACCCATGTCACCCTTGCTAGGCCATGGCACGTGCACAGACCCACCTCTTTATCCGTTGGCCCATCCACGCTACCGAAGCGCCCAGACGCACGCCCGTATCTACAATTGCACTCTGACTGTTTACCTCTCTCAGCCGTGATGTATTTGAGGCAGAATCTTCAGTTTTACACCACGGTCCTTCCCCGACCGGTGTGGGAAATTGCCACAACGCCCAGAAGCTCCCTCCCCTCCCTGCGAGGCGCCAGACCGATGACGGGGAGACCCCACTGCGCGCCAGCCTGCCTGCTTTGGGGCTCATTGTTGTGTGCCAGGCTGAGACTCCCACACTCTCCACCTCCTCGATCCAGCCCCTCAGACTGCAGCGCGCTTCCCCTCCCCAGGGAGGAGCTAGCTAGGGTAATGTAGCTGGGTGGGCGGACTGGGAGAGGGAGGGAAGGGAAAGCTTCCCGTGGCCATTCGAGGCAAATCACTTCTGAACGAGCTCCCATGCTTGGCACCTCCGACTCGGGGACCGCTGCACTCCTCCTCTCCACTGCCTCGGATTGCACCCCCCTGGCCTGGATCTGTTTTGGGCTTTTATTGGACACTGGACGCCATGCTGTGGAAACTAGCAGATAACGTGAAGTACGAAGACGAGTGCGAGGTGAGCAGCGACTTTCTGCCCCTGATTAGGAAGTCGGTGGGCACGAGACTAGTGCCGCAGATCACACCTGGCAACTGCGGGCTTCAGCCCCTGGTGTCTCACGCGCTACCAAGATAATTAGGTGCTAATTCCTCCACCACAGCTCACGGGCTCCACCTGCAGAGGCGGACCGTGGGAAGTGTTGCAGTGTACACGTTTAGTGTTGCAGTGTACACGTTTTAGAGTGTGGCTTATACCAATTTATTTAACTATTTATTTTAAAAATGCCAGTTTACGTTCTCCAATTATTAGTTCGACGTTTGCTCTACATGGAGTAAGGCCGCCTTCTTTGATGCAGGATTGTCTAGCGGGAAGTGCCCCCAACGTGGAGCCAGGGCGCTATTTGTAGTTTGGAAAGTATTTTTTTATCTGCAGTTTGGTTTTTTGGGGGGGGCGCTTCCCCCTCGCTAAAGGAATCACAAGTTATTGCACTACTGACTATGTAGTACGGGGCTTCGTCTCTGGATGTTCCATTCGCTTCACAGGGAGAACCTACCCCTTTAAGGGCTGATTGCTTTGGAGGGACCGCATCAGACTTGAACGAGGAAAATTAAGGCTTGGGGGGGGGGGGAGTCTGATTTTGCCGAAGTCCGTGTTACGGTGTTCTGCGGCTGAAAGCAGGCGTTGCTCACTTTTACACGAGGCTGGTGCACAGGCACCAGCGCTATGAGTAGCAACGGAAGGCACTTGACCGCAGAGTCCGACAGCCTTCCCGCAGTATCACTGATGGAGCTACACAGTCTTCGACGCTACATGTGCTCGCACCCCTCACATTACTTGCCTCGCGTGTTTACCATAGGCCTTTAGGATTCAAATGCATTTTTAAAATGAGGCACCGTCAACCAACTGACACTGTCGATCGCAGATAAGACAAACACGCCGAGTGAAAACTGAGGACGCGGGGCAGGGAGAGTTGATGCGGGTGAACCAGCCTGTCCGACCGGTTTCGTGGTTAAAGAAGGACCTATCCTTAAAGCGCTGCACACTATGTGGCCGCCAGATGGCGCGAGAAACACACTTATGTGAGCACAGAGAAACAAGTTCCCCAGCCGCAGTCTATTCCTGAACCCCCGAGCGGTCGTGGAGGGAAAAAAACACAGGACAAGCACTGCATATAATGCAGCTTAACGCAATCCCTATTTTCCCATGGGGGTTGCGTTTGAATTAACACAAATACAGTGCCACTATAAGTTTGTATTCTATGTGGATGGGTTTGTGTGTGTGTGTAATATGTGTGTCATTTATGTCCCCTTTGTACAATATTGCCAGGTAAAATTCGCAATATAAACGTTTCAATTTTCGTTGATAAAAGGTGCGCACCGTTTATTCCACACACATCTCGCCTGGACTTGGGCCTTTCTCGCCATGTGGTGAAACTATGAAGGCGGTGTGATAGCTACATAAAATTTCCCATGTTCCAGATATTTTATCTCCCCCCCCCCCCCCTCAAGGCGGCACATTTAATATTTGTATTCCCAAAAGCATGTTTATTCTAGGGTGACGACTCCACGTAAATCGCTATTCCCTAGGCTTGCCTGGTTTCACGGGGAATGTTTTTTTCCTTTTCGATGTTATTTTAAACCCCTATTAGAAACACATTAAACGTTTTGTTCACGGTTTGCTCAAATGTCTTGCTTTGTTTAATCAATTTAATACCTATTGATGTTTAGTTATATGGTGCCACCGAACAATTCCTGTTCTGTCGGAAACATCTCTCCCCTACCTTAAAAAAAAAAATAATGTACCACGTTGCATATGTGTATTTGGTTCTAGGGACCAATGTAATGCCCCCACCCTCAGGGAGGGGTCTTCATGTGCCCACTGGCCCTGCTCCATCCGATGAGCAGCTCTCATTACGCATCAGTGCGGCCTCTGAGCTGGGAGGGCCTGTCCGCACCCCTTGGCCCGCCTTTTTACTGATTAAGGAGCCCTGACATTTTAATGACCGTGACGCTGTGAGCTGCAGCGCACCGGCTCACCTCCCGGCAAAGCATCCCCGGGCAAGGCAGGGACGGAGCCCTTCGGGCGACTCATCAACATCCTCCTCCGGGACGGGCTCCCAGAGGCTAGTACCTCCTCTCGACCCTGAGAACTTGGTCTTCACCCCCCACTGCCCGGCGAGCCCTCACCTGCACCCACACACTGCCGTCTGCCTTCGCCTCCACTACCCCGGTACCCCAACCTGCACAGATTCCCCTCAGTAGGAGTGTCCTCACTCGCACCCACGCGCCCTGACTTGCACCCACATCACCCGTGAGGACCCCCTCCCCTAGGAGCAGGAGTCGAACCCTTCCGGAATCGAGGACTGAGTTTGGGAAGAAAACTCTCTCACCTTAACAACATGCCGGTGGTCACGCACCAACAAAAGCCCAACCGGATTGGCTACACGCAGGTAAAAAAAACACACAGCACCAAACCGCAGCGTGGAATACGGAACTGCACGTCATTTATTTTTTTTCGGAAGTTTTTGTTGGTTCGTGACATTCGCGTTACTTTGTGCTCTGTGGTTTTGTTTTCGTACTTTTCTGCATTACCGTGTCTATCTAGCGCTTGCTACCGTGGTGTGGGCCTCTACGCGTTTTAACTGGAGTGGGAGGTATTCTAGTCACCCAGTAGTATTGGCAGCCCAGTCGTGAGATAGTGGTGTAACGCAAAAGGGGGGCTTTTGCGTTACACCACTATCTCACGACTGGGCTGCCAATACTACTGGGTGACTAGAATACCTCCCACTCCAGTTAAAACGCGTAGAGGCCCACACCACGGTAGCAAGCGCCTTGTTAAGAATGCGACGAGGGGCGGCCGATCTCAGATATTCAGTGACCATGTGTTGAATGGGGCCCCTTTGAATGGTTGTGCACCCCTGAGCCTACACGGGCTTGCGTTATGTCTCTGTCTTGGGACAAGGCTTTCTAGGCGCTGCTTTTCCTTAAGTCTGACAGGGCCGGAACGTTCCCTCCACTAACTTGTGCTCAGAGGCGGGAGCAGGGGCAGTTACCTTGCCCCAGACCTTCCGACTTTTTATCAATGCACCATGTAGCGCTACATCTGTTTACAGATGCATCAGTCAGTGTACAGATGTGCCCATATTTTTAATCACCTCAACATTTTGGGTCCTATTAATGCCAATGGTTTCGAGGAGAGGGGTATTTTAAGACCCCATTAAAGCCCGTTGAAAGTGACACTTTCTAAATGACGGTGAACTGAGGTGTCTTTTGGGAACAGAATGTATTGAAAAAATGCGCAGGCTAAACATGTGCTCAACGGTCATGCTTGAGATAAAAATAAGAGAATTTAAAAAAACATAATAATCACCGGAAGTCGTTGGGTCTTCTCTGCGCTCGAATTCTGCTAAACAGCCGTTCTACCCTATCGCGATCTCTTGCAGACATGAGATTTAAATGCTTATTTGCGCTCAAACAATGTCGCGGCCTTTTGTGCTTTCGGGCCGAGTATCTTAAACCGAACTCTAACTGTACGCATTTAGTGCACATCTGGGCATTGCGCGGTGCTGTAAAACTCATCCGTAAAACCGTATTCACTTTTTTAATTTATTTTTGGGGTAAAACGGTCTCGGCAAAATAATTAGGTCACATGATTTTTTATAACGGCGATTTCTTCGTCGCGGAGCTGTTCGTCAGCTGGTTGCTGCTTGCGTAAAATGAATTTAGAAACAGTCGTTTTAAGCGCCGAAACGACAGTATGTGTGCGTCTATCTTTAGGTAAGCATTTGTGTTACTCCAGCAAGCATCGAGTGGTAAAATCACGGCACCGTTTCCGTGAGAAAATATGTTAATCTGTTTTTCTTCGCACTGGAAGCGCCTTGGATGTCAGGCTGTGCCACTGGTGACGCACTTTTTCTTTAGGGACCCTTCTATGTTTTAGAATTCAGCACTCGTTTGCAAACTCATCTATGTATTTTTTCCGCGTACATATAATATACAAAGCACACCACTGAATATCATTACTTGCCAAATGTGTTATTCCTCATACATATGCTGGCCTCAGTTTATTGAAACTAGTGCTCAAATGCCTTTTAAAATCTCTGGTACATTCCCTGGCTCTGGCGTATCTGTGGTGATTACCCTGAGCTGGGGATGTCATTCGTGCCGAAGAAGCACTATTTGTGCATTAATGCATATGGAACGCGCTCTCATACATGTGATCAAGGCTACGTTGCAGTTATGCAATGCGGAGTCCAGAGTTTTAAAATGTGTTTTCCAGCGCCATCAGAATTGTGTGATCCTGGGCAAATCGTGCTTTCACCTTCCAATATGGAGCAGGTATTGGATACGGAGTATACGGCGCTAAAAACGCAATGAATTCCATAGTTCATTTTTAGATGTACAATTGCCTTTCTTGTTGCATATTTTTTTTTAGCAGTTTTTGAAATTAGATTAATGTGTTAAATATAGCTATATAATTTCCTTTTTGAATCGTTTGATTGTTGGGAAAAGAGCAAAACTGAATATGCGAAGCATGCGCGTTGATTTTTTGAGTCCTTTTTCTCAGTTACCTACATCTTGTGTTTTCCTTTCTCCTCAGGACCGACATGATGGCAGCAGCAACGGGAACCCCAGGTTACCTCACCTTTCGGCCATGAGCCAGCACCTGTACAGCCCGGCCCCTCCTCTCTCTCACTCTGGCTCGTCTGACTTTCAACCTCCGTATTTTCCGCCCCCCTACCAGCCCCTGTCGTATTCCCAGTCGGCCGACCCCTACTCCCACCTCGACCCCTTCTCCATCAACTCCCTCCACCAGCCTCACCAGCCTTCCCCCAGCCAGCAGCAGGGCTGGCCCAACAGGAACAACCAGGACCCCTCCGGCCTCTCCCACCACTCCAGGTCCGGCCTTGTCCAGCACCTTTCGGCTTTGGATGCAGGATCGGCGGGGCTGAGGCGGGACGTATACAGGCGGTCCGAGATCCTCCTGCAGCATGGCCACAACCTGGACTCCGCTAACCTGGCCGAGAACTTGGGTCTGCACGAGATGGCACATCAGATGGAAGAGGTACAGGTGTTCTCAGCGTGGGCAGATTGCCAGGCGTTAGTGATCCAGGAAAACAAAATGGCTTCCCACCTTCCATCGGCCTGTTTATTGGTCGAATCCACATAATCGCGCATAGTGGTTGCACCACAGGGACCATTTTTATCGGTGTCCAAAGGGCTTCAACACCAAGCTGCAGGGCAGGGGCTTTCGTTGTATCATTGGTTTACTTCTATTTCGGAACCAATTGGGTTAAAATACAGCGTGACAAAATAATTGTAAAGTCTGTCACGTGTAACCATGTGCTACTGGCATGTAACCATATCGGGGCCATACACAAATAGACATTCTAGAGAAGAAAATGGACTCCTGTCTGGCTTGGCCTTTTCATTGATTGACCCCATCTTTGACACCTGAACCCATTCATTGATTGGCTGAGACACGATGGGAGAATGAGAATGCATGCCTGCTTATTATTTTGGGGCAGAATGACCGCTTGATTTCTAAAAGATGGGCAAAAAAATGTCTTTTGCTGTAGCCAGAAACCAAAATTTAGGTCTACAGTCCCTTTCAGAATGTGAATTTGATTTAATATTTTAGCTGGGAGGCCACTTTATGTTTTTTTCATTCATTCATTCTTGTGTATAACGCCTGGAATGTTAGCATTTTAAGAAGCAACATTTTAGTACATACACGCTTAGGTCATTGGCATTACACTGCAAAGCCTAGGTGTTTGGGTTTTTCCACAGCAGGCACTCATCCTCACTTTAAGCATGTCCTCTAATTTTAAGGAGGTATGCACTTGAAAAACAACGCCTAATGTGCCACATTAAAAGCTTCCACACAATTTAATAACCTGCTGCTAAACAAGAAGCTCAAATCTGAATTTACCCCATTAATTATCTTGAATAGCCAGTGCAGATTTTGGATATCTGATGCCCGGAGCTCTAATGCCCCATGGCACTTTGAGTGAAAAATGGGCACCCCTTCAGTATGAGTGTTCCCGGTTCATGGGCCGCAATCGGATTCAACCCCAGGTCTTCCGGAAGTGTCGGTGCACGCTTATTTAAATCTATCTGCAGTACAAATTAGTAATTATGACACCACTAAATTCCAGGCACCTCACCTTGTTAACCCTGTGGATATTGGGGGAAATTTCTATTTAACCCTGCAATCATACAGAGTCTGGCCATAAATCATCTTTCCTCATCAGACCTCAGGTTTGCACTGAGGAAAATTTCTGTTTCTTGTATAACTGACATGTAAAAGTCTGCATTTTAACTATCCATAGTGAAATCCTTGATTATTCTCCATCACTTTTCTCTTATTGATCAATCAATCAGGAATTTATAAAGCGCTGCAGCTACTCATAAGAGTTTCCCGGCGCTACATAAACGTCAACAATTCACCCCATTCACCGAGTAAAACCCTCAAACGGCCCTATAGAATAGGCACGTCTTCACAGCTTTCCTAAAGGGATATCCTGCCCCCTCTAAATCTAGAGGCACTGGAGCGGGCGTTGTTCCATGTTGAGCTGCAAGACAGGGGATTTGTAACATTTTAAAAGTGATGGTTGCTGAAGTCTGGTAAAGACTCCCTACCCAGCATTGAGAGATCTAGCGGACTAGTATGGCTGTCATTTTCATTTGCAGGGCTGACCCATAGAATAGTTTTTTTATTCCTGAAAATCATAACTTTTAAGTACAATTGTGTATTCGATCTCTAAAAAGGCTGTCACTCGGAGCTAATACCTTGGTTCCTTGGTGTCCTTGTTTACGCCATTCCAGATGGCGCTCTACATTTTCATGACACCATGTTTAGAATTTCTATGGAAATACAATCTTTAGCAAGTATAGAGTGTAAGGTGTTGAGCAGACACTGGTAATAACTTTAGAAAAACCTGCACTGCAGTATTGAAGACTTGCTTGAAGTGACCCTAACCAGGTGAAAGCATGCATCCTTAATGATTTCCTGGCTTAAGGTTTCATTTTTCTAAAATGCGTATTTTTACCTTTCAGAATGTGGAAGACCAGAATTTAATAATGCAAGACCAGACTGTCATTAAAAAAGGTGGGTTTTGGCTTCATTTGAATAATATCCAATTTTTCATTGTTACTTTCTCTGCGTATTTGTATTTTGAAGTATTGCTGTCTATCCAATATAGTTAATACATTTTTATCCAATGGCAAGGTTTAATTTTGCGACGTTTGAGGTATAGTATGCAAGCTAATGTTTTGTGTTTCTAAAAATATTTTTCATAATTGACCCTTATTTTGGAGTTAAAAATGTCTGGATTAGGTATAACAAGATGGCAATGGTTTATTTGTTTAAAAAGTAGATAGTTAAAATACAAAGACCACAGCCGTGCTATTGTGTTCCTTACATGGCCGACGAAGACTTTATTGTTGCTAAGAAGAAGACAGCATCAGTTGTTATATGCTGGTTCCACACTAATGAATTGTTTTTCTGAAATGGCTCTTTGAGCCACTTGCCATGAAGGCTGATTTTTAAGACAGGATTGTCATAAGTACTTGGCTATTCAGCATATATATCATAGCCACTGAAAATATGTATTATATGATGCTTGCTAATCTATAAATCGAGGACAGATCGAATTGAGTTTGGCCTCATGTTTTTCGTGGATAATGAATGGTGAAATGTTGGTGTAGGAAGGGCGCAAAATATCTTAATTTGCTAGTTTATTTTTTTGATTTTGTGGATTGTTTGGGAGCGTCTCCCTTCGTAATTCTGGAACCATCAACAGTGAATTGTGGCTTGCTGGTTAGGTTGCGGCATGTAACGCTCGTACTCTTATTTTGTAAGGTGTGATGTTGCGCATACGTGGTTAGATGGCTGCGTGCAGTCACTGCTCCCAGGACATTAGTATTGCGGATAAGCACTAGTGTTTGACACAAGGACCTATTGGAGGCCTTCGGGGAAGTTTCAACACAACCTCCTATAAGGAAACAAGAAGTGTGCAGCCTTGTTGTCAGGCCCCTCAAAAACCTCCTCGTGATACACATGCTTCATGGGTTGTTTGTGATTCTTTCTGATATGAGCATGAACAAAAACATGTGCCGATGAATGTTTGATTGCTAATGCACTTTATATGGGGTAGACAGTAAAATTCCTAGCTCACAATTGGGCCATGTAAGGCGGTGATGGGTCAGGATCACTTCACTAGCTAGGGAGTTGGGAGGGGTAAGAGTAGAACTCTGGTTTCCAGACTGCAGAGCGAAAAGTTTTACTTGCATGCGGAAGATTTACTTCCCAATGCAAATGATTCTTTTTGGTTTGGATTTGGAATTTCGTCCTCTCTTAATCGCTTTGTCTTGAATCTATGATGGCGGAATTTGCCAACTGCGGGGTAGTTCAAAATGACTGTCTGTGAGCACCAGTTTAGAAATTCAGCTATAGTTTATTTGACTTTATATCAGAAATAGTGAATTAATTCCATTGGTTCTATAAAATTTCCTATTAAATCCTCTTCTTTTATACATTGTGTGGTGACTTCACCAGCTTGTTCCTGAGCATTCCCGATTTCAGGAGATCAGGTTCCCATGGAAGGATCACACATTTTTATGGTTAGGAGAAGCTGGAACTTGGGCCTCCTGTCGCCCGTTGAACTCTTGTAAGAGTTGGCCATAAGCTCCCCATCCTGTTCGAGCTGCATGGATAATATTTGCTCCCAAGGGAGTTACAGCCGATGTTAACTATGGATTGACATCTTTACCATAAATATGGGGCAGAGAACACACAGAAATCTCAAGATGGTCTTAAAACATGCAGTGGTGTCACTTTGAAATGAAAAATACCTACACACTCCAATAATTTGTGTGTTTTTTTTTTTTTTAGGATTATCATTATTCTGCTCTCAAAATTGTCTCAGAACTATCAATGCGGCTCGTGAAATGTATTAGTGCGTGTGCACATGTCCTGGAAGTCTGTTTAATTTTCCGATAACCAGCTGAAATGTTTGTGGGGTGACTTAAACCCCCCGCCCCCCCAACAGTAAAATGATTACCACTGAGTTGAAGGCAAGATATTCAGTTTTTGGTGGTCCATTCTGGACATGGTCCATATTGTTCCCTTTGTAACACTATTGCACCCAAGTCCAAGCCATGTGCAACCTACCTCTTTCGTATGGGCAATGTGCTTTCTTCTTCTGAACAAGGAAGATTCTCCGATGCGGAATGTTTGCGATTGCTAAGAGGAGGTAGTCCGACTTTAAAATGCTGGCAAGCATGTGTGTGGCCATACATGTAGCCATTGCTAAAACCTTGAAGAGTAGGGACTTCTTACAGCTAGCCCTGGGGCAACCATATTTGAAAATTATCTTTTTGTTTGACCTTTTACTAAAGTGGCCTTAAGTCCTCAGAAGTTCTCGGGCTGCGTCCCTGGGCTGTATATTGATGTACGATGCAGTAAAATCCTCTGCCTACCGGTGTTGTGACCACTATGTTTATTGAAGGATACTCTAAATTGTTTACCAGACGTACATTTTAACCAATACTTAGTTTATGATACACTGGTTATCCATGTACATTTCACTTAGCAGAGTTCATGTTGATGCTTCATTTAACAGGGCATATTGATGGCACTTGTGAATGAGAAAGTTAGTCAGGAACTGCTTGTGGCCGTACATATTGCATCACTCATGGCATTTTAAATGACATCCCTGATGACATCAAATGAAAAGTGTTTCTCTCTATGGCACCAGCGCTAGAACCCCAAAAATGCTTGGAATGTCATTAACTGCTTAGCCAGCAGTGCATGCTTCAGCCTCCCACGTGCCTGGGTATACACTCCACATTGGGGTATTGGGTCGATCATTGGAAGTGTCTTTTTACTACTGAGATGTTTACTTGATGCATAGTTTAGCAAGATACTTATAGAAGAAACCTTTTATTTTGAGGAATACATTTTGTGTATGTTTCCGCACCCATTGAAGTGGAATTGGTTAACAGCACATTACATAAAAAAACATAAGGTACACGATTCTTGGAAATGACGGACATGGATATTTTGTCTATAAGCATTATGTTGAGAGTCCAATGGTGTGTCCCTATAAGACTTTTTGGTCCTAGAAAAGATTTGCCCAGCCTGGCTGCCTTCAAGACTACAGGAGCAGTCTACGGCATAGGTGGGCAGCCAGGGCCGGACTGGCCGTAGCGGGCACCGGGCATTTCCCCAGTGGGCCGCCAGGGTGGGGGCCGGTTTTGGGCCCCTGGGGGTCTGTTTTTGTTACAGGGCCGTTTTTGCAGCATAGCTGCAATATCGGCCCCTGTAACAAAATCGTCTGAAACCGGCCCTGGCAAACAGCTCAGCCGCACCCCCCAACCCCCCCGGGGGGGGGGGGCAGCCTAGCACTTTGCCAGGGTCGGTTTTGGTGCCCAGTACGGCCCTGTGGGTGGCCCTAGGAAAACTGTATGTGGCACTACCATTGGCCATCATGGGTCATGAAGAAAACAAGTCGGTGAACCCCAGTGTGCCCAGGCATGTTTCCACTCTGCATTTCATAGACCTTAAATGTCTTCTCTTTTAATTGGGTATTTTCTCGACTTATTGAAAATAATGAAAAATTGTCGTATATAGGTCAATTTGAAAATTTGTTTTTTTTGGTGATGTTTTGGACACCTTAACTTCCTTAGTTTTGATTCCCATCTGATTTGTTCATCAAGGTTTAGCACTGATGTGTCACATGTATTTCAAAGAAGTGCATTTGTATCATGCGTTGTGCGGAATTACCATAATCTTTTGTAGCTTATATTCTCAGTGGTGCCCCCTCCGATTCTCTCTTCCCCCACCCCCCCGTTTCCCTTATTTCACCCAATAGAAGTTCTATTGTATGAATATATGTTTTTCTTACTACTGGCACGTTTTATTTATTACTGGCTTTCACTGCCTCCAAGTGTTCCCCATGTCTACTGATCAGAATAAATAATCCTAGAGAACGTAAAGAAACTTGCAAAGGATGTCCGCAAAGCGAGCATCCAAACGGTGTCTCTTGGTACCAAAGGTGACTCGTAACACACTGCTAAACTTCTTGGCGAGTGTGAGCCTCAGGCCGGTAGAGCTTGCATGATTTTGTTTTTAGTTCAATTTCTGCCTGCTTGGCTGAGGTGATTTGCACCTACATTTTGAACACTGAATTGGAGTGAAGGCCACCTAAACCACAATGCCTCTCCCACCCTAAGTTGGACAGGTTGCACAGTTGATGACTGCGTTTTCAGATGAGACCCATTTGCTATCCTGTATTGTCCAGACTGGGTTACGCTTTTTAATTTTCACCGGATGGCTTCATGTTGGGCTACATAATCCAAGGTATGGACTTTGTCGTTGGATACTTTTGGTTTGGTGTATTTCTGTAGAAATAAAAACTCTGCCATCTAGAAGGCATATTAAAGCCACAAAACATGTCACAACAACAGTGTGCCACCTGGAAAACCTATGAAATGAAGTATCTTGTAGAAGATGGTCTACAATAAAATGGTGGTCTTGCGTTCAGGCACTACTGATGCTCTAGACTGGCAACGCACATCTATTTCCATCAAAATACCCCCAAAACGTTCCTGTAAAAGGCATGCCTGGGGGTTCTTTTTAACCCTTGCTTGTGAGCTGATTCCCCCTCTGTAGCTGCACTGTTGTGCTCTTTGGCCACAAGCACCAGTAGAAGAAAATCTAACTTTAAATTCCACTTGTTCCTCCTTCGTTGAAGGCTATGCATTGCATAACTTCTGGGTGTGACTCTTCGTTTTCTGAGTTTGTGCCATTTGATCCCTTATTGTGTTCTGGGATACACCTTGTTTGTAGGATTACAAAACCAGCTTTAAATTGGCATGGCTTATCTCGATTTTTGATCTTCCCTAAAACTGAACACCTTTTGTGTGTGTGTTTCTTTTTCTTCTCCAGGTCCGATATCTATGAATAAAAACAACGCCTTGAGTATTCCATTTCAGAAAGACTCTCTGATGGGAATGGTGCTCAACCCCAATGAAGTATTTTGTTCTGTTCCTGGGAGACTGTCTCTGCTAAGTTCGACATCGAAATACAAGGTGACGGTGGCTGAGGTCCAAAGAAGGCTTTCTCCTCCAGAGTGTTTGAACGCCTCTCTACTGGGTGGAGTACTTCGAAGGTAAGTGTTAATCTTACTTAACCCCAGCATGAAAATCATGTTGGAAAAGTTTGTTTTTTGCACAAGTCTGCACAGCTTGATAAATATAGCATGAGATTGAAAGGCAGAGTATTGTTCAGCTCAACTACTAGGCCAGTACCTCCGGAGCTTTCCTCTCGCAATATTAAAAATGTATACTTGAAATAGGCACTATTGTGCAGAAAAAAAGACCTCTGGTCAATTGCAAAATAAAATCTCATCAAGGCAGTCTTCTTGAAGCAGACATCACCCCAGATGGAGCTGAATACAAGGGATAGAGAACAAAGTGTATCTCTTTCCATAGTCCGGACTAGTTACCATAAAATCTGTTGATGCAGCAGAGGAGGAAGATTGGCGCAATCAACCGTCTACAGAGGCCTGCTTGTGGTGGCCCAAATCTGCATTTGGCAGGTTCTAATGGAGTCAAGTGACACCTTTCTTTCACATGTGTGGTGTGTGTGTTCACACCTTGTGACCGTGCTCTCCTTTCTCATTGTATAGCACCATGAAACAAGGGCTGTTATTAGTAGTTGAGATTTGCTCTTCATGGCCCGGCCAGTATGTTGATGTGGGCCCACAATCCTGCCGTAGTTGCATTACCCCTTTCAAGCTTAGTTAGGAAGGTTGTCATAGAAGCCATGACTGGCAATTCAAACAGTGTATTGATTGTCCTAATTTCATAACCTGCTTTGCCCCCATTTGAGTGATTATCCCCTAGGAAACCCATAGCCAGATGAGCTTTCCTGAAAGTGTAGCATACTTGCTGAAAATCAACAACGGAAATACCATGTTGTGTACAATTTCAAGTGACAGAGGCCCAAAAAGAGAATCCATAGTGATTTTGTAGGCATACCGCTCTGCCCACTCGAGAACACAATCTCTGAACTCAACAAGGGCCATTAGGTCCATCAAGAGCCCGCCCCCCCCGCCCCCCCCCCCGATGATCACAATTGACTATGATGTGGATCGAAGCGCCCTACACCAGTCCAAGGCCAGTAACTTCCCTGGTACAGTTCCACATTCATTTTATGATGTCTCGGTCCCTGTAACATAGACTGTCCCATTGGTCTAATCAAAGAATCTACTGGAAACCGGTTGAGTGTTCTCGATCGTACTACAGAACATCGTACTACTTGATCCCTAGTTACGAGAACTAAGTGAACCATGAGCCTACACATGCATTTTACATTGCTTTGTCATTTTTGTAATGATTTTAGCCACTTTAGATGCTTCAACATGTTTGTATGGGCAAACCGAAAGACCTTGTGTAACGGGGAACTGTGTCTGTGGAAGCAAGACATAGAGAGCTGGGGTTTATTTGAAATGGTGAGGAGAAAACGGTTTATCAAGGTTCTCCTCAATTTCTTGTGACTGTCAATGCTGTGGAAATGTCTTCGAAAGAAGAGTGAGTTGATTTCACTTTACAGCATTCGCTGGGCTGTAGAAGTGAGTGCGGGTCCCATGTGGATTCTTGTTTGGCGAGAGTTTGATTTTTTTTTTTTTTTTTTTTTTACTACATGTTTACCATGTGGGTGAAACGAAGTGAAGAGCTTTGGTGTGCATGGTTATCATTAGAACAACTTTATTTTCTTCATGGACTAACTGTAACTTCTAAATAAAAAAATAAAAAAACTGAAAAGTATTTTTTTTGTTATTTATATACATTTCTATAATCTGTTTTCCCTGGATATTCCACGGTGTTGATCCGTTTACAGTTAGGCCCGCTATTGCTTTGGTATAATCAGTCGAGATGCCTGTAGCCTTTTATGGCATTAATTTTCTTAAAGAACTCTATCCTTGTATAATGCCAGAAGTGGAAGAGGGCTCCTTCACTAGAAACATATTGGCATCGTTCGGTGTGAATTTCTGGTCGATGGCAATAAGCCATGACTCCTGGGCTGCAAGACAGATCATTGCACACGCTTCATGCCTGTCACTTTGTAGTTCCGCATATGGGATGCTTAGCCTCCATAATGAATGTGCCAGGTTTTTATTTTTATTTTTTTATTTTTAACATTGCGTAGAGACGAAGCTGGCCTCTCTAATCAACAGGTGGCAATCTACAGGAACACAGAATACTCCCTCCCCGCCACCCCCCTCTCCCACACACACTTTTGCCGATTATTCACTGTAATTATGGCATTGTTCTATGTCCCGTGACATTTCATGCATACGTTTCAGTATGTAAAATATAACATGCCTGTAGAGTATAGAAATACATGAAGGGCATGCAGTCAATCTAGTAAATTTCTCTGGTACATTGGCTTTTAACACTTTTTTTTTTAAAACTGTTTTACTCGCCTCTTGGGTAAGCATTACAGTAAATGGCATTGCATCTTGATTCTTGTATGGTAAAATATTTGGTTAAACTCCTTGAGAAGATTGGGTTCTTTTTCAGACCATGCAACATTTTGGCTGCTTGTGATCGGACTGCTTGGTCAGGTCTCTATTTATTATTTTGTCTCCTTCTCAAATAGTATCTTATTTAAAAAATGAAACTTCACTTATAAAACAGCCACGTCAGTGAATGTTTTTTTTCTCTCAATTTCAAATTTTCATTGCAAGCATCTAGCACCCACATTTTCTTTTTATTTTCTTGGTGTATGCTCGCAGTTAAACATTTTTTTTTTTTTTTAAATGAATCGGCTTAAGCAGGCCAGAGTCTTTTGGGTTTGCCAATGCTTGTTTGCACTGGGATGGACAGTAGTTTAACTGGTCCGTCTGGTCTCTAAACACAACACCAATAACAAAGCTCAGGAGGTGCGTTTTGGTGCATGTTCTTATTGTATCTACATAACATTTGGAATCAACACAACCAATATCCTGCAATGTCAAAAGAGTGACTTGAACATGTGGACGTTTTATTATTCAGGGATTAATACCGCTCTATCCCACCTTTAGTACAGCAGACATGTTGGTGCTGTTGTAGGACTGCATGGGCCCTGCAATATCTGTGATTAGATGTGGAGGCTCATATGGAATAGGCCCCATGGGTTGAACTTGAAGTTCTTGTTTGCTCTAGTTCAGTGGAATCCGCATGCCTCCCTGGATCGGAATGAGCACAGCTTATAATGTTGTAAATGCCATCATGCAAGTGTGTAGGTCTACTATTTTCAAATTACAGACCTAGATGTTTTACCAAGAAAACTTCTTGTGTTCTGAGTAATGTGTAATGACTTTGTCGCCAGCGCTGCCTAAGGGTTCCATGTGATAAGTGTCTGGAAAAATATAGATTGCTAAACTACCATGACTGGTTTTAAAACACTTGGGTCTAACCAAATTATTTCCAACCTGTTTAGTGCTGCTTTTTGTTTACTAGTCAAGTTGTTGGTCTGGCATATTGCTGATATAGGGCTGTCGTTCTGCTTTTTGGGTCTCGCCTTCCAGACAGTGCCGTTTCCTGGTTATGAAAGACCTAGTGTTGATTTACTAAGAACCTAAGATGCTTCACACCCGATCCATTGATTGGTTTTATGGTCACTCTCCCTTGCTTGCTTCTCAGTCAGTGTCCTCCTCCCTTGCTACAGTTTGTCCATGCCCTGGAGTTTAACCTTTTTACCATCTCTTTGATTGGCTGGCTTGTATCTTTCCACTGTTCATTTTTAAGGACTCTTTTTAGTTAAGGTGAGAGAGAGTGAATGTGACTACCAGCTTTCTCCCACATGTCTCTCTCCCCCCCCCCCCTCGCGAAATACCTGCACAAAGCAGTAATAGCATGAGTCGTAGGAGGGAGTGGCGAGAAGGATCTTCTGTTACCACCCTTAATGCAATTAAGTACCTCAACATAAAAATGTATGTTAGTGAACACTGGGTGTTTAAAAACTATTCCACATGGTTGCATTAGGGGTGAAGTATAGTTTTGCATAGATGGAGTCTGCCTAGTAATGGGAATTAAATATTTGTGGAGGGTGACACTCGCCTCCTCGTTCTCAAGGGAGCTTGGGTGCTCCATGGCTGTTGGTGGGGGGGATACAGGCTGTGCCAGGGGACCAAATTTGGCCTGTTTTCCAAGTCACATCTCTCGAATGGGTGGCTGCGATGGTTCTTTCAGTCCACATCTGAGTGGGTCTGTGGGTTTTAGGACTCCTGTAGCTGGAGGATTATGGTCAAGAAGTCTGTTTACCAGACTGTATGGGGATCAAAAAATCATGTATATATTTGTAAACCAGCTTTTATGGATTTTATCCCGTTTAAATGTATGCTGACGAGTGATGTCTATTCATTCAAAAATGAGGGTTCTTTTTGGTTTGATATGTATGGTATCTTCATGTCTTTGCCATGCATTCTCCCCTTAGTTATATATTCTCTGCTTCTCAGCCAGTGTGAGTGTGAGGTAATAGAATGCTGATGTGTGCATGGTTTGAGTGAGTGTCTGTTGGAATGCATGGTCTGAGCAGCAAGGATGCTGTTCCCAGTGGGGCCTTTCTACTTCCCTACTACCATCTTCTACTTGTAACTTGAGTCTACTAACTTGAGGATAAACCATCTCCCGTTTCACCTATACTACTGGCTACGCTGCATCTTCATTTACCACATGTGGTTGATAAATACCGCCTATAATGCTTTTCTCAAACCACAAACTGATCTGTAGGCTCAGGCTGAGATCTTGCTTTTCTGTTTTCTTTTGTTCACCTCACCATGCTCGATGGGACCCCACATTATTAGATTTGCCTTTTGTAGCTACTTAAACGGCTGAGGTTCAAGATGTCTATAGATCTGTAACTTTGTATTTTGAGAAGAAATCAGGACAGTCAAATTTAACCCTCTTCAGTTGCTTTCTCTGGCTCCGAGGCATGGGTGGACCTCAGACTATTTTGAAAACCAGATGGCCAATTCTACATTTACTAGATAGCTATTCAAGACAGGCGCCATGTAGTTGAAGCCGTTATAACTCTTTTGTACAAATTAGTACCCAGGCTCGGACTGGCACAGCCTGAGCACCTAAATAAAAGTGACCCTCCTTAGTGAATCAGATACCTAAAAAAAAAAAAAGTGGCCCACATCTGCAAATCAGGGCGGCAGTTCTTGTTAAGACAAGATGCATACATATTTTGCAAGGTGTGAGAGACAGCATGCATTTGTGCTTGCTGTGGGGATAGTTGTGGTAATATCCAGGAAATCAACATTAAAAAAAAGGCACACCAGACCGAAAACAAGCCCACAAAAAACTGGCCTGCACACTAACCTGTCAGATCAGCCCTTCGGGCATTCCCAATTACCCAATAGGCCAGTCCAACCCTTTCTGTCCCATGGGATTGTGAAACCGGCATTGGCTGAAGCTATAAAGCATCTGTAGATGTGAATGGTGCCCAGATCCCTTGCGGGGTTAGAAACGGACCTTGCGCAGCGAGTAAAGCGGGATTACATGCCCTGATGGCCTTTGCTGACCGCCACAGGGAGGAGCGGGAAGGAGAGTGTTTGTTAAGTTTGCTATCATCCAGATTAGTAATTGATGGGTGTGTGATACATGCATAATCTGGATACAAGAAGCTCGTGTAGTGAAATAGTCATTGACCCAGTGGCCAGACACCCCTGGGATAAATGGCCACAGAGGACCAAGGAGGGAATACTTACGCCGAAGACTGACTTCCGCATTGATCTGAGCATCTGGATTAATTGGAACTGTAAATAAAGTACTGGTCGGTGACGAGGTTCACTGGAGTAGCAAGTTTACCTTAATTCAAACCAGGAGAATGGGCCCCATTCCACCTGGTTTTTGATAGTAGGAAAAAAGGCTATAATTGAGGTGCACTAAGCCCCGCAGGTCCCTGGCCCTCATGACACTACCCCCTATTTTACTACTCGTAGCTACGCACATGCAAGACAGTTAGGCCTTTTTCTTCCTTTGCCTGAAATAGAGACTTTATGATCGAACAGCGCATACTACATGTGTATAAGGTCCGGGGAGCTTCAGGCATGGTGCAGCGCTTGCATATGTCAACGATGTAGAATGGTGTCGGGTAGAATTAGCATCGCTTGACCTTGCATCAACTGGTTTCCATGGTTGGATCTTTTGCGGCAGGGGTATACGACGACCCTGTGTTGAGGAGTGGTCTGGTTGGGGTGGTAGGTGCAGCTCTGATGCTGGCTTATTTTGTTGTATTAATGAGATGACTTTGGCAAAATCATAACAGGAAGTGCTCAGGCTTATTACCACCTCTGTTCCTACTACATATAATAATGAGGCAGACCGCCTTGCATTACTGGTGGTGTTTGAAGGTGCAAGGCATGTTCATGAAGGGCTGATGTAAGTGGGGAGCAATGGATGGTCCTTGCCCACACATCGGAACTTAAGTATCCTGGGACTTGCGGCCTGTTGAGGGTTCGTTGGGCATGTTTTCCCCCCCCCCAGTATTCTTAGTTTATCATCCGAGAGAATACCTTCCTGCTGCCTGTCTCCTGTCTCGATTGCACTGTCTAATAGTCTTCCAGAGGTGTGCCCCACACTCTGCGCCGCTTTGTTTGAGGTTGGATGCGACTGTTTATAATGGGTTTTCTCTCATCCTGTTTGGGTGGGGGGTTCTTCTTGATGTCTGAGTTCTGGTTAAAAAACGATTACACCATCCTTATTATTTGCCGACACTACATACTATTTCCCTTCACGTCCTAACTTAAAAGGCTCAAGGTTTGGAATTGCGTAGGCGCGCTGTAATTTTTATCATGTCTTGTCATTCTAAGCACAATGTTTGCAATGACTTTGTATATGTATTTTCTGACCCTGACCCCCCCCAAAAAAAACTTTCTTCGTAAAACTGAACTTAGAAACTTCTTGTTTCTGTGGAGTTCCGCGCCCCCGAAATACTTGTAATGCCGCCCAGCATTTGTGAAGCTTCTCTTCATAGCTTTCTGCAATATTCTTGGGCTGCCCCTCATGTTCTTACATTTTTCACACCACTGACACTATTGGTCAAAAGACAGCATCCTCTGTCATCATTCTAATACTTTCATCCTGTAAATACTATATAGCCCATGTAATTAATCTAGTGACATGTTTTACAGTACATTGCTTTGTTATTCTGTCTTGCTAGCTGTAGTGAATTCTCATGACTAACAAGGGGGTCTGGAATTTGTTAATGGCTCCAGTGGCGCATGATACTAGATGCACCCTTCAAAGGAAGGGCTGAAGCGTGTGAAAAGCTCTCAAATGCAAGTGAATTACAGTAGAGTACAAGATTGTGATGCTTTTGCTTCCATAACTACCTCTATGTTCATCACTGATATGTCCATATGCTTGAATCGTTTCAGAGCAAAATCCAAAAATGGTGGGCGATCGCTTCGTGAAAAATTGGATAAAATTGGCTTAAATCTCCCAGCTGGCAGAAGAAAAGCAGCCAATGTGACCTTATTGACATCGCTGGTTGAAGGTGGGTCTGGGTGTGCTTTTGAAGAACAATAGGAGTTGATGATAATAAATGTCAAAATGGCAGTAAAAATTTGACCAGTTTGCCCACTGGGTCCAGAGGTGTTTATAATGTTAAATACTTAAGTGTGTGTGTTTTTTAAATTTTTTAATGAAGTGTGGATAGCCCCTTCCATGTCTTAGCATATTGGCTCACCACGCCACCCTCCAATTAAGCTCTTAATTGAGTTCATATTGATAATTATAATTGAAATCACCATATTGGGTAAAATTAACTTTAAAAGTATATTGTGTGTTATCCAGCCAAAATTTAGGAATGGCTAGATTGATCTCAATAGGCAGGAGATGAGCTATGTGTTAAAAAAAAACCACAAGTACTAAAAAAGTCAAGTAATTGGGGAATGCCTTCTCAGAAAGGAAATCATTGGAGATGATCTCCTCCCAGATTCTGAAAAACACTTCTAAGCAAGATGGTGAAAGGCCCATCAAGGGGTAAACCCCAGACCAATTCCAGCAGATCTTTCTTATTCTACTTTCAACATGCTTCCTCCCATCCTCTGCCTAATATATGAATCTCCCATGATGCAACTTTCTGTGAAATTGATGGCTACGAGTATAGGGGAGACCTAGGACAGGCACAGCGTGGAGTAAATCCAGTGTGCTTTGTAAATAATATAGGCCAATGATATCCCTCGTTCGTATGAAGTCCAATGATGTGTGTTGGCACCTAGTACCAGAGTATGTTTAAAAATTATAAAATGTTCCCTCAAACTAGAAAGAACAATATTTGGATCCCTGTCCTTTTCAGGTGAAGCCGTCCACCTTGCTCGGGATTTCGGATACGTGTGCGAGACAGAATTTCCATCGAAAGCAGTCGCAGAATACTTAAGCCGGCCACACATGGAGCGCAACGAGATGGGCAGTAGGAAAAATATGCTTCTGGCTGCTAAGTAAGTGCACAATGTCCATTGAGGGCTTTGTCCTAATTTTTAGGTTTATTTTTATAACTTGGATGCATGCCCATTTTTGGAGAATGTAGAGCATTTTGCATTGCCATAATTATATTTTTCCAACAACGGTTTCTCCTCTGAATTGGTCTGGCATAAGTTGCGGCAGTGCAGGTGTGTGCCTCATTGCTCTCCTGGTGCATGGGGGTTTCCAGGGGACTGAGGGTGACTTGTGCCCTTCACTCGGTAATGCCTGTCTTCAGACGGTGCCTGTTGTGGACGTCCTACTAGTGTGGGTATCTTTTGCTCTACCAAGTCAACTGATGAAGCAAATTGTTTTCCTGGGTACAACATTTCATTGGCCGCTATTGGTCAATCCATAAGGCTTTGTAATTTTATCAACTACTCATGCAAACTTGAGTGGCCCGTACCAAATTTGAACTGACATCAGCGAGGTGACTATGGTCTTGTCTGTGAAGGATATGTGTTGTTTGTAATGCGCAACCAGTGCTAGGGGTCCAACTTCTAGGTGCAAAACACACCAGCCTTGGATGTACATGGGTAACAGTCATTCTGCTATTAAGTCATGTGCTGTCTAGGACCCTCTGTCTGAGCGTAGGGATAATCCCGGTAAGTGCACTTTGTGCCCGGTCACGCTTGCCAACGGGAATCTCACCACCTGCACTTCAGCGGCAAATTAAACCATGCTGCAGTTGTAGGTGGCGAAATGCCCGTCAGTAGGGTGGGAAGGGGAGTGGGGACACTGGGTGGAACACCCCATTTAAAAAAAACAACTAACACCATGGGGGAAAACACTGAAGTAGAGAGTGAGTCTGTTTGCCCAGCGGTGAGATGCCCACAAATCAGATCATGCTAATTTTGCAACTAACTGGAGTTACAAGCTATATCGAGGTTACCAGGACAACTGGGGGAGTTTTTCTAAAAGCGGGGAAAAGCATCTGGAAGAAGTGGGTGGAAAATGAGGAGTAAAGTGGTAGAATCTGTACGGAATCAGTTATTCCCATTTCACGTGGGCAAAGTTGGAATACCATGTATTCTCGCACCTCGGCATTACTGATCCCTGCAACATTGGTAATGCTGGGTGAAAGAATACAACCTGTATTCACGGCCATCTCAAAATGAAGGCCTGGTTGGTCACCAATTTAATGCACCTGTAGCAGAGTTTGGTATTTTTTTGAAATTCCGAAAAAAAGCACAGCAAATTCAATAGTATGAGAGCAGAAGTAGATGCCAGTCCCTTTAATCACATAAGTAAATGCTTAATCAGACATAGAAGAACTGACGGAAACTACATTCCCTATAAATGTGTACCAATTACCATTTGAGTGAAATGCTCAAGGTCTTTCTTTGAAGCATTGACTGAGCTGGAATAAGTGGTCACTGGACCCATGTAGTTTTCTCCATTTTCTTATCCGCTTGAAAAATTTCCAGCAGTCGTTCTTAAACCCACCCTTGTTGCTCTTCTGTCTCTGTCCAATGCCCAGTACAAAATCCACTTTTTTTGTCGACTGCTGTTATCATACAAGGAACGCAATCTTGTCTTAAATCCAAGACATCTTCACACAATCTTCTCTTGCACCTAGTTCTAGAGTTGCTCTTGAACTGAAGCATCTTTCTCTCTCTGATACCAAACGCTCATATCCTCTTTTGCCCTCATGGCCCTCCTCTTACAATGGGGACTCATTCTCTCCTGATACGTCCTATGGTTCCAGCAATTGACTGTAACCAGTAGAGGCCACATTCGTAGGATGATGGTAATAAAGCCTGCAGTATTTTTTGTTGCGGTGTTATCCAAGACCTATTGGTGATACTAAAATATTAACAAATGTAAAAGTTGCTCATAGAGGCTTTCAGCCAGCTGTCTTCATTCATTGGTCTGTTGTCCTTCACATCCCTACCCTCCCCCCACACAGCATGTGGCAATGGATTTGCCCACTCTGCAATTGGATTACAACTGTGAGTGGCAACATTCTGTTCTTTTGCAAGGAACACATCCACACAAATTAGTTCACTTCAATACCAAGGACTATTATTTTCTTTTAGACCAAAAATGTTTTTGCTTTTTAGCAGTTTTTTAAAAATGTTATGTTGGTATGGGTCTGGCAGCTTACCAAACACAAGTCAGACAAAAAAACCATGATGAAACCAGCATAGACAAAACAAAAGGGTGGCAGCCAACGCTAGATCTTTTGGCTATGCCAATGGCTGTTCTACAGTCGCCTCATGCAGTTTGTCTTTAGCACTGGATATTCCCTTTCCAGAAAATTCCTAATCTCTATCACTATTTGCTTTCACTGGAGCCTCTACCCTGCCTTAAGCGATAGCTGTTCTTTCCAAAATGTTTGACCCACCATTATTGTTGTTGCCCTCCAATGGGCAGTCAGTCTTCAGACCAAGCGAGCCATTGCCAGAAGGGCTCAAAATATGGTCTTTGAGACCGAGTAGGCCTTCAATGACCAATTGACCACTGTAGAGGCCACATTCATCCCCTGGGCCTGTATTACAGAACTGCGTTTGCGCCTGCTTTGTGCGCCCCAGGGCACTTTGGTATTACAGAAGGGGCGGCAGGTACTTGTGCGGCCCCTTCTGTAAAACGGATAGCGCTGGTGCAACATGTGCACCAGCACTATCTAATGAGGGTGTTCCCTCATTTGCAAGGGAGCATGGCCCCATGCAAATGAGGGAATCTCTTTACCTCTGTGCCGGCACTGTATTATGAATGTGGGGGCAGAGGCAAAGAAGCTGTATGGTGGTGCACTCTCAGTGCACCACCTGGTGGCGGCTCACAGGAGGGATCAAGGGTGTCCTATGGACCGACCCAGACATCCCCTTACAGGTGGGTGCAGTCACTCACTGCACCTGCCTGCAAAGGGATCTCTCTCCCCTCTTTAAAGTGTAGGCGGGTGCCATCTGCACAGTGAAACATGGAACAGCTTTGAAGCGGCTGCTCTGTACTTCACTTGAATGCACTGCCCCAGGGCAGCACAAGTTTGTGGCTGCCATGAGGGCAGTGCATTCAACCTAATAGGGCAAACTTTCCCTCTTTGCGCCTGGTGCACCTGTTTGAAGGTGCTCCGTGGCGCAAGCAGGGAAAGTATGCCCTAATAGGGCCCCTGATTTCCCTTTCCACCATGCACCTTAAGTGCCACTAATGTGGTCACCCATGCCTCCTACTTGCTTCAAACAATGGCTGATCCTTCTATTGCCTGTCTTTAGTACTGGATGTCTCCTCCCCAGAAAGACCTTGAAGATGTGGTCAATCATGAGTGATTTGCCTCCAACAATCGGTGCCTTCTTCAATGAAAGCTTTTCCAATCTATTGTTGTGGTTGCCGTTCTTTGCACTGGAAGCTGCCTTCCTAAGGGCACCTGACCATGACTGCACTGTCTGATTTTCCTCGCCAGGCTGATCCCGGCATGTGTTCGGCATCCATCTTGAGGCAGCCATGTTGTGCTTTGTGCTCGAGTACCCCAGAAGGAAGTCGTGGCTTGAGGATTAATAAATTAATGAACCCAACCCCAGTTTCTTGCTCGCTAGTCTAATTCTTCTAGTCGCGGGCAGGCCGCAGATCGTCCCAAACCCGCAACAATAATTAATTGGCTTGGGATATGTGCCCCCTTCATCGAGGCGCTCTCCCTAATTCATTCGTCCGTTGCAAAATCACTTAACGGCAGCTGTGAAAATTCTCACAGGAATGTGCGGTAAATTGATCCGAAAATGAGGGTAAATGAAGCAGAACAGCCAGGACCGAGAAGCGGGCAAAGAGACTGTCGAGGGCGATAAAGCAAAAATATTAGCATGTCAGAACCTAATTGAAATTATGCAGAGGGCTTTAGATGTAAAATTGGGCCATTAGCAGGATTGGTGTTTTCGTGCTGTTGCTGATCAAATATTTATGCAGGATAATAGATGCGAACACTCCCTGGTTGCGTGACTCGAGTCACAAGATGGACTTGTTTTGTACTCCGCTTTCCCTCATGGGAAATTGTCCACAATAGGAAGGTGTCTTTTTTTTGTTTCTATTTTTATATGGAGAGGGAAATTAAAATGTATGCACTTGTTCCAAGGATGGTTTTCAGTTATGAGTAAATGTTCCTAAGTTGAGAATTGACAATACATTTCTATGTCTTTGTGTGTGGGGAGGGGGGGGGGGTTATTTATAGTGTGTGTGTATAGAAGAGACAATTGGAACTGTCAGATGGAGTCGGTTGGCGGGGGACTAAGGCTGGGCACACTGGCACAGCAGCTTGACATGGGGCCTGTATGCCTCCAGGTTGCCAATTCGGATTCCGACCAGGACAGCAGCCATCAAAAATTCATGCCATATGGAACCGTGTGTGCCAGCTTTTATGAGGGGTAGTCTCGCTCCACTTTGCAGTGAACCTTGCCCGCTTAGCCAGAAGTCTGTGAAGTCTGTGCCACTGTTGGCTCCCGAACACTCTTATTCTCGGGCACGTCTAGGGCCGAATGGGCATCAAAGCTGAAGAATACTTTCACCATCTGGAGCCTTGATTTCGCTCGTTGGCACGGTATCCTAGGGAAGCCTCCGTTGCCTGTGCTGCCTTGCCACAGAAAAGTGCGCAGAATATAGTTTTGCTAGTGGTGTTTTGATTAGTCGTGTTTTTTTATTTTTTATTTTCCTTTAAATTAATTTTTTAATAATGCTGGTTTGTTGTTTTTGCCTGCAGTTTTGCATGATTTTTTCCGGAATGTTTCCAGTTGTGTAGTTATTTTGGATGCCACCTTTTTGTGATCTACTCTTCTGGCATTCTGACATGTCCCCATTTGGCCAGTCGCGTAGCGCAGGGGACACTTAATTTAAAAAAAAAAAAAAAAAATATTCTTTATTTATTCAAACACTCTGGCTCCAGTGGGTTACTTAGTTTTAGACGTTTTGAAAAACCTTTAACAATGGAGTCGATTTTCTGCCAATGACTTTCACAGTGTAAGGTTTGCTTGAAATTTACAAAATTGCTGTACTCGGGAGAAGCCTTCCCGAGTATTTGCAGCAAGGAGTATTGCCTTTATGACTAAAGTTGGTGCAGTGTGAAAAGTGAAAAATCATCCATCCTTTTCAGTGGTCCTTCGGTGCAGTTGATAAGTCTGGCAGTGGATTGATCTAAACTGAAGTGCGGGTTGGGGAGGTTACGCCTCATGAATCTTGGCATCAGTCTTGATCTACATAAACTACATGGAATCCTAAAATTTCAATACCACTAGCTTCAAGCTGCCTTTTGGGGGATTTTAGCGAATGATGAAGTAATTGGGGCAGATTTTATTGAATGATGAAGTAATGGTATCACTCCTAGGTTTTCCTCTCCAACCACTCTATTCCACCACATTGCCCTCTCTTCCACAGTGCTCCTACTGTACAACTCTGTCAAACCTGGAGTGGTGCTAAGCCATCCTGCCCTCTGGTTATTCTGAGGCCTGCAGAGGTGGATCAAGACCAGACTCTACCCTTTAGCAAATATATCAAAAGAATAAGGGACTAGAATGGGAGATGGTATTTTGCCTCATCTCTAGGTAGAAGTAGTAACTTGCATGTAATGTTACAAGGTTCTGCTACAGTGGTTTACTCTCTTTGGTGATTTGCTGCCTAAATGTAGAGAATATCGTGGAACATTGATACCGAAGACCTAATATCAGTAGCATTAGTTGTGAAATAACCTTTTGTTCTTTGCACTTCTGCACAATCATGTGTACTAATTTTGTTAAATGAATTAAAATGTGTGTAGAAGTAGACCCATATGCGCATAGAAGAAATGCCAAGTTATTTTAATGTTTTTTTGTAGTATGTTATTGGGGTTTAAATGAACAGTAAGTGACATGGTTTCTTTTGCCATTTTTAGGCAAATCTGCAAAGAGTTCACAGACCTTCTAACCCAAGACCGGACTCCAATTGGTAACGCCAGGCCTAATCCAATTCTTGAACCCGGCATTCAGGGCTGTCTGGCTCACTTTAGCCTCATCACCCACGGCTTTGGCAGTGCGGCCATCTGCGCAGCCATGACCTCTGTCCAGAACTACCTCAACGAAGCATTAAAAATAGCGGACAAAATGTACATGAATGCCGGAGACCAGAGCCCGGCAGACGGCAACAAAAATCTTGAAAAAATGGACAAGCACAGGAAGTGAGCCTAGGGTGAGCGATATGACTTGTAAAATTTGGAATTCAGGAAACCACAGCAAAAATCTGTTCCTCCCTAATGAGAGATGGCCCCGTTGACTTGCAACGGAGGAGGTGGGGTGGATGCCCGTCGCCTTGCAAGCGGGAGCTGTTGGCGATTCCCTATTTTGGAACATTGGGACTTGTGGGTCCATAAGTTGGAAGTGTGACGTTTCAACGCTGAAGTGCCCCTCCTCTGTAGATACGTAACCAAAAGATACGAGTGTAAATCTGAAATAACTTACCTTGGTTGCTTTTTGCCCCAAAACTGGCACTAAATCATTTTCCATGAACACGTACAATGTAAGAAAAGGATTTTTTGAAAATCTTTAAGCAGAACTGGTGTCTGATTAAAATGGCAGGTTGGCTCTGTTTCTTTTACCCTTCCAACTCCATGATGGAAATCATACAAGCCAAATTAAGAAAAGTCAAGGGTACACGGAGCCAAGATAGACCGAAATGTCATTGGTCCACCCAGCTGTCAATCAGCCAATGATCAGCTCGTATGCAGTATTACATTAGGGTATTTACATAAATGCACATTCAGTTGCTCAAAACAATGGTAGGTATGTACTCATATGTCAGGATCTGCACCAGCTGCACTGTGGAATGAGATACCAGTCGAGTGACACTTGTTTTCATTTTAATAGCACATTTCTATCACTTTTATGCATTATTTTTTAATTGAATTTTTCAGGATTTTTTTTTTTTTCCCTCATCGTTTATGGCACCTTTTCTTTGTCATTTATGCACTGCTAAAGTAGATCTAAAACATGCCATTCTGGTGTACTATAACCACATTCTTGCCAGCACTGTAAAACAAAAAAAATCCTGTTGGGTGATCGCAGCATTTTATATGTGCGCCCCGCAAAGCGAGCACCAAAACAGAGACTCAAATCTTGCTCGCTTCCACACTTACACAATTCAGAGGCACAGACCACAAGCACACCCTTTCAAAGTCCAGGGAATATATGATGTATAGCAAGGGAGACCGTGTTTCTTGATTTGTATATAGTTATTTATGTATTTAATGGGATTTGTAAATACTGGTGAATTTTTTTAGAACGTTTTTTATAAATGGGTTTCCAATGTAATTTTTTTGCTAAGTATTTCAAAGGTAATGGGGGAGAACTAAAACACCTCTTTTAGATTTGCGCACAGGTATGTTATACAGGGTATTTAAAATGTATTTTCTCTTTTTTGAAAAGAAATTGAAATTCGTGCCACTAAAAACATTTTTAATCTGATCTGGGAGTGTTTGTGTGCGTGCAAGCGTGCTCGCACAGCAATAAGTTTGTGTACCACTTGCCTGATTGCTGAATCGATGTCTGCAAAATAGAAGCGTGTGAGCTGCATAGTCGATGTGGACTACAAAGAGGCTATGAATCTTTTTCTTTACATATTTGGAAATTGTTCCCAGTATAACGTGTTGTATATCATAACCGTGTAATAAAAACAATTCTGGATACGTTTTTTCCATTTTATTTTTAATGGAACGTATTTAAACAAAAAAAACAACAACAAAAATAAAAAGCTCAAACATGAATTTTGACATTCAGTGCACGAATGTATGAATGAACGAATTGCCTGCTGATTGACTTTTAGTGCTCACTGTGGTCCAGAAACTTCTCAACCATGTTCAGTTATGGGACAGATGTCAGGAAGTGCTCTGAGCTTGGCAAGGGCATAGCAAATGGAAAGCCAACGTGTAGAGATGTGGGGAGAATGTGGGGGCTGGTAATACGCATGTAACTGTCGTACACTTGGGTCTGAGTGTTTGTAAGTGCTTTTTAAGACCTAAGTTATACACTTATTAAACCAAAGGTGGAGTTGGCAACAGCCCAAAGTCTGAATGATCCTAAGTGTGATTTCTTATCCAAGCCAGAGTTTCACATGCAATGATAATTTTCCCTAGAAGAGAAAAGATAATCGGGATATGTCTGCCTTCCTCCAGAACCAGCTAACTAAGCCCCACCCCTCTTCATTCTCCTCCCCCCACCCCCATCTACAAAAAAACCCTACAGCCACCTTTTTGGAAGAAACTGGATGGCTTTGAGGATGCACCTGCCTTTCTCGGACTGTCCCTTACTCCATTCATCGTCACCCTCACAATTTACTACACTTGGCTGTAGAAAAGAAGTTTGTCGGTGTACACCTGCTTTTCTTCATGACAAACTGGACACACAGGGTTGTTCTTTTCAAACCTATTCTCCTTCCTAATTGCCTCCCATGTCTCATCTATTTGTGTGCAAACTCTGTCCAACATGTGTTGGCCAAATCCTCCATGATAAACCCATGACTGGGAAGGTCAGCCTCCCGCATCTAAAGCAATACCCATAAGATGTGAGGGTGCATTCTGTCACTTCCAAATTTGGTCACTGCTTCTCCATTTCCATCTGTCCCTTTGGCTGCTCTTCTTGGACCGGACCATCAGGTCTGTGTAAGGGAAGTCATGAGATTATTATAATGGTCAGCTGTATGTCTGCTTTAGGCATCGGGTGACCCGAGGAAAATGATCATTACACATGGAGTGATATACCCACCTGGTACTCTGCAGTGTATATGGTTCAAGAGATATTTTAAGGCATTGGCAACATTGGCATTCAGCAGGGGTGCTGTGACCCTCCCCACCCCCGCTTTACCAGCTACAGCGGGGGTGGGGTTCTTCATCGGCCTCTTATCTGCAACTTGAGAGGTCAACACTTATAATTCTCGCTGAAAGAAAGATAGGCTGATAGAAAAGGGAGAGGAGGATGGGCAAGTGTATGCATGAGTAAGTGAAAGGGTGAATGAGTGGGAAAAAAGGTGGGTGGATGAAAGTATGGAAGGATGAGTGGATGAAAGGATGGATGGGTGGGTAAAAGAATGGATGTGTGGATGAAAGGATGAGTGGGTAGATGGATGGATGGTTGGGTGAAAGGATGAATGAGTGGATGAAAGTATGGAAGGATGAGTGGATGAAAGGGTGGATAAAAAAAATGGATGTGTGGATGTTATAGGCATTTATATCGCGCGCGGCTACTCAGGAGTGTCGCGGTACCTTGCTAGAGAGTGGGAGTCAGACAGAGGAGTTTATACAAAGCGCAGTGTTTTCAGCCGTTTCCTGAACAGCTTAGCATCTTGGATACAGCGAAGTTCC
Source organism: Calotriton arnoldi (assembly GCA_963921515.1). Taxonomy (NCBI): domain Eukaryota; kingdom Metazoa; phylum Chordata; class Amphibia; order Caudata; family Salamandridae; genus Calotriton; species Calotriton arnoldi. The sequence continues at coordinate 622,901 of CAWUFW010007600.1, read as the reverse complement.
AAAGGGAGTGGGTTCCAAGCCACGGCAGCCTTATAGGCTAAAGAGCTGCCGCCCACTCTCACCCGGCGGACACGTGGAATCACTGCCAGGAACTGTGCCATAGAAGGCAGGTTTCTTGAGGGCACGTAGAATTTAAAACGCTTCCTGAGATAGCCTGGGCCGGACTGATACAGGGCTGCATGCACCATGGTAAGGGCTTTAAATCTCACTCTTTCCGCAACCGGCAGCCAGTGGAGGTCACGCAGATGTTGTTGTATGCTTGATCTTCGAGGGATATTCAGTAAAACCCTGGCTGCGGCATTCTGGATAGACTGGAGTTTTTTCAACTGGTACCCAGGAACGCCAACATAAAGTGTGTTTGCGTAGTCAATACGCGACAGTATTAGGGCGCGGGTGACCATCTCTTTAGCAGGCTGTGGTAGAAGTGGCAGAAACTTCCTAAGTAATCTTAGGGCACCAAAACATTGTCCTGCTAATTTTTTTATCTGAGTGGTAAACCTAAGATCCTCATTAAACCAAATCCCCAGATTTTTTACAGGTTGGCCATCTGAATTAGGTAGAGGATATTCAGCCGGCCAAAGGGATTCTTTGAACTGAGAGGGAAAGGTACCGTACAAGAGGATTTCGGACTTGTCCTTGTTGCACTTAAGCTCCGCAGCATGAAGCCATTTAAAAACGGCCGACAGGCAAGCTCTGGCCTGAGCAGGAGAAGAGTCCTCTTTACTCCAAGTGAAGAGGAGCTGGGTATCATCAGCGTAGGCGATGATCTTGGCACCCAGCTCCTCTGCCAGAGGAGTCATATATATATATTAAAAAGGAGAGGGCTCAGAGTGGAGCCCTGAGGGACTCCAGTGGACAGAGCTTGTGGCAAAGAGGAAAACGGGGGCATCCATACTTGCTGAGAGCGTTGGTCCAAAAATGAACCAACCCAGCTCAGCGCAGAACCTGTCACCCCAATGTCAGACAGGCGGGCCAGAAGCAGCGAGTGAGGGACGGTGTCAAATGCCGCAGAGAGGTCTAATAAAATCAGAGCCGCTCTGCCGCCAGCGTCCAAACACTCTCTGATGGCCTCAGTCATTTCAACCAGGGCAGACTCAGTACTATAACTGGCCCTAAAACCTGATTGGGCTGGATGAAACAAGCCTTCGTCTTCCACAAAGGAGGTAAGTTGTTTATTTACCGCCTTCTCACAGACTGGCCACGGCTGGAAGTAGCGAGATTGGCCTGTAGCTTGAAGGGATCAGAGGATCAAGAGAAGGCTTTTTTAGCAAAGGCAAGAGTTTGGCTTGCTTCCACGTCAGAGGCACCGTAGCTGTCCTCAAGGATCGATTAATCAGTGTGTTAACCTTGTCTTGTTTTTTGTATACTTCTATAACGATTGTCTTGCTTTTAACACTGCATCATGGTATAGAACATCTATTTAAACACATACAAAACTGTCAACACATTACACTCAAAAGGTGGAACATTTACTGGAGGAACAAGTTGCTTGCAGTGAATGCTGGTACCTTCACTTTCGATGTAGATTGTAATTCTCAGAACCTACTGTTCGAGAAGGAATCTATAGAAAACTGAAAGTGCGTGACTTGAATGTGTGGGTGCCATTTACAGTCTTGTGGTGGGGAAGATCCCGTTTGTGTGGAATTCTGGTCTGGGTCTAGATGATCAACGCTTCCTAGAAGGTGGCACTGTAAGGTGAAAAATTGATTCATTATAGGATAACATTGTGAACACCTTTCCGCGATAAGCACTGTTTAGCATGCTAGCATGTAGGACAAAATGAATGCAGGAGTGAGTGCTGATAGGTGGATTAAAATAGATCACCCCCCCATTTCCCAAATGCCTTAGAGGATGGGGAAGTCGTTCTATTATGAAACGGATCAAAGTCGTAACTTCGGTTATTGTCAATAAGGAACATTGATTTGAAGTAAGAAATCTTGTATGGTCCATGATATGTGGAAGAAAGTAGGGCCCGAGTGACTGAAATATGTCAGGTGCACTACATTAGAACAAAGGGAGTCTCTAGTCCTACAAATGATCAGAGTAAGTGACAGCAGGGACATAATTAAGGCTCCCTGTTTCCGTTTTTTCTGATTTTTACAGATAAATACAGACAGAAAACAATGTTTTCTGTCTGCATTAATTTTTAAAAGTGGATAAAAACAGAAAATTGTGCTACTTTTAAGTGACTCTGTGCTGTCTTTCATGAATTATAGGCCAGTAGCTGGGCAGATGGACTGCATGGGAAATTAAAAAACAGGATGAAATTTCTTTAAATAACAGCATATGTCGAAATACATTTATTGTACAATGCTAGTATTCACCAGTGAATGTATTGTTATGTAATATTTGACAGCTTAAATAGCTAAAACACAACCGACATTAAAGTATGAGTGCAAGTCTATCAGTTAAATAAATATGGAAATGTACAGTTTTTCAACTTCATTTATACGCAAAACACAAAATAAATATGGATAAATACAGATAAAATGGCCAAAAATAGATATGGATAAATACAGACGGAAATGATAAAAAAAAAAAAATACCATAAAACTGGGAGCCCTAGACATAATCCAGCCAGATAAGAAATATTGTCACTTACAAAGTAAATGGTATGGTTTTCGAATTTGTCCCTTACCTCACCTTTCGGGATAAAGTCAAATGAAATGTGTTAATTTAAATCCTGTGTAATTCTTAGGACTGTGCAGTTTGGCGTTTGCTGTCCGGTAGTCATCTGAGATGTAAACCCGGCATATCTTCACAGCCATTTTGTTTGCTTAATACTCTTTATATTTCCATCTACGACATAGCTGAAGAAATGGGTAACGATGATGCTGATAGATATATCCGTTTATTAAATAAGGGGCAGAGGGGAGGCACCCAAACACAAGGTGCATTTCTCCTTTATTTAGTAAATACCCGTATGTAGTATATTATATGGGCAATTGATTTAAAACTTGAGCATTCACTCAGTTTTAAAGGCTCTGTTCGACTTTTCCTAGGTACAAAAGAGTGAAAGCCCCTTAAGTATGCCATTTAAATGGAGGACAAGGACCTGCTGTGACAAAGCGGAAAGCACCACACCGGCAGGCTGTGGTGTGAGCCTGGTGGAACGGGTGATGCGGAATGCATATGGGTACCTTATCCCAAGAAGTCATTAACTTCAAGCCAGTTTGAACACAGAAGCTTCTTGATTTATGGAGCACACGGGGGGAACAGACTGATGACACTATAATGTTTGACATAACATGGACTACCCAGTGGATGTCTGTGAAGCGTGTGTAGACAAGGACATCAACTGGTGTAGTTGATATTGATCTGCTTTTAACTCTGGTTTGCACTTTGATACCCTTGTTCTTCCGGGTCATGAAGGGATTGATGGAGAATGAAAGTAAGCGAAGCTGTAAGAGCCATGGCGACTTTCTGTGTTTTGCACTGTTCTCCCTACTCTAGTTCCATATCAGTTTTATTTATTTTGAGCAGATGGTTGATGCTCATTTTTGGAGACCAGGACTTATTTGTCATCATTAGACTTTGACCCAGAGAGAGGTAAAAAAGTGATAAAGATCGAAGAGAAAGATGGGGAAAGAGTAATTGAGAGAAAGCAGATAAATAGAACCTGCAGGACTTGGAGACAGGAAGTGTAGTGTATAGGAAGAAAGAGGCATGTGGTGGAATCAAGACAAGGCGACATTGGAATTGGGCAAACATGGACTTTGAAGGCAGTGGCAGCAGGCTTCTAAGGAAAATGATTGGGCCCATGTAGTTATGATTATTTTTTTCTAAACTGCTCACCGTCCAGTAGGCTGACAGTGGGGGAGGATGAGTCAAGGGTTCGACCCTCAAATGTCATCTGATGTCACTTCTATTACCCCTGCCACTAGCATAAACCCACATAAGTGGTAGTTTTGTTGTAGGACAGGGTGGATGTATTTACATTGGCCTGCCTGGGGTTGCGCAATTGTGTTCTAACCGCCAGACCCTCATGAATGCACATATAGATAATTCACTTGCAAGTTGTGTGGGCTTATAGCTTTACTATAGTGTCTTTAGTTCAGTCCTGGTAACTCTTTTCAGGCAGCTTTGTTGCAAGTAGCAGCTTGAAAAACTGGAACTTGAAAACCAAATAAAGAGTCGGGTGAGCAGTCATAAGAACTTGTTTCGCTCTGCTTGAGTTCCTCTGTAGGGTGCAGGAGCCCGTCTTGGCTTTTGTGTGGAGAGCATACAGTAGAGGCCAGAAGGAAAGGAGGAATGCTGGCGGGGAGCGTGAATAGGCGTCCTCTGCATGGCGTGCAAACCGAGCACTAACAACGTGAAGTGCACGTGCCGACCCTTCAGTCATCGCAGGAATAAAGGCGCACGAGAGCGTGGTTTCATTCTCGCTGGCATGAGATGCCTGCCAGGGTGTGGATAAAACGCCTTCCCAGCATCCTTTGTGCACAGGCTCACAAGCTGGAAGACCAGTTTCTGTGCGGGGGATTTGCTGCGCCAACACCGTGGTCCGGAAGGCCTGCCACACAGGGCAGCTCTTTGTTGGGGTTCAGGGAAGGGCGCTGCCCCCTCACATTAGGTGGTCTGAGGGCAGGGCTTGCTGAAAGATTTAGAGATCGTGAATCATGAGAGCTGTTGGCTGCCATTTCCACTAGAGATGGTTCAACGCAACTCACTGTGACCCAAAAAAAAAAGAATCTGACCTTGTGTAATATAATATGACGCTCGTGTAAAGCGTTCAAAAGCCGTTGGGTGGAGTTTGCGTTGTGTAAACCTGGAAAAGAAATCGGTGATAACATACACACTTTTAATGAGCGGGTTTTCATTGTGAGGAGGAACGTGTGAAGATGCATACATTAAAATATATATATATATATATATATATATATATATATATACCACCCTCACATGCTTTCCTACCTCCAGTTTGCAGATTTAGTCTTCTGTTGTGTGAACTAAAGGAGCTTGCATGTCACATTTTCAGAAAAGCTTATGATCATGACACGGGGAGGGGCAGAGATGAACCTTTTTACACAAAGTTTTTCTTTCTTTATTATAGCATGTTTATTTTTGTTATAACACACCTAACTACATGTTCTATCTGGTCACGAAAAAAGCAATAACATACAATTCTAATGAGCAGCTTGCGCAAATTCTTAATCACGAATATAAAATGTTTAAATAAATTGAATAAATAACCATATGAAATGCTAGCAATGAATTGCATTGGGAAAGAGGGGAGCAGTACTGACCACTGACACGGGGCCGGACTGGGAACCGAAACCGGCCCTGGCAAACTGCTCGGCCGCCCCCCCCCCCTCCCCCCCTGGGGGGCTGAGGGGGTGCGGCCGAGCTGTTTGCAAGGGCCGGTTTTGGCTGATTTTGTTACCGGGGGCCGATATTGCAGGCCCCCGGTAACAAAAACGGCCCCCCAGGGACCCAAAACCGGCCCCCAGCATGGCGGCCCACGGGGGAAATGCCCGGTGCCCGCTACGGCTAGTCCGACCCTGCAATGACACCAGGTTTGTGTGAAAAAGGCAGCTTTATTGAAACAGGTGCACATCACAAAATTAACCTGGGCCATTGCCTTACAAAACTATAAGCTCACTATACAAAGTTGTTCACCTATGCTAATCTACCTCCACCCCTAAATAGCTTGTTCCCCCACAACAACTTCATTCTGTAACTGTCTATTTGCGCCAACGCTGATCAACTGCAACTGGGACCTTTAAACTCCCCTCCCTCTTTAGTACAACTATTAACCTCAAACTAACTAAACTTCTTACATAACCTATAACCTCCTGGCTCCTCCAAGTATGAACTTGTCTACCCGTTCCCTTTCAGCCTGAATTGCTGCTGACAATAACAATAAACGTCTGCAAACCATGGCAACTTCTCCAACCGCCTCTACACCTGCTTTAAAGCGACAACTAAACATAAGCAAAAAAAACCCTGCATACCTGTTTCAGACAAAGCCTGCCCGAAACCTAAGAATTGGCCAAGATAACTCCCACTGAAAAACCCCCTAACCATAGGGATGGGTAGTGGGGGGCTAAAGGCTATCTATGAGGTACCAGCCACCTCGACAAAATGGTGGCTGGATAAACAAAATGTCTGTTTTTATAGGTAGGGCTATAACAATAGCCCAAAAATAGCCCCAACCCTGTGCAGTCAGACAGCACCATCTTTCCCAAAATACCCGGGGTGCAGACCTCCCTGCGTTCGGCTACTCCCAAATCCCCATTGGGGAAGAGGGGGAGCAGTACCAACCAGGTTTGTGTGAAAAAGCCCGCTTTATTGAAACGGGTGCACATCACAAAACTAACCTGGGCCATAGCCTTACAAAACTATAATCTCACTATACAAAGTTGCTCACCTATGCTAATCTACTCCCACCCCTAAATATCTTGCCCCCTCACAACATCTTCATTCCTTACTATTTGCTCCAAAACTGATCAATTGCAAATGGACCTTTAAACTCCCCTCCCTCTTTAGTACAACTATTAACCTCTAACTAACTAAACTCCCTACGTAACCTATACCCTCCTGGCTCTACCAGGCGTGAACTTGTCTACCCATTCCCTTCAGCCTGAATTGCCGCTATCAACAACCATTAACTTCTGTAAACCATGGCAACTTCTCGCCAACCGCCACCAGAAAAAGGAGGAGCATATCGACACTAGTTGTTTTGCCTCCCCCCCGCTTGCTAGTGAATGTTTAAAACTTTAGCCAGCACTAATTTTAACTGAAGTAGGTACAATTCCATGCCCATAAAGGGCAAGTGAACTCCATCACCACGGAAGAACTCTGCATCCTCAAAACGCATATCTGAATGTATCACCCTGTCTAAACCAAATACGCTGCAGAAAGACTGCATCTCCCTTTTTAAGCTTTCTCCTTGCTCTATCACTCCAGGCTTCATAGCCCCCTGCCATACTCTTCTATGCACAAACTCCGTCCATAACACATGGCATCCGTCTCACTGACTACGAATCTCCCCCAGGTCCTCCTTCATGCATTTAATTAATGCTAAACCCTTCTTCACAACCAAATCATTTTCTCCTAAGTGTAACAACAAAATATCAAGACACCTACCAACAACCTATTCAAGCAAGGCAAGAGTTCCCTCCATTACATTCAAATCACCCATTCACTGAGAACAACACTACCCAAGGGAACAGTGCTCCCAGAGGCTTCCCCACTTGAAGATAGGCTCCTGGACGATTGTTTGGCTATGAAGGCGATATCGCTGGTATACCAAAAGCTCATTAATAACCTTCCAGATCCCTTGATGAAGCTTCGGAGCAGGTGGGAGGGAGAACTGGGTGAGCTGGACGACGAAGAATGGATAGAAGCCATGGCCTCCCCTAGAGAGGCGGCCATACGTCTGAGTTTTAGATTAATACAGTTAAAGATACTCCACAGGGCCTATTATGCATGTACCACCCAGGTAAATATGGGGATACTCGACTCACCGCTACGTCCGAGGGGATGTGGACAGGAGGGTTCCTTCTTCCACCTGCTGTGGGAGTGCACCCCACTCCAGCAATACTGGGAAGCGATATTGAGGACCATGAGGGAGGTTTATAATGTTGTTGAGAATAAATCGCCGAAATGGTGTCTATTGAATATCTGGAGTGATTCACACCTCACGAATGCAGAGCGTCTATGGGTAACACTGGGATTCACGATGGCTAAACGTAATATAGCAAGGAAATGGAGGGCGGTAGAGGCCCCAACGTTGAGGGAATGGAAAATGGATTTAGACTGTTGTATGCAGGCGGAAAGGACGCTTTATGAGAGCAGGGGATGCCCCCAAAAATGGACCGAGATCTGGGCGAAATGGAATAGCTATCGGGGAATGTTATGTGGTCCGGTGACTGTGCATGGTCAGGAGGAAGAACCACTCTAATTGGGAGGGGAGGGAGCCAGGGTGGGGGGGGAGAGAGAACCAGGAAGTGGTGAATTATCTCTAGCTGATTGTTATGGAAAGTCTCACTTGTTGGTGAACTGTCTACTTTGCTACGTGTATCCTGTAAAAAGAGATGGCGTGTTGTTTTAATAAGATTTATAAAAAAAAGAGTTCCCTCCATTGCATGCTTTCTTTACCATGCCAACTAACAGAATACATTGCAGGACTGAAGCCCCCAATTAGGCCAATGAGAGCTGTTCATTGCATGGCGTCCAGTCCACTTCACGAAGGAAAGGCCCACAATCCAGATATTCAAACCAACTGCCTCTGGGCCAAGCCCCGAATCTGAAATACAGAAACCAAGTTGACAACCCACACATCTTAATCTGCATACCTTTGCCCCCCTCTAACATAGCACTGATAGCAATCGGAAGACCATTGACCCACACCCATAATCCTTTCCCTACACCAACCCCTTCTGCCCACTTCAGTGGCCATTCCTATGCAGAAAGAATGTGTACCAAAACATCACAATGCCTGATGGCATCCAAGCCCAATATCCCGACTGCCTAGTGCAGTATAGCTAAAAGCTGATGAGCTGAAACTGGCTTACCGTTCTCGTGTATGAAGACTCTCTGACCCTCCTGACCTACTCTGAGACCTGAGAGCTAACCCCCAGTTCCCCGGGCAAAATCTACTTACCAGGTAAACCTGCAGCACTATAAGCCTACCTTGACCCCTTTGATCTGTTTTGGAGCTGTGAAGCCATACCTGCAGTACTTCGTCACACCTACGAACCTCGTCCCACAGTACACCCTGGCTCCCCTTACTGCCTAATAACTCAGACACCCGGATGGCACCAAAGAACATCCAAGACATCAACGTCGAGAATAATGCAGTCTCTCTCTCTTCCATGCAAACCATCTGCAACACCTTGATCACCTCACAAAATGTATCCCAAGTCAAAGGCTTCCTCTTCAGACCAATCCGTCTGCTTCTCTGGCCCACCCTTCCAAAATGCGGCCGTCAAGATCACCTGCTGAAGGAGCATAACCCCACAAAAGCTTCCTCACAAAGGCTATGTTGGCTAACTTCCCTGCTATAGTCACTCTACACTGACCTTTTTCTGTCAGTGACATGATAAATTGCACCACATCCTCTGTCCTACCCCAGACCTCCTGCATATTCCTAGCCCCACCCGCTATGAATTCTTACCAAGCCTGTGAATAAGCTGCCCTTGTAGAAACCGCTAGAGTCTTCCCTACTAAATGAAGCATCCTCTGTTTCCTATTGTTAGAAATTGGATTTTTGGTAGGCTAGGGCATGTGCCAAAGCCAGGCAGAAACCACCAATTTAGTCAGGATAAGGGAGTTACACTCCTAAAATAACCCCTGCTCACCCCCTTGGTAGCTTGGCATGAGCAGTCAGGCTTATCTTAGAGGCAGTGTGTAAAGCATTTGCACATAACCAACAGTAATACAGTGTAAGCACTACAAAAGGTCACCACACCAGTTTAGAAAAATATCCAATAATTTTAAATACTTAAGACAAGACCAAAAACGATAAAAATCCACAATACAGTACTTAAAAATCTTCAGTTATCAAAATATGCTTGAAAAACAGTTCCTTGCTGTCGATAGCTCCGTCCGGGGCTATCACGGCGTCGTGAGCAAACAAATCCAAACAGTTCTGGCTGACCGCAGCGTTGCGGGCCAGCTACGGTGTCGGGAAGACCCGCAAACAGTACCTTTGAGAAATGCAGGGCGTCAGCGACCTCTCGTTGAGCTTCCGAGAGCACGGCGTCCGCAGGCGTCGGTTCCGGAGGTCGGTTCCGGAGTCGTCAGGGCCCTTGAAGTCACACGCGTTGCAGATCGAACTCCTCTCTGTTGAAGTCAGGAGCGCTGGCGTCGGCAGGCGTCGGGTGCTGCGGTGCGAAGTGCAGCGGTGCGGCGTGCGGTGCCCTCCGGTCACAGTGCGAGCAGCGGCTCGGTGGCGGCGTCGGATGGTGTTGTCGGTGAGACCAGGGTCGCGGTGCGAAGTGAATGCGGTGCTAGTCGCGGTGCTGGCAGGTCGCGGTGCAAGCAGCGGCGTCGTCGTTGCTGAAGCGCGGTCGTCGGCTGACGAACAGGAGTCGATGGCACCTGCGTCGGTAGGCCAAGGCTGCGGTGCGGGATGAGGGCGGTGCGTCGTGTAACTTTACGAGCGGTGCCCTCGAACCACGATGCAAGCAGCGGCGTAGATGTCGGCGTGGAGCGGCGTCGTCGGGGATACCAAAGCGTCATCGTGAAGCGAGGTGGAGTGTGGTGCCCACAGGTCGCGGTGCGACCAGCGGCTCGGTGGCGGCGTCAGCAGGTGTCGGTGAGACCAGGGTCACGGTGCGGCGTTGCAGCGGTGCCCTCTGCGGTGCCTTCAGGACACGGAGTCGGCAGCGGCGTTGTAGACAGCGTCGGGTTGCTTTTTCTTCTGTTGCAGCACAAAACACAGTCCCCAGTGCTGAGGGCAGAAGAGCTTGAAGTCTTTGCTGTTCCTGAGACTTCTTGAACAGGGGGCAAGCTCTACCTCAAGCCCTTGGAGAAACTCACAAAAGTATTGTATTGTAATTGCATTTATATAGCGCTTACTACCCCTGACGAGGCTTCAAAGCGCTTTTTCGGCGAGTAGCACGCTACTCCGGGACCCATAGAGGATTAGTGTTGAATTAGTATAGTGAAACATGCAAGTAAATTTTAAGTGGTGGATAGGTTAGTCAGTTATTTGGATTTGGAAGGATAGCAGAAGGATAGCAGAAGGATAGAAGAGGGGAAAAAAAGCTTTGTATTTATATAGCGCTTGTTACCCCTGATGGGGTGTTGAAGCACACTACTCCGGAAACCCATAAAGGATTAGTGCTGAATTAGTATGGTGAAATATGAAAGTAATTTGAGTGGTCGGTATTAGTCAGTTATTTGGAGTGAGAAGGGTAGCGGAGGGATAAAAGGGAAGAAAAGTTTGCATTTATGTAGCACCTCTCACCCCTGATGGGTGTTGAAGTGCTTTTCTGGCGAGTAGGACGCTACTCCGGAACCCATAAAGGATTAGTGTTGAAAATTAGTATAGTGAAGTATGAAGTAATTTGAGTGGTGGATATGTTATTCAGTTATTTGGATAGAGAAGGGTAGGTTGCGGGATAGAAGAGGGAAAGAGGTTTGTATTTATATAGCGCTTGCTACCCCTTGATGGTGTTTTGAAGCGCTTTATTGGCGAGTAACACGCTACTCTGGAACCTATAAGGATTACTATTGAATTAGTATGGCGAAACATGAAAGTAATTTGAGTGGTGGATATGTTAGTCAGTTATTTGGATTGGGAAGGGTTGGGGAGGGGTAGAAAAGGGAAAAAGGTTTGCGTTTATATAGCGCTGTTAACCCTGATGGGGTGTTGAAACGCTTCATTGGCGAGTAGCACGCTACTTTGGAACCCATAAAGGATTAGTGGTGAATTAGTATAGTGGAATATGGAAATTGAGAAGTGAACGTGTTAGTCTGTTATTTTGATTGAAAAGGATAGTGGAGGGACAGAAGAGTGAGATTTCTTTTTTTTTTTTGAGGTCTTAGAAGTAGGAGGAGGCTTTTGGATGAGTAAAAAGGGGTTTTTGAGGGGAAGAGTCAGAGGGGAGAGTTTATAAAGGTTTGTTTTGGGGGATCGGTATAGTAAAAAGAGGTGTCAGATGATGCAAGGAGGGTAGAGTAGGAGAGAGTCTAGAAAGGGTTATTTTGGGATCATAGTAGTGGTATGGGATAAATGAGAGAGTGGATGTAGAGGATATATTGATAGATGTATAGGGTGAGAGATAGGGTAGTGCATTGGAAAGAGTAGTAGAAAGAAGTTTGAGATGAGTCAGAAGGTTGGGCCAGAGGATATAATTGAGAGAAGTATAGGCTTAGAAATAGGGTAGTGCATTTGAAATGCTAAATTAGAAGAAAGTGATAAATATATAGATCCATAAGTACATTAAAAGTATATAGATGCATAAAGGAGGCAAGTATATATAGATTAAAGATATTGATAGAGGTACAGGATGAGGAATAGGGTAGTGCATTGGCTATGCTTTTTCAGGAGAAAGGTAACAGACACACAGATCCAAGTACATGGAAGGTACATAGATGCACAATGGAAGTAAGTACATGTAGACCAAAGATGATTTTTATTTATTTATTTACAACAACATAATTATTCTACATGTTTATACAAAGCAATACACAAAGATAGGTACATATCTATAGTGAAAATAAATGCTTATATACAGAGGAATATGCTGTAAATTTCTGTTTGCGTATGGTGCTTATGTGGGGAAGAGCCAATTCTTGAGTAGTTTTCTGAAGATAAGGTGGTTGTCGGTGGATCTTATGTTGGGGGGTAATGAGTTCCATAGTTTGGCTGCTTGAACAGAGAAGGATGTGCCGCCCATGGTTTTTTTCTTGTATCTTGGGATTTTGAGGCGAGATGCCCCTTTAGAGCGTAGGTTCTTTTGTTGAATGTGTTTGGTGATTAGATTGCAGAAAGTCCAGTCCTTTCACTGCCCAAGACAGAAGCAGCCACTGCAGGCCAACACAGCAAAGCACACAGCAAAGTGGTAGTTCCTCCTCACAGCTTCTCCAGCTCTTCTTCTTGGCAGTCTTCTTGGTCCAAAAGAGTTCTAAAGTTCAGGGGTCTGGGCCCCAATATTTATATCCCAAAATCCTTTGATCTCTTAGGCAGAGAGTGTCTGTGCCCAGCCAGAACCAGTTCTGCCGCCTCTGGTGTGACTTCCTGGCAGGAGGTGGAGACGGCATTGTCAGAGGCAGACCAGGCCCTTTGAGGTGCAAGGAAATCTCCTCCCCCTTCCCCAGTTGCAGCCCAGGTCTATTCAGCCCTTTCCTGACCCACCTAGACTATCTGGAGCCACTCCTGCTCCCCAGCCTTCTGTCATCCAAAACCCAGACAGGCAATCCACATTCCAGCAGAGGCACACGGGATGACTGAGCAAGAAAATACCTACTTTCTAAAAGTGGTATTTTCAAACACAGAATGTAAAGCTCACCTTCACTAAAAGATGCATCTTTAGATTCTGAGTTCAGGCATACTAAACTTTATTTTCCTACCTAGATCCCAGGGCCAGTTATGTTTATAAGATGTTATAAACAAACTTCCCATTCTGTCCTATGGGGAACAGGTAGCCTTGCAATAGTGAAAAACGAAATTGGCAGTAATTCACTATCAGGACATGCCACACACACCAGGGCATGTCCTACCTTTCACATACACTGCACCCTGCCCACAGGGGTACCTTGGGCCTACCTTAGGGGTGGCTGACATGTAAGAAAAGGGAAGGTTAGAGACTGGCAAGTGTGTGCACTGGCCAAGTCGAAATGGCAGTTACAAACTGCGCGCAGACTGCAATGGCAGGTCTGAGTTACCTTTTCAGGGCTACTCACGTGGGTGGCACAATCAGTGCTGCAGGCCCACTAGTAGCATTTGATTTACAGGCCCTGGCACACTCAGTGCACTTTACTAGGGACTAACAAGTAAATCAAATATCCAATCATGGAAACACCAATCCATAACACAATTTACACAGAGGGCATATGCACATTAGCACTGATTAGCAGTGGTAAAGTGCCCAGAGTCCGAAAAACAACACAAACCGGTCAGGAAAAAGTAGGAGAAAGAAGCAAAATGTTTGGGGATAACCCTGCAAAAAGGGCCATTTCTAACACAACCCCCTTCCAGCCTAAAGCCAGGGTAGACCAATCCATACCTCGATGGGCTTCCCTGATCTGGGCGATAGAACAAGGAACCTGGCCTGCAACAGCTGAGTTTTCTTCCCGTTCCATGCCTTCCTGAACCTAGTTGGATCCCTCTAGGTACTCTCAGGGCTCACTAAGCTGACCCATGGGGAACCCTCCTCCTCACCTGTGGACCCCATCTGCGCAGCACCTAAACTTACTTTGCTCACAGATGTGTCCCAACAGGCAGTCAGTACCCATATGGCCAACACAATGGTGTGGCCCAGTCCACCCCCGGGGTGTGACTCCTGTCCCCCTCCCAGGGGCAACTGTCCACCGGGACAGCCAGCCACAGTGGCCACTGACAATTGTCAGTGAGGAGAGCCAGGCCTTATGCCTTTCCGGCCACTCCAACCATGGTGGCGTCAGAGAGTGGGGGGCGGTAGCCCCAGATGCCTGGCATCCTTTCTCCACTCTCCCCCCTGCCAAGTCAGGTATGGCATCCTGACACTAGCCCACCAGCCCAGGGTCTGTACCCTGCAGCTGGACAGGAGACTGGGGTGGGCTCTCCCACACCCTCTCCTTCTCCCTGGGGCTCTGTACCCTCCCACCTGGAGCGGTACCCCCTTCCCGAATTGTCAGGGCACCTGTGGTAGGTGTCCTGCACAATTCGCCCACCAGTTCAGGGGTGCTATCCTGCAACTGGTACACCATCCCAGGGTCTGTACCCTGGGGCTGAACCAGGGGCTGGGGTGGGCTCTCCCACACCCGGTCTTCCCCCTGGGTCTCTGTACCCTCCCACCTGGAGTGGCACCCCCAGAAGACAAACTGGTAGGGGCACTGTTAGCAGTCACCCCTTCCCCCAGGTCAGGGGGGACACCCTGGACCTGTTCCTCCAACCCAGGGTCTGTGCCCTCAGGCTGACCAGAGGTCTCAGCCTCGCCTCTCCTTCTGGGGTCCTGCACTCTCCTCCCAGGAGAAGCACCCCCAGGACCAAAAACTGTCAGAACGCTGGAACCGGACCTCCTACACAGTTCTTCCACCAGTTCAGGGCCTTGACCCTGCAACTGATCCACCACCCTCTGATCTAAACCCTCAGGTTGAACCGGGGTCAGAGGCGAGGACTCCCTCCCTCTGCACCCCCTTCCAGAGTTCTGCACCCTCCCACCTGGAGTGGTACCCCTAGAAGACAAACCGGTCAGGACACTGCTTACAGTCGTCCTTCCATCCAGGTCAGGCAGGACCTGAACCTGGCCTCCCAACCCAGGGACTAAACCCTGTGGCTGAGCACCTGCCCGGCGCACCAGGACTTCCTTGGGAGCACGCATGCCCCCCCTGAGGGTAACACATCACTCATGTGTTGTGTGACAGTCTGCCTGGCGCAGATCTCCCGACCCCTGTCCATCTGACAGTGCACAAAGATCCCCCAGGACAGAAGTGGTGTCACCCTGGTCACTCTTAGGAGGCTCAGCCCATCTGGCTGGCCCCTGACCCACTGGCTTTCCCACTGGAGATCGCATCCCCCTCTCAGCCCTCAATCTGGACTTCTGTACCCTCCACTTGGGAGCGGCACCGCCAGACACCAGAACCGCTGGAGCTCTGTTTACAGACACTCCACGTTCTCCTGACAGTAGGAGATCCCCCTCAACGGACGGCCTACCAGTACAGCCTAGGCTCCCCACCTGGTGTTCCCTCCTGGAACCACCCAGGCTCTGGGACCGGGTTTTGGGCACCTTGGGCCGCAGCCCATTCCCACTCCTTCTCCGCGGAGACAGGACGTGAGTCTCCACACCCTTCCCATGACACCGGGACCTATCTGGGCTATCGCAAACCTTTCCCACCACCCTTGGTTGGAAAATACCTAAGCCACTTCCTTCCGGGTCACCCCCAGATGCTTCTCCAGACCCTCTGGAATCCACCAAAAGGTCTGCCTCCAGTGCAAGCTCCCTGAGGTCAGAGAACTCACACTCCACTTGGTGTTGGCATAGCTCTGGAAAACAGGGACTTAAAATATGCTCTCCAACAATTGAATCACACAGCCCCACACATGTGTTAACCAAACTACTCTTCACCCCTCCATCCAGTGCCTCAGACAAGTACCCCACATCATTCTCACAAGACTGGTGAGACAGTGTCTGACTGTTGCTGTCCCTCAACCCATACTCTTCTGGCTGGTCTCTATACTCACTTACCAGGGCTTCTATCATGGAGGAACCCCTCTCCCTGCACCGCTCATCTAGAGTCAGTAGAGTGTCCCTCCCACTACTAGGAAAATTATCCCCTGTGCCAGTTCCCCAATCCACCTCAGGGGCACTGCGCACCACTGGAGTAACCTCACCATCCTGAACCCCATGGTGTATGTCAACCCCCTCCTTGAAGCAGGGCCCCAAATCTGTGTGTGTGTGTGTACCTCATCCTCAGTACTGGACCTAATACTTTTGCTGCCACCATCTGGGCTGGGCCTAGCCCTACTGGCTTCCCAGTCCAGCTCTCTCATTTTAAACTCATGGTCTAAGATCATCTTCTTTTCCTCCATGGCTAGTCTTTTGTCTTCCCTCTCACTTTCCATCCTGAGTTTCTCCAACTCGAACTTCCTCGCTTCCCGCCTGTCCTCCAGCTCCTCTGGGGACAGACTGCTGCTGCCTGGTTTAGAGGGTGCCCCCCCTCCCAAAAGCACATCCACCCTTGAAATAGGCTCCTCTGCCTCCATGCCAAGATCTCCAGACAGCTCACTAGCATGTCTGGCTGCTACCCAGGCCCTCCGCGCCTTTTGTAGCTCCTCTTTTCTGGTGATGCCCCTGATTTGGATTTTGAGGTTTTTGCAGATCGCCTTCAATTTCTTCACATTGTAGGTTTCTAACCTCTCCACCTCAAAGGCCACTTCCAAGGATGCAACAGATGATGCAATTGATTCAGGCATGATGAAGTAGCAAGTTCAAACTGGCAAGATCAAAAATAGGCCAAAAAGAAAAAGAACCAGTATGTGGCCCGTAATGGTCTGCGATATGGTAGTAGTGCACACCAATCACTGTAAGTCAAGTGCAAACGCAAGTCCTATCCTCACCGCTGACAACCAATGTTAGAAATGGGATTTTTGGTGGGCTAGGGCATGTGCCAAAGCCAGGCAGAAACCACCAATCTAGTCAGGATAAGGGAGTTGCACTCCTAAAATAACCCCTGCTCACCCCCTTGGTAGCTTGGCACGAGCAGTCAGGCTTATCTTAGAGGCAGTGTGTAAAGCATTTGCACATAACCAACAGTAATACAGTGTAACCACTACAAAAGGTCACCACACCAGTTCAGAAAAATATCCAATATTTTTATATACTTAAGACAAGACCAAAAACGATAAAAATCCACAATACAGTACTTAAAATCTTCAGTTATCAAAATATGCTTGAAAAACAGTTCCTTGCTGTCAATAGCTCCGTCCGGGGCTATCACGGCGTCGTGAGCAAACAAATCCAAACAGTTCTGGCTGACCGCGGCGTTGCGGGCCAGCTACGGTGTCGGGAAGACCCGCAAACAGTACCTTTGAGAAATGCAGGGCGTGGGCGACCTCTCGTTGAGCTTCCAAGAGCACGGCGTCCGCTGGCGTCGGTTCCGGAGGTCGGTGCAGGAGTCGTCGGGGCCCTTGAAGTCACACGCGTTGCAGATCGAACTCCTCTCTGTTGAAGTCAGGAGCGCTGGCGTCGGCAGGGGTCGGGTGCTGCGGTGCAAAGTGCAGCGGTGCGGCGTGCGGTGCCCTCAGGTCGCGGTGCGAGCAGCGGCTCGGTGGCGGCATTGGATGGCGTCGTCGGTGAGACCAGGGTCGCAGTGCGAAGTGAATGCGGTGCTCGTTGCGGAGCTGGCAGGTCGCTGTGCAAGCAGCGTCGTCGTTGCTGAAGCGCTGTCCTCGGCTGACGAACAGGAGTTGATGGCGCCTGCGTCGGTAGGCCAAGGCTGCGGTGCGGGATGAGGGCAGTGCATTGTGTAACTTTACGAGCGATGCCCTCGAACCACGGTGCAAGCGGCGGCGTAGATTTAGGCGTGGAGCGTCGTCATCGGGGATACCAAGGCGTCGTCGCAAAGCGAGGCGGTGTGGAGTGCGGTGCCCCAGGTCGCGGTGTGAGCAGCGGCTCGGTGGCGGCATCAGCAGGCGTAGTCGGTGAGACCAGGGTCGCGGTGCGGCGTTGCGGCGGTGCCCTCTGCAGTGCCTTCAGGACACGGAGTCGGCAGCGGCATCTTAGACGGCGTCGGGTTGCTTTTTCTTCTGTTGCAGCACAAAACACACAGTCCCCAGTGCTGAGGGCAGAAGAGCTTGAAGTCTTTGCTGTTCCTGAGACTTCTTGAACAGGGGGGAAAGCTCTACCTCAAGCCCTTGGAGAAACTCACAAAAGTAGATTGCAGAAAGTCCAGTCCAGTCCTTTCACTGCCCAAGACAGAAGCAGCCACTGCAGGCCAACACAGCAAAGCACACAGCAAAGTGGTAGTTCCTCCTCACAGCTTTTCCAGCTCTTCTTCTTGGCAGTCTTCTTGGTCCAAAAGAGTTCTAAAGTTCAGGGGTCTGGGCCCCAATATTTATATCCCAAAATCCTTTGATCTCTTAGGCAGAGAGTGTCTGTGCCCAGCCAGAACCAGTTCTGCCTCCTCTGGTGTGACTTCCTGGCAGGAGGTGGAGATGGCATTGTCAGAGGCAGACCAGGCCCTTTGAGGTGCAAGGAAATCTCCTCCCCCTTCCCCAGTTGCAGCCCAGGTCTATTCAGCCCTTTCCTGACCCACCTAGACTATCTGGAGCCACTCCTGCTCCCCAGCCTTCTGTCATCCAAAACCCAGACAGGCAATCCACATTCCAGCAGAGGCACACGGGATGACTGAGCAAGAAAATACCTACTTTCTAAAAGTGGTATTTTCAAACACAGAATGTAAAACTCACCTTCACTAAAAGATGCATCTTTAGATTCTGAGTTCAGGCATACTAAACTTTATTTTCCTACCTAGATCCCAGGGCCAGTTATGTTTATAAGATGTTATAAACAAACTTCCCATTCTGTCCTATGGGGAACAGGTAGCCTTGCAATAGTGAAAAACGAAATTGGCAGTAATTCACGATCAGGACATGCCACACACACCAGGGCATGTCCTACCTTTCACATACACTGCACCCTGCCCACAGGGGTACCTTGGGCCTACCTTAGGGGTGGCTGACATGTAAGAAAAGGGAAGGTTAGAGACTGGCAAGTGTGTGCACTGGCCAAGTCGACATGGCAGTTACAAACTGCGCGCAGACTCTGCAATGGCAGGTCTGAGTTACCTTTTCAGGGCTACTCTCGTGGGTGGCGCAATCAGTGCTGCAGGCCCACTAGTAGCATTTGATTTACAGGCCCTGGCACACTCAGTGCACTTTACTAGGGACTAACAAGTAAATCAAATATCCAATCATGGAAACACCAATCCATAACACAATTTACACAGAGGGCATATGCACATTAGCACTGATTAGCAGTGGTAAAGTGCCCAGAGTCCTAAAACCAACACAAACAGGTCAGGAAAAAGTAGGAGAAAGAAGCAAAAAGTTTGGGGATAACCCTGCAAAAAGGGCCATTTCCAACACCTATCGTCCATAAGTCCTGAGGCATCCGGGTCCTGAATGTGTCTGCCTCCAAAGCCAGCCCATGGAATCTCTTCCACTGTGAACAAGACAGAGCATCTGCAATGTCATTGTCCACACAGGGCACATGTCTGGCTCTAAAAACAATGTCCCATGTCACGCATCTCCACACAATGACCCTCAGCAATTTAAAAACTTGTGCATCCCTGGGAGACTGTTCATTGACCACTTGAACCACTGACATACTATTAATCCGAAACAGGACCTTCTTATGTGACCACAGGGCTCTCCATAAATAAACGGCTACCACCAAGGGGCAAAAATTCCAAAAATGCAATACTGCGGCCACCTCGATTCCATGCCGCTGGCCATTCCTCTGTGCACCACTGCCCCTGCCAAAACAGACCAAAGCCAGTGCCACCTTCCGCATCTGAAAATATCTGCGTGTACAAGTTTGTCTGTCAAGACCGCTAATGGAATCCTGTTAAATGAGTTTAAAAAGACCCGCCACATCCGTAGGTCCTCTTTAACCCCTGCTGAGAGTTTAACATAGTGGTGTGGTAGCGGCAAACCTGATAGAGCCAATCCCAACCTCCTACTAAATGTCCTCCCCGTTCTCACCACCCTGCAAGTGAAATTCAAATGCCCAAGAAGAACCTGCACTTATTTCACTGTGACATTGGCTTTTGCCAGCATTTCCTCCAACAACCGTGACATGTTTGTCCTGTGGTAATCTAGCTTCCATGATCTCTGAATCAATCTCAGTACCAAGAAAGGACAGCACCGTACTAGGTTCCACTGTCTTTTACGGTTGCAGAGGCGCTCCCAAGATCCTCCAAGAGCTCCTTGATGCTTATCAGCCACTGCTGGCAGTCCGTGGAACTGTGGTTCCCCACAAAGACGAAAGCATCCAAATAATGGGCGAGTTGCCCATGACCTGTAGTCAGTGTAAATAGCCATTGCAGAAACGTGCTAAAGCACTCAAAAAGCGCAGAGGAAATGGAATAGCCATTGGAAGTGCCTTATCTACATACCATTTGTCCTCAAACTGTATGCCTAACAGCTGGAAGTCGGCAGGGTGTACTGGAAGCAAACGGAAGGCCGACTTAATGTCGCTCTTTGCCATTAGTGCCCCCTGTCCAACTCTTTCTTCCCATGAAATGTCCACATCAACTGTTGAATATGATACTGAAACTTGTTAGTCTAGGGTAAAGTAGTTCACCGATTGGCCCTCCGGCCATTATAGATGTTGTATTAACCTGAACTGACCTGGCTCCTTTTTAGGTACAACTCCTATGGGCGACACAATTAAGTTCTTGATTGGCCAATCATTTAAGGAGCCCGCCATCCTGCCTTTTTGGGTTTCCTTACACAATTTATCCCTCACTGTGTGCGCTGGCTGATTTTAAGTTAACTGCCCAGCACCGCACCCTCGGGCCCTAATAACCTAACCTGAATCCCGAAATGAAACCCTGTAACAACAGCCGTGCATCATCTTCCCTTCCATATTGGGAAAGCCAAAATTTCAATCTGTCCAAATTAAGTAGTGTATGAGCCTTTAACCCCAGCTCCCTGACCACCACTCCCTGCTCTGTAACTGGCTGCCTGTCCCTGATGGTGCCCACCAGTAGCTCCTTGTGGGCCTTGCCTGATATCCTGCATGACTACCTCCCCCGAAGCAATTGACCAAGGGGTGCCGGCCCACACATTTAGAGTATTCTTGCCGGAATTTACAATATTCTCTCCTACAGAGACCTTTGTTGAAATCCCAGCACGCACCTGTTTAACCTGTCCCTTACCAGACACCCCCACCCCTCCCCTGGTGGGGCAACCCTGAAAGGGCCGACAAATCGCTGGCTATAAAAAATATTTTGACTAACTTTGCTGGACCCTTAGTATGCTGCCATAAATCAGTGTCAATCTCCCCCCACTGCACTTCTGGGTCTTCCGCCATATGGACCCTAAATTCATAGTGATATTTTACCCATGCGTAGTCTCCATAGTATATTTGGGCTTTTTCTGATAACCTCCATATATTTGAACAATGCGACTGAACTCTCCGGGTACTTCTCGCAGTATACACTGGCATAAATAAAGAACGCTGCCGTCAAATTCTCAATCGTTACCGGCACCTTTGGCTGCTTGGACAGCTCAAATTCTTCTTCTTTAGACCCTTCCTTTGCTCTTAGTTCCTTATGGAGGAGTTTCAGCATCTCTTTGTACTCCCCCTTCCATATTTTCTCCTTTGTCGCCAACATAAGGGGAGCCCCTAATGGTTTAGCGAGACCCATGTATGGCAATTTTTTGATTTTTAATTCTTTACTCTAATTTGTCTGTCTTACCTATTTCTTCAACTTTGTCGTCTCCTTTCCCCCCTGAAACTACTGTTGAAGACCCAGTCTGAACTTTGATGTCCCCAAAGACTCCTTTTTGTGCCCACCTGCATCTCCACAACTGTGTTGCTATGTACCTACTCCAGTGTCTCTCACATAAAGACCTTTTCTTAAGCGGGCCTCCCCGCTCACCTGAGGCTCCATCACCTCCACTTCAAAAGATACAATACCCGCGTAACCTTACCTGGTGCCAAGGTCAGTGCCCGCACAGGGACCCACTGCTTTGCCATCTTATCCGGACTCCATGTCCCACTTCGAGTGCTTTGAAGGTGCTAATCCCTTGTCTCCTGTGGAAAACTCATAGCAGATTGATTAGTGGCACCTCGTGCCATCCTGCCACCATCTCGCTTCTGCATACTGTACATCCTCCTCATCACGCACTTTCCCTTCTTCCAGACTCTACTCATCATAATCAAGCCTAGTAAGATCACCCAATTCCTGTTCGACCATCCTCTGGTCATCTTCATCTGCCCAACCTTGGGCCTTCACATCATAAAGCACCGTTGCCTTACAAAACAATTTACGTTGGGGAGCCGTATCTTGCACTCCCAACACCACCTCTGATGCGGGGACGAGATATCCCGGGAGCCGATCCGCTGTGCATTGCACTTAACCCTCCAGCCCGTTGCCCTACCGAGGCCACACTAAACCTTAGTGAGGCAATGATCTTGTAGTCCAGCGTCAGTGTCCAGCTGGCTGCACTGGGCCTCACCTTCCCTTTCCCTTGGGCCAGTCAGCGGCACTAGTCTCTCCTGAGTCTGCTAAAATAGCTCTTTACTCGACCTACTGAAAAGAAGAGAGGCCTGGTGTGCTGGTAAAATCCCTATTCTGGTAATAGAGTAACTCTGACAACC
This sequence comes from Calotriton arnoldi, assembly GCA_963921515.1. Lineage (NCBI taxonomy): Eukaryota > Metazoa > Chordata > Amphibia > Caudata > Salamandridae > Calotriton > Calotriton arnoldi. Next base: position 600,417 of record CAWUFW010007600.1, on the reverse strand, counting down.
CAACAGCACTACTTGCATCTGTCCACTCTATAGCGAGGGATCTACAGCTAAAGACACACCAGGGTGTAGGAGGGAAGCCCCTCCAAGCTTCTAACCCTTGCCTGACTGGGAGGACTTCCTATATGCTTTCAAAGGGAGCCTCCTGACCCCATCTGAAGACCTGCGATCTGTTAAATGCCTGCCAGCATACTCTAAGCTGCCGTCTTGATCCCCATCCTCCTGATCACTCCACACCAAGCCTGCCAAGGACACTGCTGGAATAACCTCCCCCTAGAACTCCGACCTACCTGTTTTTGAAGGACCTCACCCACGGCGGGTTGGGCCCCTCCCAGACATTCCCTATCTCTTTACTGACCTGCCTGCTCTGCTGCTTCTCAACCTATTGTGCCTGCACCCCTGTTGACTCCCTGAGCAGCC